>JARQOC010000001.1:351638702-352193702 GCA_033576535.1 Allobates femoralis
AATATTAAAAAGCTATTGTGATTATTCATATATGACTTAAAATTGGAATGTACAGACCAGCGATTTTGATATGAAAAAAAGTTTTTCTGTAATCTTATTAAGCAATATGTATAGAATTTATATCTCTTCTATATTTTAGATTACGGTAATTTATTTTGGTCCTTGCCAATATGGTAAATTCCAAAAGTTTCATATTTGCCTCTTTAATGTGCAAAATAATCACTTATAAAGATTGGAGGACTAGAAGATCAGTAAATGATTTATTTAGATACTGGGAAAATGTGTCTCAATTGTTTCCCTATAGTATATGCAGATTTAGAACTCAGAAAAAGTAATGATTGTTGCGTATGACAGATGTAGATGAGCTGAACTTGTAATGTATTTTTCTTTTGTATGTAATAACTCACTGATATAAGGGTTCCTTAGTAGGCTGCTTCCTGCCAGCCCTGGTGTCATGAACAGACACATGGCCTTGATTGACAGTTCCCTGAATTGCCGCTATAATAATTTCTTTGCACTGTTAGTCTGGATGTTGATATTCTCAATGCTGCCATATAATCATCAACATCACCACTCAGTGTGTGACTGTGAATTAATACATCTGTGATAATAAACAGCAGCAACAGCTCTTTAATAGCTATTGTATTTTTTGCCTATTGTCACACAATGACAGCAAGGTAGGGAAGTATTCGAGAGATGCTTCTGTTTATAATTGAAAGTGTGATCTTTTTGTTTCAAGATCTTACTTTTTTTTTAAGGAGAAATCTCCCAAATTCTTAAATGTAACCACTTAATGACCACTGATATGGCTTGTAATGCAGCGGCTTGCTGCATTGCAAATATGTATGCTGGAACTTGTAGTTAAGTGAGTTATGCTCTGTGATAGAAACCAAGAAAGGTTACTATAAGACATGTGGTGCCGTAAAGGTTAGGTTTGCAAGTTTTGAGATGATAGGTCTGGCTCATACTTTATAATAATGTGTGTCTGTGTGAGCACATGTGATCTGACAGAGAGACCATAGATGTCTGGAGAGACTGGCAAATCCTATTAGGGCTCGCTCTTGGTGTTTGGAGCAGCCACTGTCCTGGAAGGCACCTGGGATGTATGCTTGGAAGTGCCTGGATATGCAGTGAGGATACCATGGGGGAGCCTAGAATGTCTCAGTGTTCAGGAAACTTCATCCCTCCTGATGGTCTGAAACCAACAGGAGTTGGTGATCCCAGTGATGCAGTTTTGTGGGCGGTGGACTCCGAGGCCAGTGTCTGTGGGTTGAGATGCCTGTACTGACACACTGTAAAGAACTGTAAAAGTAAATGCCAGGTGGGCATGTCTGCCATTTGAACAGACTGGTATGTCACTAATGTTCCATTGATGCATGAAAGTAAAGGACTGTTGTGATGCCTGCACTGACACACTGTAACAAAGTGTGAAAGTAAATGCCAGGCCAGCTTATTCACCTTTGGAACAGACTAGTATGTCACTAATGGTCCATTGATGTAAATGGACTGTACACAGTATGTGGCTTATGATGTCTTAATAAACTGTTGGACTTTATTTTACGGAAAAACATGCCTGTTTGCGTCAATCCTGCTTCGATTTAGGTGTCCCCCAACATGCTCAATGAGCAAATCGCCACAGCCTTTTAACAGTGATGGTTCAGGGGGCCTTGATTCTCAGCACCGCTAAGGATTAACTGAATAGTACCTTCTGGTGGGCAAAAATTCAGCAGGTGACAGCTGTATATGACAACTAACACTCAGAGGCATCGACTGCAACTGGTTTTGGAGTTGATTGGGGCCAAAAATGTGAAGGCCTGGATCCACCCAGATCCAGAGCACCACGGATGAAATCTGAATGGGGTCTATGCAACACGGATTCATCCAAACACTGGATCCCGGTAGATCGAGTCTGTGTTTTATGAACTGCACATGCGCAAAGCATGTGCAGAACACAGGTCTAAATGACATATGCTATATCTTCACTTGTTATCAAAAATAAAGGGGACCCAGGCCCTTTAAAAAAAAAAAAATTATTTATAAATAAGTAATTTTAAAAAAGTGTATTGAAAACAGCCATGGTAAAAGAGACAGCTGCGGATTGGTAATATCAGACTGGAAGACTATTGTCTATTTGGCCCCTCCCAGCCTAAATATACCAGCCCACAGCCACCAAAACATTGGTGCAACCATTAGCTAAGCCAATTATGGTGCTTCACAATCGCTCTTCCCAATTGCTCTTTTGCAATGTAATAATTTTGGGAGTTAATGCCAGCAGTGAATTGTCAACTGGCATCAAAACCAGGGGTTAGTAATGAAGAAGTGTCTATTAGACCCCCCATTACTAACCCAGGAAGTTTAGTTAAAAAAAAAAACAAGAAATAATAGTTTATTTGAATTAAGACTCCCCAGACTATTCCTCTTTCATCAATGTATTAAAAAAAAAAGCTATGAAGATAAGACATAATCGATGGTGTTGTGGTCCTACAACATCTTTCAACACGTACATGAATCAATAACCAAATAAATTTAAGAGAACACTGCGGATCCATAGATATACATACTACAACTCAAATACTTTAAATCACAACCAAAGGAACTGATGAGTTTTTAAATATGGTTCCAAATATGTGTCTGAAGCTAACCAGTAACTAAATCATACAGCCGACTTAATTAAAATTGGACAAGTCAAAAGTGTAAAGGAGGGAGTAGACCAATGACCCTCAAACTCAAATAGAGGTGGATAGTACAAACATGAGACATTCGTTCAAGAGTATATTACACTACAAAAATACGTACCACTCTGTGTATTTTTGTAGTGTAATGTAGTCTTGAACGACTGTATCGTTTTTGTACTATCCCCCTCTATTTGAGGGTAATTGTTCTACTCTCTCCTCTACACTTTTGACTTGTCAAATTTTAATTAATGTGATTTATGTAATTCTAATGCTTTTTAGATCATCCTGACCCTATAACAATAAAAAGATTACGTTCACCTTTTTTGCAAAGAACAATTTGAGTCGGTTCTATGATTTAGCTACTGGTTAGCCTTAGACACATATTTGGAACCATATTTAAAAACTCATAATTTCCTTTGGTTGTACTTCAACCAATGTAGCCTTGTGTAGAAAATTGGGTTCCATAGGTCACTCTCGGTCAGCACGAAAACTGGAATTTCTCTTGCGCAGTGATGTCAGTGAGTCACTAAATTCACAGCGCATGCATTCAACAGCTGTCAGGTTTACCTTGATCAAAAACAAGAGGAACCCTATAATGTTTTTTTATATATTTACTTGTTCATTTATTTAGTATGTTAAACCAGCTAAACACTGGTTAGACTGATTTAACATAAAAAATGAATGAATGAATGAATAAATAAATCTAATATATAAAGCTGAATGTGTGTATGTGTGTGTGTGTGTATGTGTGTATATCCGGGATTGGCATCTACACCGTCGAAACTACAGCCGCCAAATTTTGCACAGTCACAAGTCTTAACCCCGAGAGCGTCATAGGCTATGTTGTGAGGCGAAATTTTAACCCTGCGCGTTCCAGTTCACCAAACAATTTTGCCCCTATCTACATAATGGGGAAAAAGTGAATGGAAAAGTGTTGGAGGAAAATCAACAGCTGTCAGCTATAGCCACAAAATTTTGCACAGTCACACGTCTGGACCCCGGGAGCATCATAGGCTATGTTGTGAGGCGAAATTTTAACCCCGCGCGTTCCAGTTCACCAAACAATTTTGCCCCTATCTACATAATGGGGAAAAAGTGAATGGAAAAGTGTTGGAGGAAAATCAACAGCTGTCAGCTATAGCCACAAAATTTTGCACAGTCACACGTCTGGACCCCGGGAGCATCATAGGCTATGTTGTGAGGCGAAATTTTAACCCCGCGCATTCCAATTCACCAAACAATTTTGCCTCTATCTACATAATGGGGAAAAAGTGACAGTTACCAGTTGACAGTTGTGAATGAGAGGGGCTTAATGATAGCGCCATAGACTAACAGCACATACCAGCATATAGTCACTAAGGTGGGGCCCCAACATGAGATATTCACCATGCACGGGGACATGTATACACACCACACGCACACAAAGAGTAGCAGCAAGTGTATAGTCGCTAAGGTGCAGCCCCAACATTGGATACTCACCACACACCCGAACAAACACACACACACCACAAAGAGACACACACAACACAGAGACACACACACACCCCCAAGGGGACACACACACCCTAAAGCGACACATGCACTCACCCCACAGGGACGCACACACCACAAAGAGACACACAAAACACAGACACACACCACACAGACCCCCCCACAAGGACACACAAACATAGCCACCCTATAGGGACACATGCACTCACCCCACAGGGACACACACACACACACCACAAAGAGACACACACACACCACACAGACCCCCCCACAGGGACACATACACACCCTATAGGTACACATGCACTCACCGCGCAGGGACACACACACACACCACAAAGAGACACACACAACACAGAAAAAAATAGTTTTTTTTTTATCGGCTTGTGGAGCGCTAAATGAATCACAAGCAGAGCATCAACTAAAATCAGACCTTTATTGGCCCCTTGTGCTGCCACAACATGTTTCAACAGTACCACCTGAGGAAGACAGTAGAGTACTGTTGAAACATGTTGTGGCAGAACAAGGGGCCAATAAAGGTCTGATTTTAGTTGATGCTCTGCTTGTGATTCATTTAGCGCTCCACAAGCCGATAAAAAAAAAAAATATTTTTTTTGAGGTAGGGATTCTCAGTTTAAGGCTTTTTGAGCACTTAGGGGAAGGGTGGCAACTCGGACCTCCTCACTTTCAGAGGTACATCTGAGAGCAGAAAAAGCCAGCGAACCCCAGTCTAAGGGGCAGACTGGCTCCCCTGAATCCTTTTGCCCACCTCACATCCTCTTAACTGATTCCCTCACCATAATTCCACCCATTAAGTGTGACAATTTGTCAATAAAATAAAGCCACAAACATGCTTAGGTACCACCTAGTCAATGTCATCCTCACCACCATCCTCATTATCATCATTCTCCACTATGTGTGCTACTCAAATAAAACCTGCTCCTCCACTTGAAATGACAAATATCCATGGCTGTTTTTGTGGCGAGGAAATAATGGTATGACCTCAGTCATCTGCTGGGTTTCCAACTAATCTTGAATCTTGTCAAGTTGATTTCACTTCCATACTATTCCTATGTATACCTTTCTACCTTTCAAGAATTTATGTTGTGCCGTCAGACTCACTGAAAGATAACACATTGCCACTATTTCTCACAGAAAGTGATCCCTGCTCTCTTTCTTCATGTAAAGGAAAATGTGGACTGCTTTCTGGAATTGCTTTTGAGCTCCAAACTGCACTGCACTATTGATAGCTAGAGCAGCAACCATGGACAGGGATAATGCATGATTTTCTAAGCCCACAGGGTGAATATAATTAATGGTAGCAATACACCACCATATCTGTGACAGGTTTCAAGACCTCCACAACTAGGAGCTATATCTGTTTCCTCCGTTAAACAGCAGTTATCTTTATCCTCCTCAGCTCCTCCAGATACTTCTCAACTGACATTGATCTCATTCCCAAGAAGCACAGAGCACATAATTGATTTCACACAGCATGTTACTTGTTTTTATTCATGGAGGTCAAAGTGTTGCCAAGCAGTTTTACAGCTTGAGAGCCTGAGGTAGAATGGAAACATTGCTGCTGTGCATCAAGAGGTAGCTATATGGCATCCTTTAAACTGAAGCTTGGAATTGGTATGAGCGACAATGCTTGGAACATTGTGGCCTCAAAATAACCCATGCTCAATGCGTGACCGATGTCCTGAATTTAATAGTGCAAGGTTTCCTGCATAAATATACATGATTGAGGAAGAGGGTGGCTATGACAATGAAAGTGTTTGCCCATTTTGATAGGTCATATGTGGCAAAGCCACATACCCTACCGGTTTTTGAACCAACTGGTTTGCAATATTGCAACATACTGGAAATCTATGCTGTATATATCGCTGCGTTTTTTTACAAACAGCGTTAAGTGATAATTGAATACATCACTCAGCACTCAAAATGGAACATTGGTTAATTTGGGATCCAACGTTAGCAGCAAAATCATTCCATTGGGTAAAATTTATATTTGGAAAGGATCTATAAACTGAAACATATTTAAGGAGAAGGCAATATCTTGTTAGTTTACCTGCCAAACAGAGCAAACCGAAAAGAGTTTGTATCAAAGTTTAAGGAAAATTATGGAGATTTGCATAAAGCATAACAAATATTGTTCTAGTTTCCCGAGATCAGGAAACCAGATCAATTCGTATCTCACTATGCACAAATCTCCATAAATTACCATTGCCATCTTATATAAAATTGCATTAGCCAGAGAAAGCTCATATGAACTTACACATATCCATGAGAACTTCTTTATAAAGCTTTGCAGTTTTAACATCCCATGATATTAAACCATACATCACAGCCTGTATTAAAGCAGAAGTTGAGAATTCAGCAGCTAAGCAGTGGTAAGTATGGGTAGTGTGTTGTGTACGTGGTGACGTTTGTGCATCGCGTTTGTGGTGATGTGTGTGCATCGTGTTTGTGGTGATGTGAGTGCATGGTGTTTGTGGTGATGCACAGCTGACAATACCTTCCTCCCCAACAATGTGCAGTAACCGGGTGTAGCCCTCCAGCTTCATCAGGACCCTGTGCCCAGTGAAGGAGCGTGGACACACGACTCAGGCAGCTGTTAGCGCCAAGTGTGCAAACTTCCCGCCTGGCCGTCTCCTCCATGTCCGTTCTGCTTCTCTGAGCCTGCACAGTGCTCTGATAAAGCCAGGGTGCGGATGCTCTCCCTGCACTGGTAAAGTCGGGGTGCAGACACGCGCCCTGCGCTGATGAAGCCGCGGTGCAGACACTCACCCTGCTCTGGTGAAGCAAGGGTGCAGACACTTGCCCTGTGCTGATGAAGCCGGGGTGCAGACACTCGCCCTGCACAGGTGAATCCAGGGTGCAGACACTCGCCCTGCGCTGATGAAGCTGGGGTGCAGACACTCGCCATGCGCTGGTAAAGCTGGGGTGCAGACACTCGCCCTGCGCTGATGAAGCCAGGGTGCAGACATTCGCCCTGCGCTGATGAAGCTGGAGTGCAGAAGCTCACCTGCACTGATGAAGCTGGGGTGTAGATGCTTGCCCTGCGCTGATGAAGCCGGGGTGCAGACACTCGCCTTGCGCTGATGAAGCCAGGGTGCAGACACTCGCCCTGCGTTGGTAAAGCCAGGTGCAGACACTCGCCCTGCACTGATGAAACCGGGGTGCAGACACTCGCCCTGCGTTGGTAAAGCCGGAGTGCAGACACTTGCCCTGCGCTGATGAAGCTAGGGTGTAGACACTCTGCTTGAAATGGTGAAGCCTGGGTGCAGACACTCGCCCTGCGCTGGTGAATCCGTGGTGCAGACACTTGCCCTGCACTGGTGAATCCGGGATGCAGACACTCGCCTTGCGCTGATGAAGCCGGGGATGCAGACACTCGCCCTACGCTGGTGAAGCTGGGGTGTGAGACGCTCGCCCTGCACTGGTGAAGCTAATGTGTAGACGCTTTCCATGCACTGGGGAAGCCGGAGTGAAGAAACTCCCCCTGCACTAATGAAGCCAGGGTGCAGACACTCACCCTGCACTGGTGAAGCTGGGGTGCAGACACTCACCTTGCTGCACTTTTGAAGCTGGGGTACGGATGCTCGCCCTGTGCTGCTGAAGCCAGGGTGCAGACACTCGCCTTGCGCTGATGAAGCCGGGGTGCAGAAACTCGCCCTGTGCTGATGAAGCCGGGGTGCAGACACTCTCCCAGCATTGGTGAAGCCGGGGTGCAGACACTAGCACTGCAATGGTGAAGCCGGGGTGCAGACAGTCGCCCTGCGCTGGTGATGCTGGGGTGTAGACGCTTGCCTTGCGCTGGTGAAGCCGGGGTGTAGACGCTCGCCCTGCGCTGGTGAAGCCGGGGGCAGACACTCGCCCTGTGCTGGTGAAGCCAGGGTGCAGATACTCGCCCTGCGTTGGTGAAGCCTGGGTGCAGACACTCGCCATGCACTGGTGATGCTGGGGTGTAGATGCTCACCTTGCGCTGGTGAAGCTGGGGCGTAGGTGATTGCCCTGCGCTGGTGAAGCCGGAGTGCAGACACTAGCCCTGCGCTGCTGAAGTTGGGGTTCAGACACTTTGCCCAAAAAGGTGAAGCCTGGGTGCAGACACTCGCCCTGTGCTGGTGAATCTGGGGTGTAGACACTCGGAATCCGGGGTGCAGACACTCGCCCTGCGCTGATGAAGCCGGGGTGCAGACACTCGCCCTGTGCTGGTGAAGCAGGAGTGCAGACACTAGCCCTGCGCTGCTGAAGTTGAGGTGCAGACACTTTGCCTGAAAAGGTGAAGCCTGGGTGCAGACACTCGCCCTGCGCTGGTGAATCTGGGGTGCAGACACTCGCCCTGCGCTGATGAAGCCG
This sequence comes from Allobates femoralis, assembly GCA_033576535.1. Lineage (NCBI taxonomy): Eukaryota > Metazoa > Chordata > Amphibia > Anura > Aromobatidae > Allobates > Allobates femoralis. The sequence continues at coordinate 351,647,231 of JARQOC010000001.1, forward strand.
GGGTGCAGACACTCGCCCTGCGCTGGTGAATCTGGGGTGTAGACGCTCGCCCTGCACTGGTGAAGCTAAGGTGTAGACGCTTGCCCTGCGCTGGTGAAGCCGTAGTGCAGACACTAGCTCTGCGCTGCTGAAGTTGGGGTGCAGACACTCTGCCTGAAAAGGTGAAGCCTGGGTGCAGACACTCGCCCTGCGCTGGTGAATCCGGGGTGTAGACGCTCGCCCTGCACTGGTGAAGCCGGGGGCAGACACTTGCCCTGTGCTGGTGAAGCCGGGGGCAGACACTCACCCTGTGCTGGTGAAGCTGGGGTGCAGACACTCGCCCTGCGTTGGTGAAGCCTGGGTGCAGACACTCGCCATGCCCTGGTGATGCTGGGGTGTACATGCTCGCCTTGCGCTGGTGAAGCTGGGGTGTAGACGCTTGCCCTGCACTGGTGAAGCCGGAGTGCAGACACTAGCTCGGGTGCAGACACTCGCCTTGTGCTGTTGAAGCTGGGGTGTGGACACTCGCCCTGTGCTGCTGAAGCCAGGGTGCAGACACTCGCCCTGCACTGATGAAGCCGGGGTGCAGAAACTCGCCCTGTGCTGATGAAGCCATGGTGCAGGCACATTCCCTGCACTGGTGAAGCCGGGTTGCAGACACTAGCCCTGCGCTGATGAAGCCAGAGTGCAGACACTCGCCCTGCAATGGTGAAGCCGGGGTGCAGACATTCGCCCTGCAATGGTGAAGCCAGGGTGCAGACACTTGCCTTGCGCTGATGAAGCCGGGGTGCAGATACTCGCCCTGCAATGGTGAAGCCGAGTTGCAGACACTCGCCTTGCGGTGATGAAGCCGGGGTGCAGACACTCGCCCTGTGCTGGTGATGCTGGGGTGTAGATGCTTGCCTTGCGCTGGTAAAGCCGGGGTGTAGACGCTCGCCCTGCGCTGGTGAAGCCGGGGGCAGACGCTCGCCCTGTGCTGATGAAGCCGGGGTGCAGACACTCGCCCTGCACTGGTGAAGCTGGGGTGTAGACGCTTGCCCTGCGCTGGTGAAGCCGGAGTGCAGACACTAGCTTGGGTGCAGACACTCGCCTTGTGCTGTTGAAGCTGGGGTGTGGACACTCGCCCTGTGCTGCTGAAGCCAGGGTGCAGACACTCGCCCTGCACTGATGAAGCCGGGGTGCAGAAACTCGCCCTGTGCTGATGAAGCCATGGTGCAGGCACATTCCCTGCACTGGTGAAGCCGGGGTGCAGACACTAGCCCTGCGCTGATGAAGCCAGAGTGCAGACACTCGCCCTGCAATGGTGAAGCCGGGGTGCAGACATTCGCCCTGCAATGGTGAAGCCAGGGTGCAGACACTTGCCTTGCGCTGATGAAGCCGGGGTGCAGATACTCGCCCTGCAATGGTGAAGCCGAGTTGCAGACACTCGCCTTGCGGTGATGAAGCCGGGGTGCAGACACTCGCCCTGCGCTGGTGATGCTGGGGTGTAGATGCTTGCCTTGCGCTGGTAAAGCCGGGGTGTAGACGCTCGCCCTGCGCTGGTGAAGCCGGGGGCAGACGCTCGCCCTGTGCTGGTGAAGCCGGGGGGCAGACACTTGCCCTGCACTGGTGAAGACAAGGTGTGGACACTCGCCCTACGTTGGTGAAGCCTGGGTGCAAACACTCGCCATGCACTGGTGATGCTGGGGTGTAGATGCTCGCCTTGCGCTGGTGAAGCTGGGGTGTAGGTGCTTTCCCTGCGCTGGTGAAGCCGGAGTGTAGACACGCGCCCTGCGCTGCTGAAATTGGGGTGCAGACACTCTGCCTGAAATGGTGAAGTCTGGGTGCAGACACTCACCCTACACTGATGAAGCCAGGGTGCAGACACTCGCCCTGCAATGGTGAAGCCGGGGTGCAGATACTCGCCCTGCAATGGTGAAGCCGAGGTGCAGACACTCGCCCTGCGCTGATGAAGCCGGGGTGCAGACACTCGCCCTGCGCTGATGATGATGGGGTGTAGACACTTGCCTTGCGCTGGTGAAGCCGGGGTGTAGACGCTCGCCCTGCGCTGGTGAAGCCGGGGGCAGACGCTCGCCCTGTGCTGGTGAAGCCGGGGGGCAGACACTTGCCCTGCACTGGTGAAGACAGGGTGTGGACACTCGCCCTACGTTGGTGAAGCCTGGGTGCAAACACTCGCCATGCACTGGTGATGCTGGGGTGTAGATGCTCGCCTTGCGCTGGTGAAGCTGGGGTGTAGGTGCTTTCCCTGCGCTGGTGAAGCCGGAGTGTAGACACGCGCCCTGCGCTGCTGAAATCGGGGTGCAGACACTCTGCCTGAAATGGTGAAGTCTGGGTGCAGACACTCGCCTACACTGATGAAGCCAGGGTGCAGACTCTCGCCCTGCAATGGTGAAGCCGGGGTGCAGATACTCGCCCTGCAATGGTGAAGCCGAGGTGCAGACACTCGCCCTGCGCTGATGAAGCCGGGGTGCAGACACTCGCCCTGCGCTGATGATGATGGGGTGTAGACACTTGCCTTGCGCTGGTGAAGCCGGGGTGTAGACGCTCGCCCTGTGCTGGTGAAGCCGGGGAGCAGACACTTGCCCTGTGTTGGTGAAGCCGGAGTGCAGACACTCACCCTGCGCTGATGAAGCTGGGGTGCAGACACTCGCCCTGCAATGGTAAAGCCGGGGTGTAGACACTCGCCCTGCGCTGCTGAAGCCAGGGTGCAGACACTCGCCCTGCGCTGGTGATGCTGGGGTGTAGACGCTCGCCCTGCACTGGTGATGCTGGGGTGTAGACGCTCGCCCTGCACTGGTGAAGCTAGGGTGTAGACGCTCGCCCAGCGCTGCTGAAGCCGGGGTGCAGACACTCACTCTGCGCAGCTGAAGCTGCAATGCAGACACTTGCCCTGCACTGGTGAAGCCGACAGACGCCTTAGACAATTATATAGTAGATAGAATAAAAGTTATGTTTTAGATATCACTAACTTGTTGCTTGCTCACCCAGGTAACCATCAGGACCACACAACCATGATCTTGGGATACCGATAGGGCGCAATAGGGAGCCCTCTCACTCTGTTAACCATCTAGGTGCCATAGTCATCATTGACAGCAGCATCTACATGGCCATAGTAAGTTCCAACAGCAAACATTACTGATGCAACAGGTTGTTAGCTAATATGTACAGCTGACAGTTGCTGCATTTTCACCTGTACGGGATTCTATTCACCTTAAAGTCAGGTCAGCTTTAGGTCACATTAGTGGTCACTCAGAGGTTAAAAAAATTATGAATTATACAGAAATAGAAAGTAATCTTTGACAATTCCAGTCTATACCGTACAGGAAAAATTTACTATAATCTCAATTTCTTTTAGAACTGCAAGCATAATACCTATGGACGATACTGTGATTACTGTCTACCAGGCTTTTATGGGAATCCAACAGATGGCACAGATGAGGACTGTCTGCCATGTGCCTGCCCTATGAGCATAGCTTCCAACAAGTAAGTGATAATGTTGGATAGTGTATAAAGCATGAAGAACTCACTGTATTCTGCAACCAATCATCGTCTTCAGGGGTGGTACTTCAAAAACCTCTGCTGCAAGTGATAGACTACAATGACTAGGATTGGCAGTAAAATAGTGAATTGGCATAGATTAAATGGGTATTCCCATTAACAAAATTTACAATGATATAACTTTTAACATGTGGTATATATATATTTATACTTTTGGACTGCTCGTAGACCCCTTTCCTATAAAAATGACATAAAAATGAAGCCCAATGTATCTAAAAAAAATAAGCATTATTTAAATATCAGAATGAGACTATTTAAATTGTAACCACCATTTAAATCTTTATTTATTAATAATGTAGAGCAAGTGATTTTAATAAACTTTCTAATATACTTCATTAGAAAATTCTGGTTGCAAGCCATTCATAAACCTTCCACAAGGTGTCCCCACTGCACTGTGTGTGAAGCAGACATATGTTCATTATCACTTAGATCCGTCTTCACACTGAATACGGATACAAGGATAAAGGGGGCATGGCTAACACTGCTGACTGCAGCTCATGAGAAAACAATGTATCAGATTACCACAGCCTACAGCACAGTTGCTAAGGCCCCTTTCACATCAGTGTTTTTGCTGATTTGCGGTAGATCCGGCATATTTACTGCATCTGCGGCATAACGGCTGCACTTGCTGCACATTTGCAGCAAGACCCATTCATTTTCTATGGGACTTGCAGCAGGTGTGACAAATGCGTTTTTTGCCACGATCTCGCACTTGCGGTAGTTGCGGCAGGTCAAAAGACGGCAGCTAGCAGCGTTTTTTTTCATGCTCCGCAAGGGCTGCAAGTGCCATAGTGAGGATGTAAAAGATAAATTGGAACTTCCCTGCCCTCCCTCCTCCAGAAGTGGTTTGCTTATGGTTGGCTGTATGTGGCCTACGATCCAATCAGTGACAATGTGGGTCAAGTTTGGATTCCAAACAGTGCCAGGGTGATCAAAGTGGGGAGAGGGAGTGGGCACTCGGCGGACAACGGATCGCCATTTCGGGGTAATACCTCTTCAACGGGTCCAGTTCAGCTGCTGGGAGCCTGCAGCGACCTCCTGTGTGCTTTTATTGTAGTTGTGACACTCACAACTACATCAGGTGAGTTTAACCATTTGGGGTCTGAGGGACCTGTATAATAGCAATACTACTCTATGTGCGCTTCCTTTCTCTTTTAATTTATCAATTGTAGGACAGTTGGCAACTATGCATATTTTTATTAATGCCAGAACACTTTTAAATTATAACACTTTGGCCGTTTGCTTTCGCCACTAGGAGGAGCCTAGTATAGAATACTCACATAATGCTTCCATGAAGATCAACTCTTAAGGTACCGTCACATGGTGCGATGTTGCATCGCTGAAAAATCCCGGGTTCAGTGATGTTGAAGCGGCCTTGCAAGTGCGTTGTGCCGTGTAACGGCACGATACGACTGCGATAAATCGCTGGATCGCAGTTGACAGGTTTACCAACATGTTGGTAAGCCTGGCGATGTTGCTCCAACGATCTGCTAACCTCGCCCCGTGTGATGCAGCGATAACATTGTTGCAAGCGATTTCGCCTATTCACAACATTGATGCCTATCACTCGCTGTGTTGTGCACAACCCAGCGAGTGATAGCTGCTGCAACATCGTGGCTGCATCGCTTACAACATCTCTCCATATGACACCTCAGTAAGTGATGTCGGAAGACAGAGCGAACCCGCGGAATCACTGCCGACATCGCTTCGACATTGCAACGTGTGACGATATCTTTAATCGCTCTGCAATCACAGTGTGAACGAATGAGGAAGCAAGAGGTTGAGCTATGTAATAAAAAATAATGGTGAGATTATTGTTTCAAAGACATAATGGCTAAAAAATGAACTTATGAAAGTATAACAGTTGTTACTCACCAATAGCAATGTACTGTTAGGGTACCTTTACACGTCGCAACATTGCATGTTATTTCACTTGCAACTTACTGGTTGCAGTGAAATCATGGATACATTGTTCTATTTGTACATGGCCACAAAATAGAACAATGTGTCCATGATTTCACTGAAACCACACGGGGCGACATCGCCGCAAATTACATAGGAGACGTAGGGGCTGGCCTATCGGCGGCGACATCGCCCCTACGTTGCCCCATGTAAAGGGGCGATGTCAGAGCCGCCGGGAGGTCGCCTGGTTTCAAAGCAGTGCTCTGAAACCAGGTGGCCAATCTGGGGCGATGTGCACACATCGCCACATGTAACCGGCCGCCAGTGACCTGTCAGGTGATGGGAGCCATAGGCTCCCATTGTCCTGCATCGCCGCTGGGGTTTTCATACACCCTGGCGGCGATGCCGTCTGTCAGCTCGCCGGCGCGGCGCTGGAGATTTCGCCCCATGTAAATGGGGGACGGCGACGCTGGCAGGGCACCAAAAACATGCTCGCACCCACCAGTCGCCGCCGACATCTCCAGCCCCGTCACCAGGTGTGACGGGACCTTTAATCTCACTGTGATTAATGTCATACCAGCCATTATAATGGTCTTGTATAAATGAGCCTTTAGCCAGAAAAACAATTATTAGTAAACTTAAAAGCGAATATTCTTTTGCTGTAGCCATGTCCTTGACAATATAAAAGGAAAGCAAAACATCAAAGCATGTTTGGATTTTATCTTTTTGCATAAATGCTGCATTTATCAATGAGCAAATTGTCATTAAGTTTAGTGCATTTGTTACCTGACCTTAGTTTGACGTATGGGTGTTATTAAGTTTATTATATGTCTAGTTTTCTGATCCTAAGTAGCAGTCGGTTAATTTTTCATCACTGCCTAATATCCACAGACATTATGTGAGACACGTTTTGGATAATTGACTAAAAGCACGTGCTTGTTTTTGCATCCAATTTTTTTCTAATTTTCTTATCCAAATAAAAAACTAAACTAGGGGATTATGAATAATAAATTCCACAGGAAATGCTACCCAAGAAGAGCAAACATTTATTTTTCATTATTGTGCTTGTCAAACACAAATGGATTGATTTAAGTCCTAGACATTGCTGAAAGGGTGCATTGACCTGCATTACCAATGGAAAGGACAGCTGCAGGTTCCCCGTAAACATCGCTAAATGGCCAAATTACATTATTGTGTTTAACCTCTCCTAATGCAGTCATATAATCAATAATCTAAATAAAAAATGTCAGGCTTTAGAAATTTACTTCTGATCTTATTTTCGTTGGTTTACCAACTGGGCAGCAAACTGCTTAGTAGAGCAATCAATGGATTTCTGAGATTTTTTGCAAAAGTATGTAAAGTGCTATGGAATTAATAGCGCTATAATAAATGAATATAAATATATATATGCATATATACATATCTATACATGTATATATATATATCTTAAATGCAGATCCATTGTTATTCATTTATTTCCTCCTGTTAAAATCTACCGGTAAACAAGAACAAATGCAAGCTTTTCAAAACACAAGTACATCATATACAGTTGTGGCCAAAAGTATTGACATCCCTGCAATTCTGTGAGATAATACTCAGTTTCTTCCTGAAAATGATTGCAATCACAAATTCTTTGGTATTATTATCTTCATTTAATTTGTCTTCAATTAAAAAACACAAAAGAGAATGAAGTAAAAAGCAAAACATTGATCATTTCACACAAAACTCCAAAAATGGGCCAGACAAAAGTATTGGCACCCTCCGCCTAATACTTGGTTGCACAACCTTTAGCCAAAATAACTGCGATCAACCGCTTCCGGTAACCATCAGTGAGTTTCTTACAATGCTCTGCTGGAATTTTAGACCATTCTTCTTTGGTAAACTGCTCCAGGTCCCTGATATTTGAATGGTGCCTTCTCCAAACTGCCATTTTTATTTCTCTCCACAGGTGTTCTATGGGATTCAGGTCTGGACTCATTATTGGCCACCTTAGAACTCTCCAGTGCTTTCTCTCAAACCATTTTCTAGTGCTTTTTGAAGTGTGTTTTGGGTCATTGTCCTGCTGGAAGACCCATGACCTCTGAGGGAGACCCAGCTTTCTCACACTGGGCCCTACATTATGCTGCGAAAATTGTTGGTACACTTCAGACTTCATAATAATATGCACACGGTCAAGCAGTCCAGTGCCAGAGGCAGCAAAGCAACCCCAAAACATCAGGGAACCTCTGCCATGTTTGACTGTAGGGACCGTGTTCTTTTCTTTGAATGACTCTTTTTTTCTCCTGTAAATTCTATATTGATGCCTTTGCCCAAAAAGCTCTACTTTTGTCTCATCTGACCAGAGAACATTCTTCCAAAATGTTTTAGGCTTTCTCAGGTAAGTTTTGGCAAACTCCAGCCTGGCTTTTTATGTCTCGTGGTAAGAAGTGGGGTCTTCCTGGGTATCCTACCATACAGTCCCTTTTCATTCAGACGCCGATGGATAGTACGGGTTGACACTGTTGTACCCTCGGACTGCAGGGCAGCTTGAACTTGTTTGGATGTTAGTCGAGGTTCCTTATCCACCATCTGTACAATCTTGCGTTGAAATCTCTCGTCAATTTTTCTTTTCTGTCCACATCTAGGGAGGTTAGCCACAGTGCCATGGGCTTTAAACTTCTTGATGACATTGCGCAAGGTAGCACAGGAACATTCAGGTCTTTGGAGATGCTTTTTCTAACAGTGCCAATACTTTTGTCCACCCCCTTTTTTTTGTTTGGTGTGGAATCATATCCAATTTGGCTTTAGGACAATTCTTTTTGTGTTTTTTCATTGAAGACAAATTAAATGAAGATAATAATACCAAAGAATTTGTGATTGCAATCATTTTCAGGAAGAAACTGAGTATTGTCTGACAGAATTGCAGGGGTGTCAATACTTTTGGCCACAACTGTAGATGTACAGCAAGAAGACAAAGTCCTTACAAATCTTTTTCCCTTCAAATGTCATTTTTACAACAGTAAAAAAATTCTTAGGTTATTTGTTTCCTTCAGTGGAAAAGTAAAGTGGTGGAGTGTTTTAATTTAACCCCCTTACCCCCTAGTGATTTTCCATTTTTTTCTTTTTCTCTCCCCTTCTTCCAAAAGAAATAACTTTTTTTTATTTTTCTGTCAATATAAACATATGAGACTTGTTTTTTTGTGTGACAAGTTGTACTTTTCGAAGAAATCATTTATTTTTCCATTTTTCTACACCACTATCCCAGCCTGGATGCGCTGATGCAGAGGGCACGGTCGCTCTGTGCTCAATTCCGCCATTTGCATCCCGCAGCTCAACAACTTGCATTGCTACAGAAGTCTTTCGGACTGGCGGTTCACTGTTTGAAATGCAATGTGCAAACATGATGAAATTCCACTTTGCACATGTTGCAGTAACTGTGACAGCAGTGACAAGCCCTGGTGGAGTATGTTATGACATATAGCCTGGGCCAACGTGATCCAGAGGTGGGGCAAATCACGCTGCTGGAGTGGTCTCAGATCAAGGACCTCTGCACCTTTTTGCAGAGTTTTGAAACGGCTACTAAAATGTTTAGCGCTGACTACGGTATGTCATTATCAGCATGACTATTCCGGTCATCCACATGCTGGGCACACTTTAACCAGTATTCGGAGTCAGGTGGTGGTCTAAGAGGAAGGGGATAAAGTAGTGGAGGCATATGCAGAAGGAATAACACGATCTGAAAGGTACAGATGGTCAGCGGTATCAAGGTGGCTGGCATGGGAGGGTGGGGGAGGGGGAACAACGAAGGTGCATGGTAGCAGCCAAACTGTTGATGAAGGTGCATGGTAGCAGCCAAACTGTTGATGAAGGTGCAGGAGCTGAGGAAGAAATGGAGGACGAACATGCAATGGGCATGGAAGACTCAGCAAATAAGGGAGATCTTGATCACATTTCTGTTGTGCGAGGTTCGGGGGAGTAGGCAGAGGAAGCACGCGTGAATGTTACTCTGCCGCCACCAACACAACAAGGACTTGGGTCTCCTGGATGCGCAAGACACATTAGTGCCTTTTTGTTGCACTAACTGCAACATGATCCTCAGATTGTTAGAATTTGAAGTTATGTCAACTACTGGGTTGCCACACTGTTAGATCCTCGGTACAAGAGTAATTTTGGCCAAATGCTTCCTGCCCTGGAAAGGTACTCATGCATGCAGGAGTATCAACAGAAGCTTTTAGACAATCTTAGTACTGATTTTCCCCAAAACACCAGTAGTGCACATAGTGAACATTGCAGTTTTACCTTTCTAACCTGGGGAATGCCGAGTCATCATCACTCAAATGTTAACAGTAAATGTATCTTTACACACGGCAACTTTCCTAGGAATTTCACTGGCAACTTACTGGTTGCAGTGAAATCATGGAGACATTGTTCCATTTGTACACAGCAAAAAGATAGAACAATGTGTCCATGATTTCACTGCAACCAGTAAGTTGCCAGTGAAATTCCTAGAAAAGTTGCCACGTGTAAAGGTACCCTAACAGTGTATTGGTTATCAGCAATTTCATAGAATCCCTTCACCTTTTTTTTAGACCATCCTTTGCTATGCCGGAAGAGATAACAAGTCTGACACATAGTGAACGCCTAGAGTAGATGATACAGGAGTATCTACAGCTGAATATCGATGCCATGACTGTGGAACTGGACCCTTGTGCATTTTGGGCTTCAAAACTGGAAAAGTGGCCTGAGCTTGCCACTCATGCATTGGAGATTTTGTCGTGCCCCACAGCCAACGTTCTCTCTCATCGTGTTTTCAGCGCTGCTAGTAGTGTCCTAATGGATAAGCGCATTCGGCTGTCCAGTGACAGTATCAGCCTGGGAAGACTAAACACTTGTGTACTTTTCAATTAATCTCCCCTTTCAATATTTCAACTCAGGGACAATTGATGCCACTTTAGTGGTGGCTGTACCTAATTTTTTTTAAAAAGCGAGACATTTGTTGGGGACTCCTTGCTGTTTGTTGCTGGATTTGAGCAGGGCTCTCTAAGCCTACCCCTAGTAACCCTGTAGCCAGTGGGACCTGTCTCCAGGGTGAAGGGAGATCAGGTCCCACCTGGCTGCTGGCGTCTCATGTTGTCCCTCAGGCATACTTACTGGGTCTGCGCTCTCACGCTATCCTCTCCGACTGCAGCAGCTCCCCAGAATATCTCCCCTGCCTCCTTACTTCCTGATTGCACGCACATAGGGCGCGCCGCTGTTAGTAAATTAGGGCCAGTACATCCTTTTCTGAACTGATCCCTCAACTAATTTCTGAGAGGCTGATGGATATTTAAGGCCCTCACTTCCATTGGGAGATGCCTGGGCAACTTCATTTTTAGTGTAATAGCCAGTACAAGGTCTCTGCTCAGCACCTGCGTCTTACTTGTCTTACTTGACTCCTGACATTCCGTGTTTCTTGCTTACAGTTCTGGACCCCAGTCTGCATGCAATTCATCCGCAGTTCTTGGTGGCACCCACTGACCTTCTGGACTGACTGCCGGATCACGTAAGCTACCCCAATTTCTCCTCTAGTCCTCCGTCCCCGGCAACATTGACCTCTCGCTCCCTTCCTCTGGTATCGCTTGTCCCCTCAGAGTCAGATCCTCTGGTCAATTGCTGGTCCACTTGAGACCCCGTGGCTGTACCAAGACAATCCCTGTATTGAGTTCGCTCTGTGGTGCTCCCTCGGGGATCTTCGGTATTTCAGCCCAGAGGACTTCTTTTGGTTTTTTTTCTGTCTTTGGTTCAATAAATCTTCTCATTTACCTGATGTTCTTTTCCGGCTAGATTCTGGTATCAGCTACCACTGTGTCATCTGTGGTCAAGTGAGTCCACTACTTCACTCCACCTGTATTGGCGTGACACCCCTGACACTCCTGCACCTGTTGCTCAATACTCAACTTTGAAATGCTGGGCCCAGGCCTCCGGCCTTTTTGCCATTGTGGCCTAATACAAAACCTATAAGATGGATACCACTTTAGGATGTTGTGACACCAATTTTTGGAAAAGTGGGAAATGTACTTACGGTCTCCTTGCTTTTGATGGATGACTTGACCAGGGCTCTCTGATCTCAATACCTATGCCTGACACTCCTGCTCCTGTTTCTAAATATTGAACCTTTTTGTCCATCGAACCAGTCATTAACAAATTTACTGTAATCACATCCACGATTTTTGGGTGCTTAAAAGTAGTGATTGCTATATTTCTCTTAATGTTTGTGCAAACTGTTTTTGGGTATCAAACCAGGTTTTGGCAAATGTGCTGTATACAAAACAGTTTTTTGGCCCTTAACAGCTTGTTTGTTCAATCTCACCTGTCCACTAGACCTATACAAGTCATTGACCTAGCTGAATAACTTTTTCTATAGTATTCCACAAAACGTATCGTTGTCCCATCATCTGTGTGAGGTGGGCATAACATTGACGGGAGTACTTGCATGAGCATTGAGGGTATCTGGCCTACTTGGCCCATACAGGTCACTAACCTACCTGACTATAATACTCCACAAAACATATAGTTGTACCACCTGTGTGTGGCAGGGCATAATATTGATGGGAGATGAACTTTGAGAGTATCCTGCTCACTAGGCCAATATAGTTCACTGACCTCCCTTACTAAGTTTTCCTGTAATACCCACAAAACGTATAGTTGTACCACCTGTGTGTGGCGGGGCATAACATTGACGGGAGCGCTTGCATGAGCTTTGAGGGTATCTGTTCCACTAGGCCTATTCAGGTGACTGACCTACCTGACTAGTTTTTTCTGTAATCCTTCATAAAACCTATTGTTGTCCCACCTGTGTGTGGCGGGGCATAACATTGGCTGGAGCGCCTATATAAACTTTGGGAGTATCTGGCCCACTAGGCCTTTACAGGTCACTGACCTACCTCTCTATTAATTCCTGAAATACTCCGCGACACTGATAGTGGTCCCACCTGTGGGTGGTGGGGCATAACATTGATAGGGGCGCTTGCATGAGCTTTAAGGGTATGCAGCCCACTAGGGCTATACAGATCACTGACCTATCTGAATAAGTTTTCCTATAATACTCCACAAAACTTATAGTCTTCCCACCTGTGTATGGCGGGGCACAACATTGACGGGAGCGCTTGCATGTGCTTTGAGTATATCTGGTCCAGTAGGCCTATACAAGTGACATATCGCTGTATTGATGAGCAATGTTTAACCTTAAAATGATAGACCAGGTCCTGTTCCAGACCCTGTGCCGTGCATGCAGGCTGGGCCAATCAGGAATTTTTTGTCTGGGATAATTTATGCCATTTTCCTGTAGTCTGACCCTTTGGGAACAATGAAGACTCTTGTAGGAGTCTCCTTGCTGCGTGGTACATGATTTGAGCAGGGCTCTCTGAGTGACATGCCTATACCTATATGCCACATATGGTGGTTATGGTGTTCTCCGCAAGGAGCCACCCCTTCGCTGGGTCCTTCCCTGGAGGGATATCTGGCTAGTCCTGTGCTTGAGACTCCTAACCGAGGCTCCACAGACTCTTTTTGCATATTCATCCTTCTGCTACTCCTTCTCCTCTTTTTATTTAATGTAGAAAACTACTGCCACTTTTCCCCTGTGACTCATCCGTCAATTCAAAATCAGTTTCACTCACCTCTGAAATATTAGGTGAATGTTAACCACTTTCTATTTTGAAGTGCTTTGGAAGAGTGCAGGCTGGAACAGACCATGTCTCGTGCACCCATGCTATGCCGTGAGACTATTTGTAATGTGGGTAGATTGTTGTCACATTTTCTGGTGTCTGTTATCTATACTGAGTAGTTTGGCAGCTTTTCTTAGTGTTTGCTGTTGCCTGCAATTTATTCCAATGGGGTTTGGCGGTGTTCAACGAACATTCGACAAACAAGTTGTTGAACACACCTAAAATCGAATCGAATTAGAACACTTATATGTTCACTCATCTCTACTGCTTATCCATCTGGATCTCGAAATCCCACAAGATTTTAGCCTTATCATTTTCCACCACTTTTTCTGGGGTTTCCCACCTGGACATAGGGGACTTAGCTGATACATAGTGCAGATTTTTTTGTATACAATTCCTGCTAGTTGGTGGTGGTGTTCGGTGTACGCTGTGCCTGCTTGAATTTTGTATCCTGCCACAATGTGTTCTAATGTTTCTGGGGTTTCATTACACAATCTGCACCTTTGGTCTTGTTTATTGTGGTAGATCCTTATTTCTTTAGATTATAGATATGGTACTTAGCACCAGTTATCTCTTGTGCTTCCATATCGCCGTAAATTTGTGTATTTCGGCAATGTTAAAACCACATCGCCTGTGCATAATGGCGTGAGACAGGGAGATTTTATGGGGAGAAATCACCGGTGGAGCATCGCCTGATCGCTCTGCACTGCAGTGAAATCAGGCGATAACCACCAGGCGATTTCTGCGCATCTTGGCGTGTGACAGGGCAATAGTGATGTAGAAAGCGAGCTCAGACCATCTGGAAGCAATTCTAGAGGCGTGTCTGAGCATTCTGTTTGGCTCGCCCCGTCTGCCGCGATTGGTGGTCGCTCCTGCGTTCCCATTGGCTGGCCCTGGCTAAGCCGTCATATTTGAATAGCGATATAGTAGAAAAGACACGTGCAGACATCCTGACAAGGCTGACCAATGGTTACGCAGTTGTGTCGGCCAATCAGAGTTGTAGGGGCGCGGTGAAAAACACTCTGGCACGCCTGTCTCCTCGCCGTACTCACACTCTACGCCCACATCGCTGATGCGGTGGTGGCATGTGACGCGGTAATTTGGCGGTGACATGGGAATGTCAAATTGCTTCCGGTCTGCGCCAGGCAATTTCCGGAACGCAGGATCGCCGAACATCGCACGCGAGATTTCTATGTGTGACAGGGCAATGGCAATGTGCAAAAAAGTGCCCGGATTGTGCGTGCTCACGTCACATTGCCAGCCATATGGCGGCGATATTGCTACGTGTGATGGTACCTTTAGATCTGGGATGGAGACCTCCAAGCATTGTAAGGAACTTTTGGGTCTTCATATCTGCAACTTACATTTCTTCTTTTGGCAAGCACACTATGCCAGCAGCATATCTGATAACTGGTAGGGCATATATATTGATGGAACAAACCCTATTCCTCACTTTGAGCTGACTCTTTAGGACCTGTCTTACCCTTTGATGGTATTTGGATGTGGAAAGAAAAAGTATATATATATTCAACACATACTAGTGCATCTCAATGAGTTAGAATATCATAAAAAAATCAATGCCATATTGTCATGTTTTGGGGCGTTTCTTGGAGCCCTGAAATACGTTGACTAATAAATCGATATTTTATTCACCCTTTGATGTCTTGTGGAATATGGAAGCACGGTTTTTAACCTTTCATGCCCCCTTCTTTGTTTTCTGAAATAATGACTTTTGGGTGTTCATTGGCTGTAAGCCATAATTAACGACCTTAACAGAAATAAAAAATTGAAACAGATCACTCTGTAATGACTGCATATAATATATGCATTTCACTTTTTCTACTGAGTTACTGAAATGAACTTTTTGAAGATAATGCCAATCATTGAGATGCACTAGTATATATATATATATATATATATATATATATATATATATATACCGTATATATATATATATATATATATACGGTATATATATATATATATATATATATATATATATACACATATATATTACACAGTACATATATATATATATATATATATACATATATATATATATAATATGTGTGCATATATACACATTACCATTTTGTTCAGACAGCAGGACAGCGGTGAGGAATTGTCCAAAAAAGTCCTGTGGGAATAACAATGTGTGGCCAGTTTATAAGAGCTAGTGAACTAGTGAATGCATTCAGGTCACTTCCCGAGAGATAATAGCTAGATAAATATTAACAGATGCTAAAAATATTTCTCTGAATATAGCAGTTTCTCCAATATTCTGTATTGATATTGGTACTGAGTTTATTTTCTGCAAAGGCTTTTTATATATTATTGGAAAATATACACTGTAAGGTGTTCAAAATTATTTCTTTCAAAAATTGTAGCCCATATTGAAAAGTGTTTCTAAATATTTCAGTTCTAACGAAACTCCATAGAATCTCAGCCTTATAGTATATTCTTGTAATGGCTTCCTGAGCACAGACAAACAGCTGTACATTCCTGCTTATTCGCTAGTGAACAGGATCTGTGACAGTCTAAAGTAAGCCCCATCATAACATGCCATTGGGATGCTGCCACTCACTGTACTATATCTAGTGTCGGCAGAAATAGTAGAGTCACTGCAGCTACCATTGGCTGGAGCCAATGCTAATTGTGTGTGTCTACGACTGAAAGGGTTTTTTGGGTCTCCATGTTTATGCAGTAATGAATTCTGAAGTAGAAGTGCCACAATGCTGCTATATGTACTAATCTTCTCATTCCTTCTCCCTTGTTTCACTTCTGGTCAACAACAAAGTTTCAGTCCAACATGCCACTTGGACCCAACCCGTGGATTAGTTTGTGATGCTTGTGCTCCTGGATATACAGGGCAGCGTTGTGACCGGTAAGTACTTGACTCTATCTATTGACCTCTTAGTATAAATTATTTTAGTAGGCTAAATAATGTTTTTGCTTTTGTTTTCTTTCCTTATTATGCATTTAGTTCATTAGTATTAATAGAAATATAACAGAGGGATGCTAAATTTGTGAAACAAAACAGTGGTTACACTTTCATTCTACTACCTGTAGTTTTACATAGGACGTCAAGTAAACTTACTACGTTACATAAGAGTAATTACGATTCACACATCAAGAAGTTCTGAGTAAGTGAAAATAAATCCAGTTTTCTAATATCTATAACTAATATTATTCTCAATTTTGTTGTATTACTTGCCACATAGGTAATGACATAGCAGATTTATAGCAAAGTGATAATCTGCACTTGCTCCAATAGGAAGTATTCATTTCCTCTAGATGAGATTGGGTTGCACATATGATAACTGTACATCCTACACAATATGTCAGTGTGTGTTATAATATACTAAAAGACAAAAATAAACTAATACCTGGTAATATTAAGCCTGCTTTGGCTGTATATCAGCATTGCAAGTATTATCTTAGGTGAATTTTGCGTTAAACCAGTGTATTTTAAGCCTATTCTAACTTTAGAGCTATAAACTCTAAAGCAACAGCTGAAACAAACATGTCTCTATGGATCGTATTTCATCTCCAATCTTCTTTTAGTTCAGTGTTATAAATGTAACAATTTGACCCAGTGGTAAAAAAAGAGTAAAAAATATTGAAGAATGCTTTTCTTTCCTCCTATCATCCTACTTACTTCACTGTACTTGTGGAATAAATTGTTACTTGGACTCTCTAACAAATATATTCTTGAAATTAGTGAGTTTTTAGAGACTTCCTAGACCTTCAAGATTAAAGGAGATCTAAATTCCTTCCAAAAAAAGTTTTAGATTACTCAGTTAACATTATATTTAAGGCCTCATGCATATGATAATATATGGAAATTGTATTAAATTACTGACCAAAATGCATATGGTTGTACCAGTGGAGGATACAGACAGAAAGGGGCCCTAGTGTTAGAACTGTATATAGGTTCATTGCAGACTAAATTTCCTGCTTATAACAGAAGCTGCTTGCTGCTTTAGTGGTGGAAATGGGCTTCATTACCATTAGGGCATCTGTGCAGGTTATACCAATAATATGTCGCCCCTGGGCATTATACATTTGATCTTCGTTTGCAATATCTGGGAACTCTAATATGAAAAGTTTTTTTTCTTTATCAAATATGCCACTTAGTCACTGCCTTGAGTGGTAGAAAGAGTAGAATGGGGTTTAAATTATCGCACTTCCATTGACATTAAAGATATTCAGCGCTTAAAACATATGTGATCTTTATTTTTTATGCCTTTTGGGGTCTGCTTGCCCCTTTTTCAGGAAATGATCACAACATGTACATCCGGACACCAAGCCTGAGCGGCATTTCAAACAATATCTATTTAAGACTTTACTGGCTTGGTGTATGGCATACATCTTGTGATCATTTCCTGAAGAATGGACATATAGACCCCAAAATGCGTAGAAAATAAAGATTGCATATGTTTTAAGCACTGAATATCTTTAATGTCAATGGTAGCTTGGTAATTTCAACCCTATTCTCTTCTGTCTTGGATTTCTATTTATTGGGGACTGCTGCAAGCCGTGTTTTTTTTTTATATAAATTATGATATCACATGCAAGCACAGTGACGTGGCCATCTCTTTTTGTTGTATCGACTGCCACAGATAAACCCTATTGTGCGCCTTCCTGTGTTGTCCAGTGTTTTGCATCCAGTGGTGCAGTAGCATTTAAAACCTAAACGCTCCTTGCCAACATTTCTAACTATGGCTAGGGTCACATTTGCATTATGACCCTAGCCTGGTACATCCATGAAAATCTTAGAGCCAGGCAGGCATAGCGAATAGTGTTAACGGCAGGTAACGCTATGCGCCTCCTGCCTGTGCCTTCCTATGCTAACCTTATGCAGAACGCACCCGCCGCCTCCACTCAGCAGATCCAAATATGTGCTTTTGGACAGCGCACAGGAGAGCAATGCAGACCGTGTTTCCTGTGCGCTGTCCAAAAGCGCATATCCGGATCTGCTAAGTGGAATCGGCGGTTGCGTGCCGTATAAGGTTACCATAGCAAGGCACAGGCAGGAGGCGCATAGCGTTACCTTCCGATAACACTATGCGCTATGCCTGCCTGGCACTAAGTTTTTCATGGATGCACCAGGCTAAGACCATATCGCAAATGTGACCCTAGCTTATGAAGCATTTGTGCTGCCATTACAGCCATAGACAATTGATTGGAGAAAAACTACTGCAAATTAAAAGTGCTTTCAAAGATAGAAATGCTAACTGTTTTTTTATCAATTATCAAAATCCAAAATAAGTGAGCAAAAGAGGAAATCTAAGTCTAAGTCAAGTTGATATTTTTTGTGACCAAAGTTCCTTTATATACACTCATACACAGGTTTTGAGTCAACTTATAGGGAAGGTTTGTTCTAAACATTTTGGAGCACTAACCACAGATCTGTGGATGTAGGCTTATATAATTCTTTCTGTCTCTTCATGTAATTCTAGACATACTTGATGTTGTTGAGATTAATGATTCCATCACTTACAAGACTCCTCGTTCATCTTTATGTTTTCAAGCTAGTTCCTAATAACATTGGCAATACTGTATGTCTGGGTGTCATTGTCCTACTCCAATTAGATTCCTTCAAAATAGTATTGCATGATGGATAATATCACTGTTGACTGCAGACATTTACTGTATTGCATTAATGAACTATCTTCTGTTACAGCTTAATATTTTACATTTTGACTCATCAGTCATAAGCACCTTCTTATGTTTTTTTTTCACCTCAGTTCTTATGTTTTCAAACATTGCTGAGTTGCTATACCAAAAGTATAGTTTGTCTGCAGTACTTCCATTAAGACCCCTCGTGGCCAGACTTTTCTGAATAATAAATGGAAGTTGCTTGGTCCTCCTTATTTCTGATAGTTTTGAGCTCATGGCGGTGTAGGAAGTGAGGAAAGTACATATGTTGTGTCTTTCAACTGCTGCACTAAGCATATTGGTTGATCACTGTGTATACAGTCCTCAATGTTGCCCATTTTATGATGTTCTCAATGCTGAGAAATACAGGCAGATAATTAGCCATCATGCAATATCATCAAGGAGGTGTCTGATTCAGCCCAAATTTATTCTGCAGCAGGACTATCCACCAACATGCAACCTATGTAATTACGAACTAACTGCAGCCTCCACAGTCCTTCAGTCTTAAGGGCCCATTACATGCTTGAATGTCTCAGTGATCTGACCAACGATCCGACTTGACCTGGATCGCTTGAACGTCATTCAATGTTCGCTGGTGAGGTGTCACACGTACAGATATCGTGAACGACGCAGCAACGATTCCACGACAAGCGAACGATACTTGTGGTCATTTGGTCGCCTACATCCTTCACTTCTGAGTAAGCGAAGTTGTAAACGAGATTGTTATCACGGTGTCACACACGATGATGCAGCAGATCGAACGGACGATCAACGACTAATGACTTATGGTCTTGTTTATAAACCTGCGATCAACAATCAGCCGACATATCGTTGGTTTTATCTACGTGTCACACGCAACGACGTCATTACAACATTGTTGCTCCGCCCCAAAAAAACGTAACGTACCAACAATATCGTTAATGAAATCGTAGCGTGTAGCGGGCCCTTTAGACTCATCTAGTCAATCTGAGGTTAAATGAAGAGACAGAATGATCTGCACAAGTCTATAACAACAAAAGATCTTCATGCTGAGTTCAATCAAAACCTGTGTGCACATGCATAGTACCTAGAAGAACTGATGCTGTTTTGAAGTCAAAGAGAGGTCAAACCAAATATTAATTTAACTTAACTTTTATATAGCATCAACATATTTCGCATTGCTTTACATTTCAGAGGTTCATATACAAACAGTCATAAGTAAAAGTTATGAAGGAATACAATAATGCAAAATAATGAGAGCCCTGCTCATAAGAGATTACATTCTACAATGAGGTGGGGGTGACACAAAATACAGGAGCTTATTTACAATGATGGTGCAGGCAATTTAAGGAAGTGCTGAATAGATAAGAGCTGCATGAGTGGCCACCAGCTATTCTTTGTAAAGCTTTTGAGTCTGGAGGAATGAATAGGCTATGTCTGAGGGACTTTGACTAGGGGGCATTATAGGCCACCCTGAAGAGATGTGTTTTTAGGGAGCACCTGAAACTAAGTAAGTTGTGAGTTTGTTGGGCCCACAAGAGTCTGGGGTACTCAGATCTCGGGCGGTTGGCTGTAGGGATGTCACAGGTGGTCGGTGCCCGAGCCTGTGCCCAGGTATTTACAGGGATAAACGTTTATAGATGAATGTTGTGATGCCACCTGTAGATCCGGTGATGGCACCTGCGCTGCTTGGGCCTCCGGTGTGATGGGCGGCAGCAAGGTGTCCCCGGGGCTGTAAGGGTGTAATGGTGGAATAGGGTAGCGCAGTCTTTGCTGTGTGGGACAGGCTGGAAGGATGGACACACAGACAAGAAAGTCTTTTTCTGTACCTTTACTGGTGGTTTGCAGGTACACTTCCAGGGTTTAAGGATGCACTCCAGGATTTTCACACCAAGTGGGCTATAGGCCTCCTTGTCCTGCTCCTTGTCCTGAAGTCTGGTGTGTGTGGAACTAGGCCTGATCTCTCTTGTCTCTCTCACACCCATGTTGCTGCACTGACGGCTTTCGCTTGGCTACCGCTACCTCTTCTGCGGCTGCTAGCTCTCAAATAAGGAGTGCTGCGGGTGCCCAGGAAGCTAAGCCTCCCCGGTGTACTGGGATTCTTTGCTGGGCTAATCTCTCCCTTGAAGACTTGGACTCCAGTGCCCGGTGTTCTCTTGGGGTGAGCTGGTATGGCTCCTCTGCCCCCACTGTACTGTTCTTTGCCTCTGCCTTCGGTCCTCACTCTCTGGACCCTCACACTGGCTCTTGCGGTGCACTGGTTGTGGGCCTAGCACGGCTCCAAAAACCAGGTTTGCTCCCTAGGCTCTGAGCTGATCTTCTCAGTTCTCCTAGCGACTGCACACTCTGGCTTACTCCCCCAGCACCTGTATTTATAGGGGATATGGCTTAATAGCAACCAGGGGTGCTCCCCTTACAGGCCTGGAGTGGAAGATGTTGTGTGTATGTGGGTACCAGATGTGGAAATCCCTTGGTGTATTAGTTGGTCCTGTGGCTACCTGGCACAGAGTGCCACAGGTAGAGCTAATTTCTTGGAGTAGAGCATTCCAGAAAATTGGTACAGCTCGGGAGAAGTCTTGGAGTCAAGAGTGAGAGGTTCGGATTTTTGCAGTTAGTTAGTTGTGGGTGAGAACAAGCAGAATTGGATCCTAGAGTGTATGAGCATCCAGTGCAATGACTGGCACAAAGCGGAAGCATCCGAGTAAAGGTTAGCCAGATAGGTGACCCTGGCTGCCGCATTAAGGATGGACTGGAGAGGGAAAAGCCTACTGAGGGGGAGGTCAATTAATAGAGAATTACACGGTGAGGGTTTTTGGCGAGGAATTGTATATAGGAGGTGAAGGAGAGATCGGTGTCAAACTTAACATCCAGACAGCGAGCCTGCTGCCTAGGCATTATCATGGTGCTGCACACTGAGAGGGAGATGTCAGATTTAGGGAGTTTGATAAAAAACTGAGAAAATTAATTTGATAAAAATTAATTAATTGATAAATATATTGATAGTACATTGATAACATGAAATTAATAATATTAAACTATTAACACTTCATTTTTTTAAAGCATTCTTACTTTGTAGCATTTTTTCCACAAGTGCTTAAGATGTCTTCATTATAGTTTGGTTATTTGCTTCACCTGTTTTTCCTGTATCAGCCTCAGACCTTAATCAAAGGTCCCACCAGATCCTACTGTGAGAAGGTAGTGGATTGGCAGTCTCTTTATTTATAGATTCCATTGCTTTTTATGTTTTGATACTCAGATCATGCCATATAAAGTACCTTTATTGCACTGTAATGACACTATGGTACTTTTCCTGTGATAAAATAATATTTTGCTTTACATCCAGTGCCGATACTCTCTTGCCTGAAGTGAGAGCGTATGTGATAGGGTGTGTACTGCAAAGAAAGCTATAGCTAACGTTGCCAGGATGTGCGGAATTGTTAGAGACAACCAGAAAGCCCCACATTATCCCCTTAAAGGAGAGAGGGAGGAATACCCAAGGTGTGTGGTATTTTGTGAAGACAAATAGAGCAAATAAATGTCCTGGGACAGAAATAAATATGAATATAACAATATATTTTTATTTCACAATTTTTTAAAAACAGGTAGAAAAGCCAAAAATAGGGTGGTAACCTTTCAACTGAGCACTACAAAGGCACCATTGTGTAACATCAATATACAGATTATATATGCACATTTATGTATGCTACATAATAAATTATTAAAAGGAATATGGCACAATCAACAAATACTGTAGATAAGATAATCATGTATTCAAATTATGTACAGATTTGAGGTGCCAACAGCAATAAAATCCCAAACATTACATAATATAAAGTGCCAACAGTGTAGAGTATGGTCATAATCGGGCTCACCCACGAAACACCTAACACATTTCATCACGGCTTCATCTGGGATGATAAAATGTAAGTTGGGTGCTTGGTGGATGAACCTGATTATGATCCTACTCTTATATGCACTTATATATTATGTAATGTTTGGGGTAATAGACCAGTATAAAGGGAGCATTTTGTTTAAATTGGTATAACAAAATACTACAGAATATTAACAGTGTGCAGTATGCACTCTGTGAGGATTCAGAAGGATTTACAATTCTATGGCTGTGGTCACACTTGCCAGCTGTTTTTGCTTTGGGAACATTTTTGGGAAAAATTCATTTTTTTTTTTAAGTCCATAAAACGGTCCGTTAACAGATGGGGCACTTTCTGTGTCATTCTGTTTTTGAAGACATCTTTCCAAGGTCCAAAAAACGTTGCTAGCAATGTTTTTGGGTGCCGGAAAAAAATGGACTGTTTTTTGATAACATGGGGCCCTATTGAAAAACGGTCCATTTTTTAAACGGCACATTTTGGCACCATCCGTTAACGGTCCGTTTTTGGCACAAAAAAATAAGAACAAAAAAAATCCAAAAAACTTTTGGAAGCACAGGAGCCTCAAGAAGTACCCAAAAAAAAAACAAATTTGATAAAAGGAACACTATGAAAAACGTTTTGGCATGTGTGACCACAGCCTATCAAACTATAAAATAAATTAGGCTGCGGTCACACTTGCCAGCTGTTTTTGCTTTGGGATCGTTTTTGGGAAAAATGTTGTCATTTTTTTTCTAAGTCCAAAAAACGGTTCGTTAAAGGATGGGGCACTTTATGGGTCATTCCGTTTTTGAAGACCTCTTCCCAGGGTCCAAAAAACATTGCAAGCAACGTTTTCGGGTGCTGAAAAAAAACTGACCTTTTTTGGTAACACGGGGCCCTATGGGAAACGGATCCGGTAACGGATGGCTTATATAGGCACCATCTGTTAACGGATCCTTTTTTACTAGCATTTTTTTCCCAAAGAATGGCTAAGTCCAAAAAATGCAGAGCAGCACAGGAGGCTCAAAAAGCACCCAATAAAACAGATTTGATAAACGGAACACTATGAAAAACGGATTGGCATTTGTGACCACAGCCTTAATCTGAGAAGTAAACTGCGTCATGAAAAATAAAAAATTAATAAGAACACCCGAATTATGTTTTTTTTAGTCCCACAGCATTGCAATAAAATGCAATAACAGGCGATCAAAACAGCGCATCTACACCAAACGATATGAGTAAAACCTTAGCTCAGAATGTAAAAAATTAGCTCTCACACACATGCAAATCCAAAAAAATGAGAATATTATGCGTCTCTGAAAATTTCACAAATGTGCAATTTTTTTTACACATTTCTGAATTTTTTTTCACCACTTAAATAATGAAAATATTTACATATTTGGTATCTAAAAGCTTGAATTGACCTAGGAAATCATTCTGCTAGGTCAGTTTTACCATACAGTAAACATAGTAAATAAAAAAATTGTGTAATTGCACTTTTTTTTTGCAATTTCACCATACTTAGAGTTTGTTTCCCACTTTTCAGTACACTATACAGGAAATGCAATAATGGCATTCAAAAGTACAACTTGTCCCTCAAAAAATGAGCCTTCATATGTCTATATTGACAGGAAAAAAATATATTTTTTGGAAAAAGGGAAGGAAAAAATGAAAGCCAGAATCTCCTGGCGGTTATAGGGTTAAAGACTACAAATAGCAAATAAGTTAAAGGGAAGCTGGTAAGACCATTAGGTTGGAGATCGTTCACAGGACATTTCTCCTGCGGCCAAGTATTACTGACTCAGTGTCCTGAAACTCAAGTCACTAATTTCAACTGATATATGATAAACTGTGACTATGGATACCATACATCATATTTAGGATATAGGATATTATTTGATCCTGTATATTATAGTATGAATATGAGTACAGAAATCACACATAGCATCTGCATATTATACTGCATATACAATGGAGGAAATAAGTACCGTATATACTCGTGTATAAGCCGAGGTTTTCAGCCCAAAAATTGGGCTTAAAAGTCCCCCCTTCGGCTTATACACGGGTCAATACGGTACTTGCTGGCACTCACCCCCCCTCTGTTGTAAGAGCCCCCCCCGGCTGCTTAACTTACCATCCCCGGTCTTCTGCACCGCTGGTCTTCTGTGCTCCGTCCTCCATGCTCCCGTCCGGCTGCATCCGGGATCCCCGGCCGATGACGTCATCGTTACTGCGACGACCGGGGATCCCGGATGCAGCCGGACGGGAGCATGGAGGATGGAGCACAGAAGACCAGCGGTGCAGAAGACCGGGGATGGTAAGTTAAGCAGCGGGGGGGGGGGGAACTTACAACAGAGGGGTGGGCAAGTGCCAGCATTCGGGGGTCTGTATACCACTGGGGCTGCTATACACCACTGGGGCTGCTTGATACCACTGGGGCTGCTATATACCACTGGGGCTGCTGTATACCACACCACTGGGGCTGCTGTATACCACTGGGGCTGCTATATACCACTGGGGCTGCTATATACTACTGGGGCTGCTATATACCACTGGGGCTGCTGTATACCACTGGGGCTGCTATATACCACTGGGGCTGCTGTATACCACACCACTGGGGCTGCTGTATACCACTGGGGCTGCTATATACCACTGGGGCTGCTATATACCACTGGGGCTGCTGTATACCACTGGGGCTGCTTTATACCACTGGGGCTGCTATATACCACTGGGGCTGCTATATACCACTGGGGCTGCTGTGTACCACTGGGGCTGCTATATACCACTGGGGCTGCTGTATACCACACCACTGGGGCTGCTGTATACCACTGGGGCTGCTATATACCACTGGGACTGCTGTGTACCACTGGTGCTGCTGTGTACCACTGGGGCTGCTATATACCACTGGGGCTGCTATATACCACTGGGGCTGCTGTATACCACACCACTGGGGCTGCTGTATACCACTGGGGCTGCTATATACCACTGGGGCTGCTGTATACCATACCACTGGGGCTGATGCATACCACTGGGGCTGCTATATACCACTGGGGCTGCTGTATACCACTGAGGCTGCTGTATACCACTGGGGCTGCTGTATACCACTGGGGCTGCTGTATACCACTGGGGCTGCTGTATACCACACCACTGGGGCTGCTGTATACCACTGGGGCTGCTATATACCACTGAGGCTGCTGTATGCCACACCACTGGGGCTGCTGTATAACACTGCGGCTGCTATATACCACTGGGGCTGCTATATACCACTGGGGCTGCTGTATACCACACCACTGGGGCTGCTGTATACCACTGGGGCTGCTGTATATACTGCTGGGGTCTGTATATACCACTGGGGAGGCTGCTGTATTTACATTTTGAAGAGAGAAATAAGTATTTGATCACTTACCAACTATTAAGGCCGGCTTCACACTGCGTGTGTGATCCGATCCGTGCTGTCCGCTTGAGGCAGACAGCCGCGGACCGGATCAGCACACAGGACTGGGGGGCTATTATGCCCTCCGGTCCGGTGTGCAGCGCACGCAGTTCCCTCTGCTAATAGGTGAGGACCGCGTGCGCCGCGGTTCTGACCTGTCAGCGGCTGCAGCTGCGTGCGCTGCACACCGGACCAGAGGGCATAATAGCCCCCCGGTCCTGTGTGCTGATCCAGTCCACGGCTGTCTGCCTCAAGCGGACAGCCATGGATCGGATCACACATGCAGTGTGAAGCCGGCCTAAGAGTTTTGACTCCTACATACCAGTTAAACGCTCCGAATCAACTCGTTACTTGCATTAAAGACAGCTGTCCTAAATTGTCACCTGTATCACAGACTCCTGTCCACACACTCCATTAATCAGTGAGACTCTAACCTCTACAACATGAGCAAGACCAAAGAGCTTTCTAAAGATTTCAGGGAAAAGATCCTAGACTTGCACAAGGCTGGAATGCGCTTCAAAATCATAAGTAAGATGCTGTGTGAGAAGAAGAGAAAGTTGGTGCAATAGTAAGAAAGTGGAAGAAATACAAAATGAGTGTCAATTGACATCGAACTGGGGCTCCATGCAAAATCTCACCTTGTGGGGTATCCAGGATCATGAGGAAGGTGAGAGATCAGCCTAAAATTACAAGGGGGAATTTGTTAATGATCTCATGGCAGCTGTAATGGGTTAAAATCCTGCAGTGCCCTCAAAGTCCCATTGCTCAAGAAGGCACATGTGCAGGCCCATCTGAAGTTTGCCAGTGAACACCTTGATGTTTCTGCGAGTGATTGGGAGAAGATGCTGTGGTCAGATAAGAAAAAATTAAGCTCTTTGGCAATATCTCAACTTGCCATGATTGAGGAAGACAATTGCTGCCTATGACCCAAAGCACACCGTCCCCACTGCCAAGCATGGCAGTGAAAACATTATGTTTTGGGGGTGTTTCTCTGCTAAGAGCACAAGACTACTTCACCACTTCAGTTCCAACCTCCTTCCATCCACCAGGACATTAAAAATGGGTCGTGGCTGGGTTTTCCAGCATGATAATGACCCAAAACATACAGCCAAGGCAACAAAGTAGTGGTTTAAAAAGAAGCACATTAAGGTCATGGAGTGGTCTAGCCAGTCTCCAGACCTTAATCCCATAGAAAACATCTGGTATGAGCTGTAGTTCTGAGTTGCCAAGCGCAGCCTCAAAATCTTAATGATTTAGAGATCATCTGCAAAGAGGAGTGGACCGAAATTCCTCCTGGTATGTGTACAAACTTCATCATCAACTACCAGAAATGTCTGATGGCTGTTCTTGCCAAAAAGGTTTTGCCACCAAGTATTAAATCTTTTTTTGCCAAAGGGATCAAATACTTATTTCTCTCTGCAAAATGCAAATAACTTTATAGAATCTAGACAATGTGATTTTCTGGATTTTATTTTCTTATTCTATCTCTCACTGTTAAAATTAAGCTACCCTTAAAATTATAGATGGTTCAAGTGTTTGTCAGAGGGCAACGTTACAAAATTAGCAAGGGATCAAATATTTATTTCCCCCACTGTATCATCTGATGTCTCTGTACGATATGCTAGTATACCAGATTCAGTGCCTAGGATAATATGAAATGATATATAATACATTGTGACAAAGTATCTGTTATTAATATTTATTTACTGGGCTTTATCTTGATTCATGGTGACTTGATGTATGAACACTCTTTTAACATTCTGACTCTTGGTTTAAACTTTTGTTATATTTCTTTGATCTTTTAGTATGCTTTGTCTGCTGGAATGGCTCTCTTAAGTCTATTACTGATGTTGTCCTGCTTTTGCCATTTCTTTGTTGAATGATCTTTAGGGCCTGTCCTGTGAAATATAGCTGCTGGGTCTCTTCTGCTTCTTCTTGTTTATTTTTATTTTATGTCTTCAGCAGTAATAATAGTCCTCATATGTGTCCCTAATTCCTCAGATTTTCTTTTATCTGTGTCCAGTGATCTAAATCCATTGCGCAGATCATTCCTAAAAACATTAGGTATGTTGGTTGAATTGAAGTTAGAAATTATCTGCTGTCTAGTCCACAACTTCACTCTAAACTTTGCTGTCTAAAGTTCATGAGCAGTTCTACAATTAGCTCTTAGCCTTGTTTTTGCTATAATTATCAATGACATCCATTTTTGGTGAATAAACATGTAATCAATCTGATTCTTATAGGCTGCATTTGGTGATTTCCATCTGTAGTGTCTCAGTTTTGTGATTTTAGAAGGAATTCATGATGGATAGTTGATTTGTCCTAGAAGAGTCAATGAATCTTTCTTCAGTCTCATTTTATTCACCAAATCCAGCGTTTCCAACAATGATTCCATGATTGTCCATGGCACCATTTGGCGTCCATGTCTCCCATAATAATGAGTGTCTTTTTTTGCATCTTAGCAATTTCTTCTTAAACTTGATTATAGAATATTTCAACATCCTCCTTAGTATCTGTTGTTTTTGAGTAGACGAATAATTGTGACATGAATTGGCGTTCCTTTTTGACATATCGAGATGACCCTATCATTTACTTTATCAATGACTGCATTGTACTTCAGGACAATGCCAACTAATCTTCGGTTGAGATTGAAAGTAACACCGGTTCTTCTTTGGTTATAATTGCTTGAATACTAGACCCAATGTTTGTTTGACTGGAAATTGGAAATATCCGGATTGAAGCCATCTTAGTTCACTAATTCCAAGTAAGTCAGGTCCTGTTTTGTCCATTTGGGCTTTGACAATATTGAGTTTGCCTTGGTTGATGGCAAGTATATGCCAAGTTATGAACTTTATGATATCTCTAGAACTTGTTATCTTCCCTTTTTACCAAGTGATATCAGCACCAAGACCTATTTGAAGCATTAATTATGGTTCATCATGGGAATTAATCATACTTTGTTAGACCATTGGCTCTTTCTAAGTAGCTTGTTAAAAGCCTTTCAACATATGGGTGCATTGTTTAGTTCAATGCAAGATTTTATATTGTGTCTGTGCTTTCTCACAGGCAGCAATAGCAGTTAGGCATGCTGCCTCCATTTCAGTGCAAGCTTGCATTTCTGTGATGTTACTGGGCTGGCACCAGTGGCATAACTAGAATCCAACTGGCCCTGGCACAAACTTTCAACCTGCATGTTAGTCAGATGTATGGGCCCTTGTAGAGTTCTTGATCCTATAAAGACACATGTGTTTGATCCTATATAATAATTTCCCCATAGTTGTTCCTTCCTGTAGGTATGCCCACCATCCTGACATATTCCTACATTAATTCCTCCATTCTAGGCCCCTTGCTATAATAATGCCCCTCATCCTGGCCCTTTCTTGTAATAATGTGTCCCATTCAGGGCCTCTCACTATAGCATTACCCCCTAATTCTTGGGCTTCTTCCTGTAATAATATTCTACATCCTGGACTACTTTCTGTACAAATTTTCCCCATCTTCGACCCCTTCCAGTAATAATGTCCTCTATCCTGGCCCCCCTCCTATAATAATTCTTTATCCTGGATCCTTTCTTTAATAATGCTCCACATCTTGAAACACTTCTAGTAAATATGTTCCCCATTAAGGGCCCCTTACTTCTTGTAATAATATCCTGGGGCCTCTTCCAATAATAATGTTTCCCATCTTGGTATTAAATCCCCTAACCTGGGCTCCTTTCTGATATAATGACCCCCTTCCTGGAATAATGTTCCCCATCCTGGGCCCCAACATTGTATAATGACTCCCATCCTAGCCCTTTCACGGTACTTTGTTCGCAATAATTAGAAAAGATCGAACAAGCTCACCTGTCCCTTTTGTGCTTCGGAATAATCCCATAAGAAATTGAAACACTAGTGATAAGGTCTGGCACCAAAAGTTCTTGCTCCAAAAAATTCCTTTATTTCCAGATAGTACATAAAAGCACAGACAACCAAGGAAAAGCTAAGCCAATTTAAGCTCAGACATACCAGACACTGGTTTACATGTTTCAAGGCTAAGATCATAACAACGGTTTCAAATTCCCGCAGAGTATATGGTGAGCCTGGGTCCCTTGAGAAAGAAACACGTTTATTCCGAATCGGACGTCGAGCTAAAAACCGGGAGAAGAGATGGGAGTGTTACAAACAACCCACTGCAGAGGTTAACTTCTTTAACCAGGCTCACAATAATTGTGCACATAGTGACTTTTTATCATTAAAGTGTAATTGCCATTTCAATTTTTATCTAATAATAATGTAGAGCGAGTGATTTAAATAAATTTTGTAATATGATTCACTAGCTGTGAGCCCGATGCAAATGCATCGGGATTCTAGAATGTGCATTAATTTGATTATAGTAGTTATAGCTGGTGTGAGGACTTTTCGGGGGGGTGTGAATAGTTTTTGGGGAGTCCCATACTTTTTTTGGGGGGTCCCATACTTTTTTGGGGGGGCTCACATACTTTTTTGGGGGGGTCACATACTTTTTTGGGGGGGTCACATACTTTTTTTGGGGGGTCACATACTTTTTTTGGGGGGGGTCACATACTTTTTTTGGGGGGTCACATACTTTTTTTGGGGGGTCACATACTTTTTTGGGGGGGTCAGATACTTTTTTGGGGGGGTCACATACTTTTTTTGGGGGGGTCACATACTTTTTTTGGGGGGGTCACATACTTTTTTGGGGGGGTCACATACTTTTTTGGGGGTCACATACTTTTTTTGGGGGGTCACATACTTTTTTGGGGGGGGCACATACTTTTTTGGGGGGTCACATACTTTTTTGGGGGGGTCAGATACTTTTTTGGGGGGGTCACATACTTTTTTGTTTTGTCACATACTTTTTTGGGGGGGTCACATACTTTTTTGGGGGGTCACATACTTTTTTGGGGGGTCACATACTTTTTTGGGGGGGTCACATACTTTTTTGGGGGGGTCACATACTTTTTTGGGGGGTCACATACTTTTTTGTTTTGTCACATACTTTTTTGGGGGGGTCACATACTTTTTTGGGGGGTCACATACTTTTTTTGGGGGGTCCAATACTTTTTTTGGGGGGTCCAATACTTTTTTTTGGAGGTCACATAGTTTTTTGGGGGGTCACATACTTTTTTGGGGGGGTCACATACTTTTTTTGGGGGGTCACATAATTTTTTTGGGGGGGTCACATACTTTTTTGGGGGGGTCACATACTTTTTTGGGGGGGTCACATACTTTTTTTGTTTGTCACATACTTTTTTGGGGGGGTCACATACTTTTTTGGGGAGTCACATACTTTTTTTGGGGGGTCCAATACTTTTTTTGGGGGGTCCAATACTTTTTTTTGGAGGTCACATAGTTTTTTGGGGGGTCACATACTTTTTTGGGGGGGTCACATACTTTTTTTGGGGGGTCACATACTTTTTTTGGGGGGGTCACATACTTTTTTTGGGGGGTCACATACTTTTTTGGGGGGGTCACATACTTTTTTGTTTTGTCACATACTTTTTTGGGGGGGTCACATACTTGTTTGGGGGGTCACATACTTTTTTTGGGGGGTCACATACTTTTTTGGGGGGGTCAGATACTTTTTTGGGGGGGGTCACATACTTTTTTTGGGGGGGTCACATACTTTTTTGGGGGGGTCACATACTTTTTTGGGGGTCACATACTTTTTTTGGGGGGTCACATACTTTTTTGGGGGGGGCACATACTTTTTTGGGGGGTCACATACTTTTTTGGGGGGGTCAGATACTTTTTTGGGGGGGTCACATACTTTTTTGTTTTGTCACATACTTTTTTGGGGGGGTCACATACTTTTTTGGGGGGTCACATACTTTTTTGGGGGGTCACATACTTTTTTGGGGGGGTCACATACTTTTTTGGGGGGTCACATACTTTTTTGTTTTGTCACATACTTTTTTGGGGGGGTCACATACTTTTTTGGGGGGTCACATACTTTTTTTGGGGGGTCCAATACTTTTTTTGGGGGGTCCAATACTTTTTTTTGGAGGTCACATAGTTTTTTGGGGGGTCACATACTTTTTTTGGGGGGTCACATACTTTTTTTGGGGGGTCACATAATTTTTTTGGGGGGGTCACATACTTTTTTGGGGGGGTCACATACTTTTTTGGGGGGGTCACATACTTTTTTGGGGGGGTCACATACTTTTTTGGGGAGTCACATACTTTTTTTGGGGGGTCCAATACTTTTTTTGGGGGGTCCAATACTTTTTTTTGGAGGGTCACATAGTTTTTTGGGGGGTCACATACTTTTTTGGGGGGTCACATACTTTTTTTGGGGGGTCACATACTTTTTTTGGGGGGGTCACATACTTTTTTTGGGGGGTCACATACTTTTTTGGGGGGGTCACATACTTTTTTGTTTTGTCACATACTTTTTTGGGGGGGTCACATACTTTTTTTGGGGGGTCACATACTTTTTTGGGGGGTCAATATTTTTTTTGGGGGGTCCAATACTTTTTTTTGGAGGTCACATAGTTTTTTGGGGGGTCACATACTTTTTTGGGGGGGTCACATACTTTTTTTGGGGGGTCACATACTTTTTTGGGGGGGTCACATACTTTTTTTGGGGGGTCACATACTTTTTTTGGGGGGGTCACATACTTTTTTTGGGGGTGCAATACTTTTTTTGGGGGGTCTAATACTTTTGGGTGGGGGGTCCAATACTTTTGGGGGGGGTCCAATACTTTTTGGGGCTGTTCAATACTTATTGGGGCTGAGTGCTCGCAATGGCGCTTATTATTAGCATTAATCTTATTATTATTAGCATTAATAGCATAATTATTAGCATTAATAGCATAATTATTAGCATTATTAGCATTATTATTAGCATTAATAGCATAATTATTAGCATTAATATCATTATTATTAGCAGTAATATAATTATTATTAGATTTTTTTTTTAATTATTATTTTTTGTAATATTTTATAATTTTTAATTTTTTTTTTTATTATTTTTTTTTAATTTTTTAATTATTTTTAAATAATTTTATTATAAAATTTATTATTTATTTTAACTGAGACACAGTTATCCTTCTGGTCCGCTAAAAGGGCTGGGCTGATTAGCATATATTTATTTTTTTTATTATTATTTTTTATTATTTTTTAATTCTTTTTAAATTCTTTTATTTATTATTTAATTTATTATTTATTTTAAGTGAGACACAGTTCTCATTGTGGTCCGCCAAAAGGGCTGAGCTGATTAGCATATATTTATTTTTTTTATTATTATTTTTATTTAATTTTTTATTATTTTTTTATTATTATTTTTTATTATTTTTTAATTCTTTTTAAATTATTTTATTTATTATTTAATTTATTATTTATTTAAAGTGAGACACAGTTCTCATTGTGGTCCGCCAAAAGGGCTGAGCTGATTAGCATATATTTATTTTTTTTATTATTATTTTAATTTAATTTTTTATTATTTTTTTATTATTATTTTTTATTATTTTTTAATTCTTTTTAAATTATTTTATTTATTATTTAATTTATTATTTATTTTAAGTGAGACACAGTTCTCATTGTGGTCCGCCAAAAGGGCTGAGCTGATTAGCATATATTTATTTTTTTATTATTATTTTTATTTAATTTTTTATTATTTTTTTATTATTATTTTTTATTATTTTTTAATTCTTTTTAAATTATTTTATTTATTATTTAATTTATTATTTATTTAAAGTGAGACACAGTTCTCATTGTGGTCCGCCAAAAGGGCTGAGCTGATTAGCATATATTTATTTTTTTTATTATTATTTTAATTTAATTTTTTATTATTTTTTTATTATTATTTTTTATTATTTTTTAATTCTTTTTAAATTATTTTATTTATTATTTAATTTATTATTTATTTTAAGTGAGACACAGTTCTCATTTGGGTCCGCCAAAAGGGCTGAGCTGATTAGCATATATTTATTTTTTTTATTATTATTTTAATTTAATTTTTT
Organism: Allobates femoralis; assembly: GCA_033576535.1. Classification (NCBI taxonomy): domain Eukaryota; kingdom Metazoa; phylum Chordata; class Amphibia; order Anura; family Aromobatidae; genus Allobates; species Allobates femoralis. The sequence goes on from JARQOC010000001.1 coordinate 351,681,263, forward strand.
ATTATTTTTTTATTATTATTTTTTATTATTTTTTAATTCTTTTTAAATTATTTTATTTATTATTTAATTTATTATTTATTTTAAGTGAGACACAGTTCTCATTGTGGTCCGCCAAAAGGGCTGAGCTGATTAGCATATATTTATTTTTTTTATTATTATTTTAATTTAATTTTTTATTATTTTTTTATTATTATTTTTTATTATTTTTTAATTCTTTTTAAATTATTTTATTTATTATTTAATTTATTATTTTTTTTAAGTGAGACACAGTTCTCATTGTGGTCCGGCAAAAGGGCTCAGCTGATTAGCATATATTTATTTTTTTTATTATTATTTTTATTTAATTTTTTATTATTTTTTTATTATTATTTTTTATTATTTTTTAATTCTTTTTAAATTATTTTATTTATTATTTATTTTATTATTTATTTTAAGTGAGACAGAGTTCTCATTGTGGTCCGCCAAAATGGCTGAGCTGATTAGCATATATTTTATTTTTTTATTATTATTTTAATTTAATTTTTTATTATTTTTTTATTATTATTTTTTATTATTTTTTAATTCTTTTTAAATTATTTTATTTATTATTTAATTTATTATTTATGTTAAGTGAGACAGTTCTCATTCAGGTCCGCTATTTTTCCCATTGACATACATTAGCGGTGTGTCGGCGATTTTATGGCCGGCCACCTGGTTCTATTTGTCGGCCGTAAAATCGCGGACACACCGCTAATACATGTCTATGGGCAGTGAGCCCGATTTCGGATTGGGCGCCGACCAATCAGAATTCGAGCTCAATGAGGGGCTCTTCTGATTGGCTGAGGGCAGTACACAGCGACCAATCAGAAGAGCCGCTCATATCTCATTGAGATACAATGGCGGATTTGTCGTCCATTGTACCTGAATGAGAAGAGAAGAGGACGTCGGAGCTGGAAGAAGACAGAAGATCCCCGGGGCCGGACGAAGAGGACGCCTGGCCGGACGAAGAGGACGCCTGGCCGGACGGACGATCAGATGACTAAGAAGACATGTAAGTATGTGCGGACATGGGGGGGGCTGTGTGGACATTAGTGGGGGTCGGCTGTGCGGACATGGGGGGTTTTTCGGACATTGATGGGGGCGGGCTGTGCGGGCATGGGGGTGGGCTGTGAGGACATGGGGGGGGCTGTGTGGACATTAGTGGGGGTCGGCTGTGCGGACATGGGGGGTTTTTCGGACATTGATGGGGGTGGGCTGTGCGGGCATGGGGGTGGGCTGTGCGGGCATGGGGGTGGGCTGTGCGGGCATGGGGGTCGGCTGTGCGGGCATGGGGGTCGGCTGTGCGGGCATGGGGGTCGGCTGTGCGGGCATGGGGGTCGGCTGTGCGGACAGGGGGGTGGGCTGTGCGGACATTGATGTGGGCGGGCTGTGCGGACATGGGGGTGGGCTGTGCGGACATGGGGGTGGGCTGTGCGGGCATGGGGGTCGGCTGTGCGGACATGGGGGTGGGCTGTGTGGACATTGATGGGGCGGGCTGTGCAGACATGGGGGTCGGCTGTGCGGGCATGGGGGTCGGCTGTGCGGGCATGGGGGTCGGCTGTGCGGGCATGGGGGTCGGCTGTGCGGGCATGGGGGTCGGCTGTGCGGACAGGGGGGTGGGCTGTGCGGACATTGATGTGGGCGGGCTGTGCGGACATGGGGGTGAGCTGTGCGGACATTGCTGGGGGTGGGCTGTGCGGACATGGGGGTCGGCTGTGCGGACATGGGGGTCGGCTGTGGGGACATTGATGGGGGCGGGCTGTGCGGACATGGGGGGGGGGTGGCGAATTGTGTGTAGCGGGGAGCGGAGGCGGCAATGCCGCCTCGGCTCCATGGTCCCCGGGGAGCGAATTGCGGCTCAGGCAGCGACTCGCAATGGCCTCGCGGCCATTGCTCGCGCTACCTGAGCGGTAAATCGCTAAGGTTGTAGCCGGGGCTGTGGATGGATTTTGGGCCAGCGGCTCGCAATGGCCTCGCGGCCATTGCTCGCGCAGCATTGGGCGCTTCGCGCCCAATGTTAAATTCGTATCCACATGACGACATCGGAAAGTGCGCGTGAAGGGGCGCTTTTCCGATTCGCGATTATATAATAGATTAGGAAATTCTGTCTGGTGATCATTCATAATCCTTCCACATGATGTCCTCAGTGCACTGTGAGTGAAGCTTTTTCTGTGTCAGAGCCGTCTTCACAGTGAATATGGACATGTGAGGAGATAAAGGAGAGGGGATGTGGCCTACACTGCTAATGGAAGATCATGAGGAGACAAGGTGTCACATTACAGCACAGAGCTGAGTGTAAACTCCTCTATACAAGCTTCTCTGTAATGTCATCTGTCTCCACACAGCAATCTCTGTTAACCCCTTGTCTGCTGGCTTTCCACACAGCTCATTACCAGCCTGCTCTCACACACACTGCTGACCACTCCCACACAGACAGAAAATGCAGCTTTTTAAAGAGCACAGAAAAAATGTGTGAAAATAAGTCATATGGCCCAAACAATCATTGTCTTAGCTGTTATGTGACCCATCATTAACAATCTGTCCATGATTGTTTTTTTTTCAATTAAATAACATTTACACATTAAGCAATATCGATCCAAAAATTACATATCTACAGAATCCATGGACATCGGCAATGCTTAATTGTACAAGCAATTTGCATATGGATTTTAAGATTTTGTGTGTTTTTACCATAGAGTATTGATTTTATAGGTTTGTAGTTTTATGTGTAATATATATTTAATACTCGGCCGGGGATAGTATAGGTGTCATTATAGATGTTTGTGCAAGAAAAAAAAACTTTATGTGTATGTGTAAAATTTAGAAATACATACTGCTATTTTTGTGTGTTTAACATTAGCACGCCCCAACCAATAAAACTTGTACAGTATAGTGTTATTAACACATCTACTTATATAATCCGCAGTTGGGAAATTCGGGCACTGTAGCCGAATCCCAACATGCTTTGCGCGACTGCGAGTGATGACGCGCAGCGTCATCACGAGCCGCAGCCGCGCTACCCTGCCCCGGCCTCAGCACCCGACATACCAGCCCACATGCCGGGCCCTTAACAAGTGACACGGCCCACTGCTGTGTCCGAGGGAAGCAGTGAGGAGACGCTCACACACAAGCTGCCCTCTCTCCCTCTCTCTCTGCTCTGTGCACTGATTTACTCCGTACAAAGCAGGAGAAAGCCTGTAGGAGCCCGCCAACTCAAACACTTTCCTCACTGTCATGTGATCTACATTCAAAGGTCCTGCAGATGCTTACTGCGTTTCTGCAGGTCCCAGTGCCTCCTCTCCTGCTGCATATCGATCAGGACCTTCATGATATGGTAATGGATGCTGTCTCTGTGTGTGTGTCAGTGTGTAATAAGTGTGCCTGCTGCAGGGCTGTGTGTGTGTGTTAGTGTCATAAGTGTGCCTGCTGCTGGGGTGTCTCATGTCTCTGTCTGCTGTGTGTCATGTCTCTGTCTGCTGTGTGTCATGTCTCTGTCTGCTCTGTGTCATGTCTCTGTCTGCTCTGTGTCATGTCTCTGTCTGCTCTGTGTCATGTCTCTGTCTGCTGTGTGTCATGTCTCTGCTGTGTGTCATGTCTCTGTCTGCTCTGTGTCATGTCTCTGCTCTGTGTCATGTCTCTGCTGTGTGTCATGTCTCTGCTGTGTGTCATGTCTCTGCTGTGTGTCATGTCTCTGCTGTGTGTCATGTCTCTGTCTGCTGTGTGTCATGTCTCTGTCTGCTGTGTGTCATGTCTCTGTCTGCTGTGTGTCATGTCTCTGCTGTGTGTCATGTCTCTGTCTGCTCTGTGTCATGTCTCTGCTGTGTGTCATGTCTCTGCTGTGTGTCATGTCTCTGCTGTGTGTCATGTCTCTGTCTGCTGTGTGTCATGTCTCTGTCTGCTGTGTGTCATGTCTCTGTCTGCTGTGTGTCATGTCTCTGTCTGCTGTGTGTCATGTCTCTGTCTGCTGTGTGTCATGTCTCTGTCTGCTCTGTGTCATGTCTCTGTCTGCTCTGTGTCATGTCTCTGCTGTGTGTCATGTCTCTGCTTACTCTGTGTAATGTCTCTGTATACATTACATTACACAGACATTACACAGAGATATTACACAGTGTATACAGAGACATTACACAGTGTATACAGAGACATTACACAGTGTATACAGAGACATTACACAGAGTATACAGAGACATTACACAGAGTATACAGAGACATTACACAGAGTATACAGAGACATTACACAGAGTATACAGAGACATTACACAGAGTATACAGAGACATTACACAGAGTATACAGAGACATTACACAGAGTATACAGAGACATTACACACAGTAGACTGTAATGTCTCTGTATACTCTGTGTAATGTCTCTGTCTACTCTGTGTAATGTCTCTGTCTACTCTGTGTAATGTCTCTGTCTACTCTGTGTAATGTCTCTGTCTACTCTGTGTAATGTCTCTGTGTAATGTCTCTGTATACTCTGTGTAATGTCTCTGTATACATTACATTACACAGACATTACACAGAGACATTACACAGTGTATACAGAGACATTACACAGTCTATACAGAGACATTACACACAGTCTACTGTAATGTCTCTGTATACTCTGTGTAATGTCTCTGTATACTCTGTGTAATGTCTCTGTATACTCTGTGTAATGTCTCTGTATACTCTGTGTAATGTCTCTGTATACTCTGTGTAATGTCTCTATACTGTGTCTAATGTCTGTATACTGTGTGTAATGTCTCTATACTGTGTGTATACTGTGTGTAGTGTCTCTAATGTCTGTAGACTGTCTGTAGTGTGTCTATACTGTGTGTAATGTGTCTATACTGTCTCTAATGTCTGTAGACTGTCTGTAGTGTGTCTATACTGTGTGTAATGTCTCTATACTGTCTCTATACTGTGTGTAATGTCTCTATACTGTCTCTATACTGTGTGTAATGTCTCTATACTGTGTGTAATGTCTCTATACTGTGTGTAATGTCTCTATACTGTGTGTAATGTCTCTATACTGTCTCTATACTGTGTGTAATGTCTCTATACTGTGTGTAATGTCTCTATACTGTGTGTAATGTCTCTATACTGTGTGTAATGTCTCTATACTGTCTCTATACTGTGTGTAATGTCTCTATACTGTGTGTAATGTCTCTATACTGTCTCTATACTGTGTGTAATGTCTCTATACTGTGTGTAATGTCTCTATACTGTCTGTAATGTGTGTGTATAATGTGTCTAATCTCTGCATACTGTGTCTATACAATGTCTCATGTATGTATATACGTGTGTTTCTCTCCTCACCCCTCCACCGCAGAGCCGCCTCCACACTCTGCTACCCGCAGAGCCGCCTCCACACTCTGCTACCCGCAGAGCCGCCTCCACACTCTGCTACCCGCAGAGCCGCCTCCACACTCTGCTACCCGCAGAGCCGCCTCCACACTCTGCTACCCGCAGAGCCGCCTCCACACTCTGCTACCCGCAGAGCCGCCTCCACACTCTGCTACCCGCAGAGCCGCCTCCACACTCTGCTACCCGCAGAGCCGCCTCCACACTCTGCTACCCGCAGAGCCGCCTCCACACTCTGCTACCCGCAGAGCCGCCTCCACACTCTGCTACCCACAGACTCACCTCTATACTCTGATACCCACTCACCCGCGTCTATACACACAATTCATTTCACCGCGCTCCCGATGCAATTGCATCGGGCCTTTTTACTAGTAGAGCTATAAAGGGTGGATATCTGTGTGGGGTACAGCTTTGTTAGATTGTAGAGTGCTCCCCTAATTAGCAATTATTCAACTGCTTTAATTCCATCTGTGAGTCCATTTGTCTTCCTTCTCAGCACCTAGAGTAAGAAAAATAAGTATTCGATACACTGCTGGTTTTGAAAGTTTTCCCGCCCACAAAGAATGTGATTTGTAACTTTTTTAGTATGTACACTTCAACTGTGAGAGACAGAATCTAAAAACAAATCGAGAAAACCACATTGTGTAAATTTTAAATAATTAAATTGCATTTTATTTTATTTTATGTCATGAAAAAGTATTTGCTCACCTACCAACCAGCAAGGATTCTGGCTCTTAAATGACTGTTAGTTTACCTTTAAGAAGCCCTTCTTACTTTTCACTCATTACCTCTTTTAATTGCCCCTGTTTGAACTCATTATGTGTCCACACACTTAATCACACTCCAACCTCTCCGCCATGGCCAAGACCAAAGAGTTGTCTCAGGACATCAGGATCAAATTGATCTTATCCCAAGGGGGATAATAATGTACCCAATATACCCACTGGATCAGAATTCTGGACAATTTGTATCATTTATATGAAGTTGTTAACCTGAAGAAACCTAGTAATGATTAAGCATGTGTAAGTGCATAGCTAGATTATGATATCTATTTTAAAGGGAACCTGTCACCTGGAATTAATGCCCTGACCTATCACTAGCTGTCCCTACACCTTCTTAGGTGCTCCCTAATCATCCCTGTCCGTTCTAAATCCGACTTGTAAAGAGTTAGAAAAAAGACTTTAAACTTACAGCACGCAACTCTCTCAGGCAACTGGAAAGGCGGCTCTAGGCTCCATTGTCCCCTCCTAGCAGCTTTCCAGCACGCCCCGCTGGATGGCATAATTCTTTATTCATGTCCTCTTAAATTTGGAATCTCCCGCCTTCTTTTCATGCGATGATGCTCCGGTCGGTACATCACATCCGGCCGCAGTGCATTATGGCCCTGATCATGTGATCGGCCGTGGTGCATTATGGGCCTGATCATGTGATTGGCCCGGCTTCAATATGCGCATTGCGCATGCGTGGAGCCGAGACGATCATGGGATCAAGGCCATAATGCACTGCGGCCAATCACGTGATCAAGGCCATAATGCCCCACAGCCGATCACATGATCAAGGCCATGATGCACCGCAGCCGGATGTGACGTACCGGCTGGTGCATCATCGCATGAAAGGAGGGCGGGAGATTCCAAATTCAAGAAGACATGAATAAAGAATTAGGCTGCCCAGCGGGGCATTCTGAAAAGCTGCACGGAGGGGACAATGAAGCCTAGAGCCACCTTTCCAGTCGCCTGAGACAGTGATGTGCTGTAAGTTTAAAGTCTTTTTTCTAACTCTTTACAAGTCAGATTTACAACAGACAGGGATGGTTAGGGAGCACCTAGGAAGGTGTTTGGAAAGCTAGTGATAGGTCAGGGTCTTAATTCCAGGTGACAGGTTCCCTTTAAACAATAAGAATTATTATCAGGACATGCAAAACTGTATTGACACACATTGCTAGTCAGATATTTGTGCAATAAGGTGGTTAGACTTTTTGCTTTTTTATTTTTTCATTATCAAGTACAATCAAAAGTCATTTATAACAGGCATCAGACATGCTCAAGTAGGCATGTGCCATATGTTGTGACCTCTTCAACACTAAAGATTACTCTGCAAATTGTTGGCAATACTTCCGCATGTATGTATTTGTCATTCATAATGACAACCTATTTATACCAACCATAAAGGAGATAAAAATTATAATATTCTGATTGCAACAACCTGTTTGGGGCTTAGTCTATTACATGAAGTAGTATACAGCTCCCATTAATGAGGTCTAATCAATATTGCAAACTTCTTAAAAGTATCCATGTAGTATTCGCCTAAAAGAAATATAATTGTGTGACTTTATACTGTAGGTAAGGTAGTTTTAGTATACTCTACAAAGATTTGGCTCAGTACGCATCTTTCCTCGGGCATGGAGCTGTAGTCATGTTACATAGAGTTGTAGTCAAAAGTTTACATACCCCAACAGGTTTTTTGCTTTCTTGGTCTTTTTTAAGAGAATATGAATGATAACACAAGAACCTTTTTCCAACCATGGTTAGTGGTTGGGTGAAGTCATTTATTGTTATACTACTGTGTTTTCTTTTTAAATCATATTGACAACCAAAAACATTCAAATGACCCTCATCAAAAGTTGACATACCCTAATTTTGGCCTGATAACATGCTGTTAACACACATGGGTTTGAATTACCAATAAAGGTAACATCTTTACCTGTGACCTGTTTGTTTGTAATCAGTGGGTGTGCATAAGGCTGCATACTCACATTCAGCATACGCAGCATTTTGAATGCAGTGTCTTGCCACTGTTTCCAAAACGCTGCATAGAACAGTATCAGCATAGTGGATGGGATTTGTTGAAATCCCATGCCCACTATGCTAAATCAGACCGCAGCATTTTGATAGCTGCGGTTCAGGTTGCCGGCATTCCGCTCCTCTGCAGCATGTTCATTTCATGCTGCGTAGTCAGAAGCAGCTCCCATCCGGTGACTGCAGGGAGAAGCCACCCCGCACCTGGCACACATGGTGAGTACAGGGTGGCTGCTGTCTCCCTACAGCCACCTGCGGGTTCACTTAGGTCCGGAGGAGCTGCGTCCAACACACAGCTCCTTTGGACTGTGAGCACATATCCTAAAAAGCTAAGTGAGTTTCTGGGATCCATACAGACTTTTGCATCTCTCATCCAGCCACTGACATTTCTGTATTGTGAGTCATGGGGAAAGCAAAAGAATTGTTAACAGATCTATCAGAAAAGATTGTTGAACTGTATAAAACTGGAAAGGGATACAAAAAGGTATCCAAGGAATTGTTAATGCCAGTCAGCAGTGTTCCAGCTGTGATAAACAAATGGAAAATCTGTAAGGGGGCAGGAGCTGCATGTTCCTCTCAAGGTCAGAAAGGTTAAGCACCTCTGATCTATAAAGTGCTTCTTATTTATTTCAGCTGCCATAAAGTATCCCTCTTGTTGTATTGACTAATGCAGCAATTACAGTGGGTCTCCAATGTGATCACTACAAGAAGGGAGGGTGGTTATATATAAAGAATAAGTAACTACAATATAAAAAAGACGACATACATTTTTTATTGTCTATTTACTGAAATCTAATGGAACAAAAATTAAAAACATGAAATTTTACTTTTTGGGGAGCATACTGACGATCAGTAAACTCAGAGTTTTGGATGCAGCATCTTGGCACTGTGTCCAAAACGCTGCATTGTATACTAGCAGCATAAGGATGGGATTTGTAGAAATCCCACCCTTACTATACTTCTCTCCAGCGCAGCTTCTTTTCAGCTGCAGCGTGGGTTGCTGGATTTCTGCATCTCTGCTGCATTTTTATTTTATGCTGCGGAGTCGGAAATGACCACCATCGGGTGCATGCAGGGAGAAGTCGCCCTGCACCCACCGCAGATGGTGAGTACAGAGAGACTGCAGTCTCCCTACGGGTACCCGTATGTTCCTGCGGGTCCGAAGCAGGTCTTATAAAATAACATTTTTTTTTATTATATAGGGGATCTGTCACCTTGGTAAAAATAGCCAATTTCAACCTATTTTAGTCTAACTTCTTTGCTGAGTATTCTGTTGGGTTTGTTTTTTTTCTATACAATTCTAGAGATCTGGCCATTTTTATGTAGTACTAATATACTTTATCAAATGGCTGTTTCTCACAGGATCCTCTGGGGTCATCTCTATAGGCTACACTGCATTATTAGTCTTTGAGCTCCACCACGTTCTAAAGACCATAAAAACTAACACTAATTAATAAGGCAAGTACTATATACAGTAATTCTATGAAGGAATTAAAAATATAAAAATAATAATTATGAGGGGAGCAGTGCTAGTAAAATTAGATAAAAATAATGGACAACTGTAGATTTATTTCCAGGTGTTTTTTTTTAATAAAAACAAAAACAGCTATCCCTTCTAGCTTGCAATTTAACTCTATGTGAAGTTTTGTACAGAAAAATGTGGGCTTTGAGTCTGGTAATAGGTTGTATTGTGAAATTACTCAGCCCAAAATATTGAATGGTCAGTAAACTTTAATAAGATATAGGACAAAACCAATCTTTAACTTTTCCAAACACCTGTTATACCTTACATGTGTGAATGTTCAGTGAATCTAAGAAATAGAGCAAAAAATACTAAAATAATTTATAGTATTATTTGTTTGCCACTTAAAAGAGATTCTTGCAAATATGTTATTTTACACTGAAGTCACTGTGTGTGGTATGAACAAGCAATGTGAATGAATATGCAGTCAGTCACCTGTCCGCATTCATCAGACCCGCTGCTTCGCTTCCTGTTACTGTATTCTATTTCTGTCATTCCTTTCCTGTCTGCTTCAGCAGTCACCATACTCCAGCTAAGCGGCTGGCTGTGATGTTAATGACTTTAGAAATTGGTCACATCAGTACTATGAAGGATTCAGTTTCTTTAATTCATAAAAACACCAGTAGACATCAAGATTTGCTTCTTGTTTTTTTTTTTTTTTAAATATGTAACTCCTAAGGTGTGTGTGTGTGTGTGTGTATGTACAGTTGAAACCAGAAGTTTACATACACTATATAAAAAGACACATACACCTGTTTTCTTCACTATTTGACATGAAAGTTTTAGGACATTTAGGATTACCATAATTAGTCATATTTGCCAAATGCCAGAATTATGCGAGGGAGAGAGAAAGAGAAAGAGAGAGAGAGAGAGAGAGAGGAAATGTTTTAAAGCAGTTTTATTACTTTCTGCAAAGTCACAGGTTTACATAAACAAAAATTACTATGCCTTTAAACAAGTAGGGAAGCCCATATGATGTTGTCATATGTTTGAAAGCTTCTGTTGGGTTTATTGGCAACATCTGAGTTAAATATAGACACACACCTGTGAATGTATTGTAATTCACCCCAGAAACACATTGCTTCTTTGTGTACCATCATGAAAAAGTCTAAAGAAATCAGTCAAGATATCAGGAAGAGAATTGTGGACTTGGACAAGCTTGGCTCATCCTTGGGTGCAATTTCCAGATACCTGAAGGTGCCTTGTTCATCTGTACAAACAACTATTTTCAAGTAAAAACAAGATGGGAATGTCCAGTCATTATACTGCTCAGGAAAGAGACGGGTTCTGTATCCCAGAGATGAACGTGTTTTGGTTTGGCATGTGCTTTCAACCCAAGAACAAAAGCAAAAGACCTTGTGAAGATGATGGTAGAAGCTGATAAGATTATGTCATTAGCCACAGAAAAATGAGAACTGTATCAAAATGAGCTGAAAGGAAACTCTGCCAGGAAGAAGCCATTTCTCCAAAACAAATATAAAAAAACAGATTATTTTTTGCAAATGCACACAGGAACAAAGATTTAAATTTGTCCTGTGGTATGACGAAACTAAAATTAAACTGTTCGGCCATAATGATAACCGTTAACATTTAAAAAAAAAGGGAGAAGCATGGAATCCTTAGAACCTCTTCCCAACAGGTGAAACACAGGGGTGACAACATCATGTTGTGGGGTTGTTTTGGAGGGACTGGTGCACTTCACAAAATAGATGCCATCATGAGAAAAGAAGATTATGTGGCAATAGTGAAGTAACATCCCAAGACACCAGCCAGGAAGATAAAGCTTGTGCGGAAATGAGTGTTCCAAATAGACAATGAAAATGTCAATGTTTTGGAGTGGCCATCAGAAAGCACTGATCTCAATTCTATTGAAAATGTATGGGCAAAACTGAAAAATCAGGTACGAACAAGGCAATCTACAAACATGGCTCATTTACTCCAGTTGTGTCAAGAGGAATGGGTCCGAATTCCTACCACATATTGTGAGAAGCTTGTGGAAGGATAGCCAAACTGTTTGATCCAATTCATATAGGTATAGTTCATATATTCATAAAGTTTAAGGGCAATGGTATCCAATAAAATAAAGATGCCTTAAAACAGTCTCTCTTTCTCTCTCTCTCTCTCTCTCTCTCTCTCTATCATTATTCTGGCTTTTGGCAAATGTTAATAAATATGATTAAATGTCAGATAGTGAGAAAAACATTCAAGTGTGTATTTTAATATAGTGTATGTAAACTTCTGGTTTTAACTGTATGTGTACAGACAACATATTGAGTATTTTGTTTGCGTCTGGCAACACTCCTGAGGAATCTTAGCTCATCCCTCCTGGGATTAGATTTACTAATTTTCTTGGGTTCAAATTTCTGCATTTCTTCTGATAGTATACCGTATTTTTCCTTTTATAAGACGCACTTTTTTTCCTCCAAATTTTGGAGGAAAGTGGGGGTGCGTCTTATAATCGGAATATAACATTCTGGCATCCTGGGTTACTTGGGGGGGGGGGGCAGCAGTGAAGTGGGGTCAGAAGTGGCAGGGAATGGTTCCTGCTGAAAAATCAAGCGGCAGGAGAACCACGTGTCCCCGCTCATTACCGGCATGAATATTCACTTCACTTCTCCATGCGCACTGAAGACAGCGCACAGAGCTGGGCATGGGAGCAGGGAGCGCTCCTTTACTCTAATAGCCGGCACATTTGGCTGCTCCCCAGCTTCCTTCAGCTGCTGGGGAGATCGTGCCGGGCTATTAAAGTAATGAAGGGGCGGGTTGTAGCAGCAGAGGCAAGTGAATCAGCACTAAGCTTGTGCTGAATCACTGCCATGACGACGGGGCAGAGCAGGGCAGCTCCGTACCTTGTGTCAGCATTCCAAGGTCCCTCTGCTCTGTTTGCTAAGCCCCTGTGTCGCAGAGCTGAGAACCAGGAAGTGGCCGATCTTCATTCACACTGCACTCATCTGAAACTGGCAGGGCTGGAGGCCGAGCATCATCACTACAGCACAGCTCCTCCGGTTCAGCTCTGCCTCTATATTACAGGACATCACAGTGCAGACTGCACAGCTCCCCCAGCTCTGCCTCTATATTACAGGACATCACAGTGCAGAGTGCACAGCTCCCCCAGCTCTGCCTCTGTATTACAGGACATCACAGTGCAGAGTGCACAGCTCCCCCAGCTCTGCCTCTATATTACAGGACATCACAGTGCAGAGTGCACAGCTCCCCCAGCTCTGCCTCTATATTACAGGACATCACAGTGCAGAGTGCACAGCTCCCCCAGCTCTGCCTCTGTATTACAGGACATCACAGTGCAGAGTGCACAGCTCCCCCAGCTCTGCCTCTATATTACAGGACATCACAGTGCAGAGTGCACAGCTCCCCCAGCTCTGCCTCTGTATTACAGGACATCACAGTGCAGAGTGCACAGCTCCCCCAGCTCTGCCTCTATATTACAGGACATCACAGTGCAGAGTGCACAGCTCCCCCAGCTCTGCCTCTGTATTACAGGACATCACAGTGCAGAGTGCACAGCTCCCCCAGCTCTGCCTCTATATTACAGGACATCACAGTGCAGAGTGCACAGCTCCCCCAGCTCTGCCTCTGTATTACAGGACATCACAGTGCAGAGTGCACAGCTCCCCCAGCTCTGCCTCTATATTACAGGACATCACAGTGCAGAGTGCACAGCTCCCCCAGCTCTGCCTCTGTATTACAGGACATCACAGTGCAGAGTGCACAGCTCCCCCAGCTCTGCCTCTGTATTACAGGACATCACAGTGCAGAGTGCACAGCTCTGCCTCTATATTACAGGACATCACAGTGCAGAGTGCACAGCTCCCCCAGCTCTGCCTCTATATTACAGGACATCACAGTGCAGAGTGCACAGCTCCCCCAGCTCTGCCTCTATATTACAGGACATCACAGTGCAGAGTGCACAGCTCCCCCAGCTCTGCCTCTATATTACAGGACATCACAGTGCAGAGTGCACAGCTCCCCCAGCTCTGCCTCTATATTACAGGACATCACAGTGCAGAGTGCACAGCTCCCCCAGCTCTGCCTCTGTATTACAGGACATCACAGTGCAGAGTGCACTGCTCCCCCAGCTCTGCCTCTATATTACAGGACATCACAGTGCAGAGTGCACTGCTCCCCCAGCTCTGCCTCTATATTACAGGACATTGCACTACAGCACAGTGCAAAGTGCACTGCTCCCCCAGCTCTGCCTCTATATTACAAGACATCACACTACAGCACAGTGCAAAGTGCACTGCTCCCCCAGCTCTGCCTCTATATTACAGGGCACACTACAGCACAGTGCAGAGTGCACTGCTCCCCCAGCTCTGCCTCTATATTACAAGACATCACACTACAGCACAGTGCAAAGTACACTGCTCCCCCAGCTCTGCCTCTATATTACAGGGCATCACACTACAGCACAGTGCAGAGTGCACTGCTCTCCCAGCTCTGCCTATTCACTAGTCAGTGTGAAATACGACCAAGTTGGACGTGTCATAGATGATTAAACTGGAATGGCCTCCCCCTCTCTGGACGTCTGGATGCGAGCGTCAGCTGCTTGTGTTTTTAAGTAGCTCCACACTCCTGTCCTGACAGGGGGGGAGGCCATTCAAAGTTAATCATGTGTGAAACGTCCAACCTAGTTGTATATCACACGGACAGTGTGATACCAGCCTTAGACGGACACTGGCATTATAAGACGGACCCCATTTAACATTAAAAAATATTTTTTTTCTCTTTTCCTTCACCAAACTTGGGGGTGCGTCTTATAATCAGGTGCATCTTATAAAGCGAAAAATACGGTACTTTTTTGGACTTTGAGATATAGTTGGGATCGTTGTCCTTTTGGAAGTTTCAAAGACTACAAAACTTTAACATCCTCGCTGAAGGTATTATGTCATATCCTAAGACTTCCCCATACTTGGTTGAATCCATATTTCCTTTTAGAGCATCACTGAGTATCCACTATGCTTCACTCTAGGTAGGATGTTTTTTCCCCAAAAGTTTCATTCTCCATCAGACATAGCGCTGATCCACAGGTGAGAAACATTCCAGTGCTGTTTCATTGCTCAATGGAACTAAATCCCCAGATTTATATGATTTATTTTTAGGGTCTTTAGGCATAAATGAGTCAACTTTTCTTGTGCTTTTGGGTTAGTTAAAATGTAGTTTAGGCATCTACCAATTAGTATGTTCCTTACTGTCCAAACTTAAATCACAGTGTCTACCATCACCAAATCTTGGTGTAGGTCTTTTGCAATAGTAGCAGCTGGTCGAGTTTTTCATTTGTCATGGTCAGGTAGTGTAGCCAGTGTTTCTTACACTTTAAATTATCTTTAGCAACCTTAAAGGGAACCAACCACCCCCAATGACCCCCCCGGACTATTAATATCAGTCCCTACACACAGCACATACATGTGCTGCAATGATTTTTGCTAAAAAAAACTGTTTTTTAAAACTAAAGATAATGATTTTTAAAGTTTAAACCGAATGGACGGATGGGCGGTACTTATCTGTGGCAAAAGCCTAGATCTGATGCCAATCATCCTCCCGTCTCCCCTCGCAGCAGTTATGGACAGCCCTTTGTGCAGCGTCACTGCCTGGTGCACGGGATCTCATGCCCGTGCACACGTCATCATCTACAGCCGGGAAGCGAGCGCGCGCTCTGTCTTCCATAGCCGAGCGCAGGAAGTCAGAGCGCGCGCTCGCTTCCCGGCTGTAGATGATGACGTGTGCACGGGCATGAGATCCCGTGCACCAGGCAGTGACGCTGCACAAAGGGCTGTCCATAACTGCTGCGAGGGGAGACGGGAGGATGATTGGCATCAGATCTCGGCTTTTGCCACAGATAAGTACCGCCCATCCGTCCATTCGGTTTAAACTTTAAAAATCATTATCTTTAGTTTTAAAAAACAGTTTTTTTAGCAAAAATCATTGCAGCACATGTATGTGCTGTGTGTAGGGACTGATATTAATAGTCCGGGGGGGTCATTGGGGGTGGTTGGTTCCCTTTAAATGCTATTCTTATCTTTCTGTATGTCTTTCCTTGTTCAAGAAAATGATCTCTTCTCTTTACTGTTTAGACCACTTTCTTGACAACCCAAGAATTTGAGTTCACTGGAGACCTTTGCTCATGGGGAATGGGCTCAGATTCCTCAGGAACACTGCTAGAAGCCAGTGTCTAACAACAGATCACATATGCAGTAGTTTGTTACAGGCAAAGGGTGTTTTATTTGGTAATCATTTTCTAGCAGCACATCCTAATTGCTGGATACAGCTCTGATGGTGTTAATCAACAACTTCCTGTCTTCTATTCCAAGTTCCATCATGCATTGTAGCAGACTGAAAACTAGCACCAATAACACTCACTTAAAACTCCACTCAAATCTCTCCCACCCCTCCTTCCTGCATTTTCAACCAGTGGCATCTTAGGCGCCTTTTATACATCCATGTATCTAGTATGCGTGATGTCCGTTTTTACACATACTGGAGACACGTTCACATGCATACTAATTAAAATCAATGGGGATCTTCACACCTCTATGTTTTCCCATGGAACATGTGTCCCTGTAAACCATGGACATGACCATGTGATTCTAACGGAGACATGTCTATTTTTTTCCAGCAGCATGGATGACACATATACCTTTCACAGGTGTAATCCATGTGCCATCCATGTGACACTTACCAAAAAAAATGCTTGATTCTGAAATGAATGGTTTGTTATGTGTAAAAGATGTGCCGAGACAGCTAAATGATGGATAGAGAGAAAGATAGATGAGAGAGAGAGAAGGAGAGAGAGAGAGATGAATAGATACATAGATAATTGATAACTGAGATAGATTTTTTGATGTGGGGTCCCTAACATTTTTGATAACCAGCCAAGGTAAAGCAGACAGGTCTGCAGTGTGTGGCGTGGCCTCAGATGATTCAAACGTGCTGCTGTGGACAGGCCACTGACATGCTCTGTTCTACTGTGAGAGAGCCTCTGACATCCTCTGTGCTGCTGTGGATGTCAGAGGCCCTCCCACAGCAACAAAGAAGATTTTGTCGAGCCTACTGGGACAGGGTACTCGGAGCCGGACTGGGTCTGCTACTGGGGAAGTCACGGGTGCTCCTGGTCCGGACCATGTCCCGGGCCTGGCAGTGAAAAGGGGAATATCTACAGGGGATAATGTCAGTCGTGACGAAACCCACAGTGTGTGGCCAGAAATGGGGCCACCGCTGCCGCAGAACCTCCGGGGATGATGTAATGGCAGCTAGGATGGAATAGTTCTCCATGGGCAGAACTGAGTTCCCCGGGGCAGTGATGGTTGAGTCTATTTTGTAGGTTATGGTGCAGGCTTGTGCTGGGTGCAATGGACTTACTGTCCAGATGCTGCAGAAATCCTCCTTCAGTGTTGGAGCCGGCAAGCTGTGGCTCTCCAGGCGGGGATCTTCTGCAGACCTGTGTGAAGGGAATCATGTGCAGGCAGAAACATGCGAGGGAATCAGATTCAGGGTTCACCGTGTTTACTTCTCAAAGTTCTTTCTCAGTTACAGTTACAGTACAGTTCACAGTTTACACTCTTTACACAGGCACACTCTCCCTTCCGGGTTCCTTTACTCCCTGCAGCCAGGTTGCTCCTTCTATGACCCCTCACTCTGTCTCTCTGTCCTTTCCAGGCTTTCAGTTCTCTCTCTCTCACTTTGTTGTGCATCTCCGGACAGTATGGCGGTGACTTGGGCCCCTGTGGGTCCTCTGGGTTGTCACTGAACTGCCTGTCCTTTGGGGTAAGGACCCTAACGTGTAGCTGTGGTCCCCTGTTGGTTGTCTGGGGATGCCAGGTAAATCTGCGGTTTCCTCTGGAGCCGACACTCTACTCTCAGCCTAGCCTCCAATAGTCCTCAATGGTGAGGCTCTACCCGGCTCTCTCTAACCGTGTCTTCGGGTTCAATAGGAGGGCTACTCTGCCTGCAGTCTGCCATCTCAGCCGTGGTTCTAGGACCCATTATCACTGGTCCTCTCGTCCCTCACACTCCTGGGGTGCTGGCTCCGGATAGGATTTCTCTCTGTGGCTTGCACTGGCTCTTCAGATTCTGCGCTCCTTACACCCCACTCTTCCAGGACATGTGCTTTTGTCTTTGCTGCTCAGCCTACACCGGCCTACTGACTCCTTTCTCCTCCCCCTGCTCTATATCTACCCTCTGTCACCTGACTTATGTGTTGGCCCACCCACTGTCTCTAAACCCACCACCCCTTGCCTGCCTAGAGTTCCAGGCTCCGGGTTGGGTGCTGCTTTCTACTGCTATGTGGGTTGTGTGGGCTGTGAGGGTGTTGGTGTTCAACTGTCGTTCCTACCTTCCTGGCTGCAGTTCCCTTTGTGGCCTCCTGGACGCAGGGGCGCCACAATGTCAGATACCCTCCCACAGTAACACAGAGGATGTCAGAGGCTCTCCAAAAGCAGCACAAAGTATTTCAGAGGCCATTCCACAGCAGCACAGATGATGCCGGATGCTCTCCTAAAGCAACACAGAGGATATCTCACAGCAGCATAGAGGATGTCAGAGGGCATCCACAGCAGCACAGAGGATGTTAGACCTTTGACATCCTCTGTGCTGCTGTGGGAAGACCTCTGAAATCCTCTTTGCTGCTTTGAGATGGCCTCTGACATCCTTGGTGCTGCTGTGGGAGGGCCTTTGACATGCTCTGTGCTGCTGTGAGATATCATCTGTGCTGCTATGGGCAGGCCTCTGACATCCTCTGTACTGCAGTGGGATGGCTCACTAAATTCTGTGTGCTGGTGTGACAGGGCTTCTGACGTTCTCTATGTTGCTGTGGGAGGGCCACTTCCATCCTCTGGGCTGCTTTGGGAATGCCTCTGACATCCTCTGTGCTGATGTGAGACATCTTTTTTTGCTACTTTGCGATGGCTTCTGACATCCTCTGTGCTGCTGTGGGAGGGCTTCTGCTCTGCTACATCTCACTGTTTCATTAGATGTAGCAGATCTAAGAAAGTAGAAGGTAATAGAGCTGAGACAGATGTAGCAGAGAAATAAGCTCCTTTGAATCTACTTACCCTTGCTAAACACTGAAGCGTGTATTCCCCTGCAGGAACTATGTCAGCTGGACTCTTTCTGAAAATCTATTCAGAACAGGTAAGACAGAAACCGTGAGGTGCGTGAAAACACTGCCCACAGCCTAATCAATCAGAGTGAGTGGACGCATGACAGAGTGATGTAACATCAACACCCAGGCCCCGGAAGTTGATGTGACATCACCGGATATCAGCGGCCGCGGCAGTCGGGTCACACTGAGCTACAAGGATAGTGCCACTCAGTAAAAAAAAAAATTGAAAAAAGGTATTTGACTTCTTGATTAAAATGAATGTGCAATATATACAGTATAAAGTAGTGGGCAACGTCTATAAGCACAAAAGATGTGGTCGAATTATTTTGACACAGCAGTAGTAATTTAAAACCTCTTTATAGATAAGATAAAACTAAACTCAATCAATAGAAAATGAGCGTTAATCTCGCTTATGGCTTATTATTTGGCACTTCCTGACTTCTGTTTTTTTGCCAAGAAATGGAGTAAAATGTAATAAATCTTGCACGTTTTAAGAATCTTCTTAGCTATACCATTTTTAGTATATTTGATTTGTTTTATGATTTCTGCTATATGAATTGTTTAGACCAATACGGAAAAGTTGTCATATTGTTTAAGAGCTACAATTGCAAATGTAAACTAAGAACACCTACCCCTATTTAACATACAGAGTGAGCTTGCTGCATTATATCTGTAACATGTTTCCATCATAGAGTATCTGCAAAAGAAGGGTTTTGAAGGACATGTGCTGTTAGCTTAGGGGGCAAGAAATTACTCTATCTTGGTCAGAGTATTTAGATATGAGTCCAGTGTAGTAAACTGAATCTTTGTCCCATGCAAAGGATAGTATAGCTTTGACTTTGCAATTTGTCAGTTACATCAGTCAGTCCCATCACAAAACTCATGTCCTCATATCTGGCAAGATAAATTGGCATAAAATTGATACCCAAAGTAATATTATCAAACAATAATTAAGGGTGAGTGTACACATTTAGATCAGACAGGGATTGTTAGCGACGCGAGTGCACACAATCAGTGTTTAGGTGGAGGCACACTGTCATGCATCAAAAACTGAGTGTTTTGGATGCATGACAGTCATGCGAGTGCTGTGCGTATTATCTGTGAGTGTTGTGCGAGTGTGGTGAGTGTGGGTATGTGGGCATGGCTGTATGCATGAGAGTGTGGTGTGTGAGTCAGTGTGTGGTGCAACTCAGTGTGCTACTGCCCGTGGTTGTGAAGTTTGGTAGGCGGTATTTCTCAGCATGCTGAGTAATCCCACAGAGCAAACTCCAGGCCTGCCGACAGCATTTACCGGCGTTTTCAAACACCGCTGCTGTTAAAGCAGTGGTGTTCGAAATTGCTGGGCCGCCGACACAGCCACCAATCAACTTTCACCGCTGTAACTGATACTGGTCCGAGTGCAATGCGAGTTTTTCTCACATTGCACTCATGGGAGTCGCATGCCCGTTTGCATCTACCCTTGGTAGCATTTTAGTCGCAGTATGTTCTTGCTATGTGCAAAATACTGTGTTAGGCTAGTGTCACATGTAAGTGTCACCTGTATGTGTAAAAACAGATGCCACACATACCAGAGACATGTACATATGCAGATACATTAAACTGTATGGCAATCTCCACACGACCATGTATTCACACTGAGACATGTTCGTTTTTTGCTGGCAGCACATATGCCAGATGAACGAAATACAAATGTAATCTGTGTTAAAAAATTTTTTATACTTAATTATAATTTACTGTGATGTGCACTGCACATGCTTTGAAGCCCTTAATATGCCTGTCTCCAGATTTAGAGCTTCAGAGCATACATAGTGAACACTTTGAAACTGCTCAGTCCACCACATAGATATCAAGATTGTGCATAACTGGAAATTACGCTGCCATCGTATCATACCTGGAAGAAGATTACGAACACGGGGTGCGCACATAGGGAGCAGGATATTATGCCTACCAGGGTGTGATAAAAGGAGCGAGGGGGGGAAGGTGCATGAGAGAACACATTTAGATCAGACAGGGATGGTTAGGGATGTACTAGGAAACTACAGGGACAAGTAGTGATGCGTTTGGGGCCACAAACTAGATGGTGGGTTCCCTTTAAGATAGGAATGTTGCAATATTATGGTAGGTCACAACCTGGAAAGTTTAGGTCCCACCCGCAGCACAGATTATTTTAGCGGTATGATAATCTTGAGGTTACTCAAAGATTATGATCACCCCTTAGTCTATGCTATGGCTGAAATATTCTATGCTATGGCTGGAACCTGCATCTTCTAGCTTGTAGCCTTCTGCAATGTTTCGATATTCATTTGCAGAAAGACTCTGTGCTGCAATTGCAACCTACACGTTCCAACTTGCGGCCTACTGCAATTTCTCGACCTTCATTTGCTGAAAATCTCTGTGCTGCAACTGGAACCTGCTCTACCCAGCTGGTGGCATACACCAATCTTCCTCTCTCTCTCTCTTTCTCTCTATTATTGCACATCTCTAGACCTTCCCCATAGATCTCCCGGGTCTACCAGAAAATTGCTCAACTTTTGTATTGACTTCCATTATGCTCGTTACTTGAGACGAACACTTGAACATTACAAATTGCTCATCTCAAGCAATGAGCATTTCAATGTTCACTCATCACCATCCTCCTCAAGAGAAAACACTCTGTATCCAGAATGCTCCCTCATCAGTATCGTGTACACTTACTCTAACTCTCATGACCTCCTAAAGTAAAGATTCTGTGGTGGAAATCCTACTTATTCTTTTGAAAACTTGAGTGGCCTCCATTAATAAATGCCGTACAATTATGTGTATTTACCACATGATACACAATATTACATTTATATATATGGTTTGCTTATTACTGATAAGCAAGTACTAAAATGCTTGAGTGCTCATTCGTCCAACGCTCGGACTGGCTTGACTCAAGTACCGAACATTATGGAAGTCAATAGGAACTCGTGCATTTTTCTGGAATGATGCTATCTAAGGCTAGGGTCACACTTGCATTTTTTTTTAAATCCTGATCCGGTTTTAAGCTTTCAAAAAGCTCAAAAGTGCTTCAGGAAACGCTCCTCATAGGAGCCCATTATAACAACTGGATTGCATTACATGCAATCCGGTTACCAAATCCGGCTCTGCAGCCTGCGTGAAAAATCATGCAGGCTGCAGTTTTTGGAGAGGTTCTATCATCTGCAATGTGCTAACTGCATTGCTCAGGATGTGTAATCTGGAGCAATGCGGTAACCATATACTTTGCTTATCCCGGCTGCCACCGAGATAAGCAAAGTGTTAACACTGTTAAGAAAGCTTAAATATTAATAAAATTTGTGGCCATCATGTCTCTAGGGGGTGCCCACCCCCTAGAGACATGCTACCCACTCAGGTGGGCATGTAATGTGTTAATAACTCATGTACAGTAAGCCGGCTCCTGTCGGCTCTGTACAATTTTCTGAATGAAGCTGCGGCTCCCCTGTCAGCTGCGCGCATACCATATGTAATGTACGTATAGTATGTGCCGTTGTCCAGGGTCCTGTAGGCTTTTGCTTAGATCTATGGGTAGCACACCGCCATAGATCTACTGTAAAAGCCTACAGCACCTCGGACAGCGGCACATACTATACATACATTACGTATAGTATGCACGCAGCTGACAGGGGAGCCACAGCTTCATTGAGAAAATTGTACAGTGCCAACAGGAGCCGGCTTACTGTACATGAGTTATTAACACATTACATGCCCACCTGAGTGGGTAGCATGTCACTGTGGGGGTGGGCAAACCCTACAGACATGATGGCCACAACTATTATTAATATTTAAGCTTTTTTAACAGGGTTAAAACTTTGCTCATCCCTGCTGCCGCAGGGATAAGCAAACTGTAAGGTAATCGGGTTGCTCTGGATTAAACATCCGGAGCAATACAGTTACCGGATTGCAGCTTCAGCCACACATTTTACTTGCAAAATATGTCGGAAGCCAATTGCGTTCACCACATCCGGATCTGGATGCGGTGAACGCAATTTCATTAACAAATGTGACCCTAGCCTGACACGTGCAAAACATGTGGAGTATTAACTCAAGAATGACCTTGCGCACCAATACTCCACCAAGTAATGAACGTGCCCAAGCACCCTGATGCTCAATGAAGTATTGAGCAGTACCGAGCATGCTCGCTCTTCACTATCGCTCATAGATAAACCAATATAGTAATCTCTTCAGTTCAGTTATATAGAATCCAGATGTAATCAATGTTATATAACTACCATCATATTCTCCATAGCTGCATGTAAAATTATACTTTTTGTTTAAAATGATCAATTTACTAAACTACCTTAGATAGTGCAATATATTTTCATAATATACAATTCATTCCAATGTTATAAATAATCTAGTTTATCATTTTGGTGAGTTTCATAGACATTATATGCATTTGCCTAATATATATTGCAGTAAAATATATGGTATCTGCCAGCTTTTTACTAAAAAGTTCTATGTTTCCAGTCAACTGTAACAAAATGCGAGATATTTCAGGGAGTTAATTAGGAATTTAGCTTTAGGCATTATGTTCCAGAATCTACTGTACTTTATCACCATGGAACATTAATATCTTTACTGTCTGCAATTCAGTAGCTGCTTTATTAGGATATTTTGCATTTGTCCAACAATTATTCAGCACCGTTATTCAAAATTTCTCTGAACACATGCATTTACAGCATTTCACTTTGTTTAACCCCTCTATGACCGCCGAATCTCATATAAACGATGGTCATTAAGGGACCTCAGTCTCTCATCGCTGATTTATCAGGAATAATTGAATTGTACTCCCCAGCAGATGAACATTCCACAGGTGACAGCTGTATATTACAGCTGACACCCAAGGGCATTGGTCCAGATGAGTTTTGGAGTCAATTGGGGCAGATTAACCTCTTAAATTCCACTGTCAATTGCAAAAGTGGTATCTACAGTTGTGGCCAAAAGTATTGACACCCCTGCAATTCTGTCAGATAATACTCAGTTTCTTCCTGAAAATGATTGCAATCATAAATTCTTTGGTGTTATTATCTTCTTTTAATTTGTCTTTAATGATAAAACACAAAAAGAATTGTCCTAAAGCCAAATTGGATATAATTCCACACCAAACATAAAGAAGGGGGTGGACAAAAGTATTGGCACTGTTAGAAAAATCATGTGATGCTTCTCTAATTTGTGTAATTAACAGCACCTGTAACTTACCTGTGGCACCTAACAGGTGTTGGCAATAACTAAATCACACTTGCAGCCAGTTGACATGGATTAAAGTTGACTCAACCTCTGTCCTGTGTCCTTGTGTGTACCACATAGAGCATTGAGAAAAGAAAGAAAGACCAAAGAACTGCCTGAGGACTTGAGAAACCATATTGTAAGGAAGCATGAGCAATCTCAATTCTACAAGACCATCTCCAAAGACCTGAGTGTTTCTGTGTCTACCGTGCGCAGTGTCATCAAGAAGTTTAAATCCCATGGCACTGTGGCTAACCTCCCTAGATGTGGACAGAAAAGAAAAATTGACGAGAGATTTCAATGCAAGATTGTGCGGATGGTGGATAAAGAACCTCGACTAACATCCAAACAAGTTCAAGCTACCCTGCAGTCCGAGGGTACAACAGTGTCAACCCGTACTATCCGGCGGCATCTGAATGAAAAGGGACTGTATGGTAGGATACCCAGGAAGACCCCACTTCTTTCCCCGAGACATAAAAAAGCCAGGCTGGAGTTTGCCAAAACTTACCTGAGAAAGCCTACAATGTTTTGGAAGAATGTTCTCTGGTCAGATGAGACAAAAGTAGAGCTTTTTGGGCAAAGGCATCAACATAGAGTTTACAGGAGAAAAAAAAGAGGCATTCAAAGAAAAGAACATGGTCCCTACGGTCAAACATGGCGGCGGTTCCCTGATGTTTTGGGGTTGCTTTGCTGCCTCTGGCACTGGACTGCTTGACTGTGTGCATGGCATTATGAAGTCTGAAGACTACCAACAAATTTTGCAGCATAATGTAGGGCCCAGTGTGATTAAGCTGGGTCTCCCTCAGAGGTCATGGGTCTTCTAGCAGGACAATGACCCAAAACACACTTCGAAAAGCACTAGAAAATGGTTTGAGAGAAAGCACTGGAGACTTCTAAGGTGGCCAGCAATGAGTCCAGACCTGAATCCCATAGAACACCTGTGAAGAGATCTAAAAATGGCAGTTTGGAGAAGACACCCTTCAAATATCAGGGACCTGGAGCAATTTACCAAAAAAGAATGGTCTAAAATTCCAGCAGAGCATTGTAAGAAACTCATTGATGGTTACTGGAAGCGGTTGATCGCAGTTATTTTGGCTAAAGGTTGTGCAACCAATTGTCAGGCTGAGGGTGCCAATAATTTTGTCTGGCCCATTTTTGGAGTTTTGTGTGAAATGATCAATGTTTTGCTTTTTGCTTCATTCTCTTTTGTGTTTTTTCATTGAAGACAAATTAAATGAAGATAATAATACCAAAGAATTTGTGATTGCAATCATTTTCAGGAAGAAACTGAGTATTATCTGACAGAATTGCAGGGGTGTCAATACATTTGGCCACAAGTGTAAGTGGTTAAAGCAGGGTTAAAAGACTCCATTTGGCAGGATCGCCCCCCCCCCACCCACCTGTGATCATAATCATGGATCGCCCCCCCCCCCACCCACCTGTGATCATAATCATGGGTACAGATCATTGCCATGATACACTGAGGTCATTTGATGACCCCAGGGTATGGTGGCCTTTAAGATTCCGCTATAAGCATGTTCTTACATGCACAGTCAGTGAATCACTGACAGGTCTCTTGCATAGCTGTAAATGAGTACAGCAGTTCATAACACCAGTGATAAAACTAAAATATATGATGTCCCTTTTGGTAAGTTGCAAAATATAAAATGAAGGAAAAATATGTAAAAAAGTTATAAAGGTGCACAAAAATCCTGAAAACTCGTTTTACCACTATAAACAAAATGTGTGAATTGAAGCAAAATTAAATATAAAACAGGTACACATAATTGGCCACACCTCATCCAGAACGACTCGATCTACAAAATTGTCCCATTATTACTTCCATGAGAAAAACATTAAAAAACAGATAAAAAATAACATGCAAACATGTTGCTATTTCATCATCCTGCCAAAAAAAAATTTGAATAAAAAGCAATCAAAAAGTATTACATAATAAAAATAGTAGAAAGAGAAATGACAGACCATCCCGCAAAAAAGCGAGCACTATTATGGTTCTTTTGGAAAAAATAAAAAGTTTACAGGACACAGAATATGGCGATGCAAAGACAAATTAAGTTTTTGTAAAATATTCTTTTTATTCTGTATAATACCAAACGATAAAAAGTGATAAGTGTTTTGTATCACAGTAACCATACTAACACAAAGAATAAATTGGTCTTATCACTTTTACTGCACGAAGAACCACCTAAGAAAAAAAAAAAACAGTAAGTAAATTGATGCTTTTTGTTGGTTTTGTGTCTAAAAATTCTGAATCAGAAGGGATCAAAAAATGCACTTCCATGGACCTGGTATAGAGGTCCTCCTGGAGGAAGGAGGCCACTATTGCCTCGGAAACATGTGTCGGGAGTCTATTACCAGGTCCACGGAAGTTCATATCCTGTTGACAAGCAGGGAGTACTGAAGAGGAGACTACTAGACTCAGCCTGGAGACAGCTCCTGCTACACAGCCTGTGTGGGAGTACAGAGGGCATAGAGCAGAGGCATCCAGCAAGGTTGTCTGTGAAGCGGGAGCTCGGAGTCAGGACCACTAGCCATCCTGACAACGGACCCTAAAAGCAACCTGCTTCATCTTGCCACTGCCGTCACCGAGACTCTACTACTGCAGTAGCGAGGGAAAGTGGATCTCCTCCTCTACAGAAAACTGCAAGCATGATTAAAAAATCTGTATACAGAAAGCATTGGAAAGACAATTAGTATTATGCATGCATATTTCTGAAAAACAGACATCAAACTTTACACTTTCAGCAGTTTTTTTTTTCTGTCCGGAATTTTTTTTATGGAAACTATATTTTTCTGATGTAGATAATTCTGATGAAACCTCTGTATTTATTTCTACAATTTTAGTGTGGTTTTTGCTGTGTAATGGTGTGTGTATTAGTGTGTTTTTAAAATGAATTATAAAGATTTATTCTGACCATAATTTAATAGTGGAAATTTCATGAACACACTCCAGTCTACTTTTTAAATCTTAGGCTAGGTTCACATCATGTTTTCATTGCGTTTGAACGCAATGTGTTTTTATCTGCATTAACGCAATGAAAACACCAGCATTTGAATGCATTAATGCACCCATAGACTTGTATGGTAAACACACTGCAAACGCATTGCAGATGCAATGCAAAATGTGGTGTGTTTGTAATGCTGCATTTATCCCGAGCGCACAGGGAATGTTACCAGCAACATCAGCTGCGTACTCGGGATAAATGTAGCGTTTCAAACGCAACTGAATTTTGCGTTTGGAATGTGTTTACCATACAAGCCTATGGGTGCATGAACGCATGCGTTTGCATGCGTTTCTATGCATTAATGCAGCTGAAAAAACACATTATGTTCAAACGCAATGAAAATGTGATGTGAGCCTAGCCTTATACTTAGTTATAACAGTGCTCTTTTGGGGTAGGAGCCTGTGTGTAGTGCTGCTGTGAAAGTTTTGTTCTGAGCGCTAATCCCATTATTTTGAATATAAATAGTCATTACAGATTTAAAGGGTTGTCTGGTCTAAAATTATAATTTTACAGTCACTCTGTGTGACTGCATTCTTATGAATCCTCACAGCACACACACTGTACGCTGTGATGATTCACAGTTTCTAAACTGGGAACGGGCCACAATTATGCGATATGCATGTATCCGGTCAATTAGCCAGAGCCCACGACTATTGGGCACAGGCTCACTCAATACAGCTGTATGGAGGAATGCTGCACCGACTAAGTGTCCACACCCACTACTCAGACAGATCTGCTCCATACACTTGTATTGAGTGATGTCATGGCCATTAGTCGAGTTGTTGCCAGGAACATGCATACTGTATAATGCGGTCCGTCCCTGGTTTATAAACCAGAAATCTTCACAGCAAACAGTGCAGCCACTGGGAGGATCGATAAGACTACAGTCACCTAAATTGACTGCAGCATTATCAGTTTAGACTGGACAACCCTCTTAATACCAGGATGAAATAAATGGAATACTTATATATCGATATAAACCTCGGGTTAATACTAATATTATTCATTAAGATATTAATAAAAATTTAAAAGTCCATGGTTAAGGTAGCAATTGATGCCCTCCAAATTCCAAATTAAAGGAGGGGGACCTATTTGTCATGTAAAATCTGAGCAGTAGAATTTGCAATATAATGCAATATTATCATACTATCTAATACATATTGAATTTTGTGAATGAATTTTTATGTTCATAGGTGTGGTGATGGATATTTGGCCAACCATTGCTACCAGGAGGATCATGCAAACCATGCCAATGCAATGACAACCTCGACCTTTCTGCCCCAGGTTGTTGTGACAGTGAAACAGGTGCATGTCTTATATGTAAACCAGGAGTGACTGGAGAATATTGCAATAAATGTGCAGAAGGATATTTTGGAGATGCTCTTGGACCAAGGTCTTGTCAGGGTGAGTATCTTCTTTCTGTGCATTTACATTTTTGAAGGTGTGACGTGTTTGACATTATTGCACTTCAGCCCTATTCACTTGAATACGAAATGCCTGCAATATCAGACAGTCAAGAATAGCGCTATTTCTGTAAAAAAAAATGCAGTTTGCGAATAACATTGATTTCCAGTTTTCAAATTCATATTTAATTTTTTATTGGCGTAAGGGTGGCTCACACCACGGTAAGGTCCGATCCAGGGCTGTCAAGGATGAACCTGACAGCCCCAGACCGGATGAGCACACAGAATCGGAGGGCAAATATGCCCTCCGGTTCGGTATGCAGCCGGACGCAGCTGCAGCTGCTGATGAATCAGGAACGCAGCTTACAGGGGTAGCCATGGTCTGAAACAACAGCAGCGTGCAGTCCAGGCATCGTCCGGATCCTCCGGATTGGGACAATCGGGCACATAGGCTCCATGTTAGGAGCGCGGTTTGCACCAGATCCGAGGATCTGGGGAATCGGGAGAATCCGGGATACGCAATTTGGGGAATTTTTCCCGGACACAAAACGTTGCAAGCAAGCACGTTTTTGTCTCCGTGAGTAAAAATCCGAATTCTCCGGATTCTTCTGGAGAGCTGCATCCGGCTCCATCAGCCCCATAGGATACTAGGGGCGAAGTCCGGTCCTGGCTGTCGGTTTACACCAGATAGCCCAGATTGGACCTTATAGTGATGTGAAGCCACCTACTTGAGATTACAAGCATGGCAAACCTACTTGTCAATTCATGATGTTTTGTTCCTTGGGTACATACGCACGCAATATTGCATGCATGTCACTGGCAATTGCTGTTGCAGTGAATCTGGACCACTGTTCATTTGTACACGGCACAAATAGAACAATGTGGCCATGATTTCACTGCAACCAGCAAATTGCCAGTGAAATTGCATGCAATATTGCGTCGTGTAATGGTACCCTTACACCACATATCTTTCTTTAATCTCTGACTATGGCTAGGGTCACACTTGGAAGACACATTGCGATTACAGCATCCAGATCCAGATGCAGTAATCTCATGTGTTTTCAGACACATTTTGTATTCAGAGGGTTAATGTTAATATTATATGTGGGCAACAAGTCTCCAGGGAGTGTCCACCCTCCTTAGAGACATGTTGTCCAAAAAACTGTGGCATGTCAATGGTTAATGTCTATTATTATATTATCGTCGCTATTGTCGGCTTTATAAACTTGTCAATGAAAGCCGGCGGCTCCTCGCTGTAAAGAGGATTATGAGTACGTAATGTGCGTAAGAACATTGCAGGGCAGCATCCTCAATAAGGAGCTGACCTTGCTGCTTATGCAAATTCCGTACTGTACCCACCGCTATCCATGGTGCTGAAGCCTTAAACATCACTTCTATGGCTAGTGCACATTGAAACTCCGGTGCGCTGGACATAGAATTGATGTTTAAGGCTTCCGCACCATGGATAGCGGCGGGTACAGTACGCAATTTGTGTAAGCAGCAGGGTCAACTCCTTATAGAGAATGCTGCCCTGCAATGTGTTTACGCACATTACTTACTGATAATCCTCCTTACAGCGAGGCTTTCATTGAGAAGTTTATAAAGCCGACAATAGTGGCGATAATGTAATAATAGACATTAACCATTGATATGCCACAGTTTTTGGACAACATGTCTCTAGGGAGGGTGGACACTCCCTGGGGACATGTTACCCACATATATTTAACAGATTAACCCTTTGTTCATCCCCACAGCAGCAGGAATGAACAAAGCATCTGGCAACCGCAGGCATTCACATGTGCCTTACGTTAGCCAGATGGGCTCCCATAGACGCCCATTATAGCAGCCCCGCTGCGGTTTTGAAACCACTCTGAAAAATGTTGCCTGCATGATTTTTCACGCAGGCAGTGAAACCGGAATGCGGTAACCGGATTGCATTAAGTGCAATCCAGTTTTATAATGGGCGCCTATGGGCTGCAGATCCTGATCCGGTTTTGAGCATTTTTACAGCTCAAAACTGGATCAGGATCTGCAATCCCGACTACAAATGTGACCCTATTCAATGTCTTTTACTGGTGTTAGTTGCAAGGAGCATGGAAGTACACAACACTTTTCATCTCACCTCTTAATAAATCAGGTGCCACCCACTCACTCACCAATAATTAAGTGAAAAACACCAACCATGATTAATCATGGCCATAATGATTAAATTGATTTCATAATATTCTAAGACATGAATGAATCCAATGCTCCATAAGCTGTGTTAATAATGGAAATCTTAAAGCTAGTGCTCTTATGGAGTTAACATATGTGCCTACAGACTAAAAAGTGATGCAGAATTTTCTGCATCCACATTTAGCAGCTATTATGTAGAAAAAGCATTATGCTTTTTCTGTGTAATACCAGCTTTTTGGATTCAGAAAATTCTGCATCCGTCCCTGAGCACCCGCCCTGTAGTATGCTGCTTACCTTGCGTACTGGCAGGCACTTCCTGGTTTTGGCCACGTCACACACCACGTGGGTCACATGTCCTCTACCCACGTGATGTGTCATGCGGCCGAAACCAGGAAGTACTCGCCGGTATGCAAGGTAAGTGGTGAAAATTAATTGACATGATGTAGAATTTACCGGATCAATGATCCATAAAAATCTGCAGCAAGAAGGGCCCATTCGCACAATGCTTATTTCATCACGTATTTGATGCGTATTTGATTTTCAATAAGTTTGCAGCAGCATGTTTTCCCAGCAAAGTCTATGGGATGTGAGAAGTCCTGTCCAGATGGTGCGTTGTTTCTGCTGCAGATATGCTGCGTATTTTAGTGTAGAAAAGTCTGCAGTATGTTAATTCTTCATACAGATAGGCATCAGATTTAACCACAAAAATTCTGAGTTATGGAAAAGTCAATGCAAAAAGCATTATATCCGCAGCAGATAAAAACCCACCTTGTGGATAGGGATGTGTTTGGTGCATAGTTCTGATGCTAGATGCAGGTTTTAGAAGTCAAATATCTGCACCACTAACTCAGTGTGAAAATGGAACTTTAAGCTGCGCAAAAATGCTAGGATGTCAGCACAGCACAGCCAAAGTCACATTGACTTTGCTGGCTGGCCAATATACCATGCGCATTTGCTGCACTTTTTTTACAATACACTGTAAAAATGCACAGCAAATGCACCTTCATTGGCACAAGGCTTTAATATGGAGGTGAATAGCATAATAGCATTCTGAACCTACCTAGCGCTTGCATATTAAACCCCTCTAACTCTAATGCTAAGCCGTTGTCATTCAGTGCGGGGGGCATGGATACAGCCATCACTCTCCATACACAGAGTGTTGATCAATTTCACACCAGCGTCACCCCAATGGCTGAAACAGGAATGCTGCCAGGAAGATTAATGTTCATTTCCTCCCGGCAGCGGGGTTTAATGTGCAGGCGCCAAGCAGTTTCAGTGTTTATACTGCAGAAGAAAGAATGTTATGGCATCATATTATTCAATTGAAATAAGATTAATTGCTTTCAGAAATATTAATATTGTAAATATAATCATTTTAATGCCTACTAAAAATAAAATAAAACTGTGCTGCAAAGCAAGTCTTTGAGACTACTTAGATCTCTTTTCAGGCATGGTGTTAACTTTGTTATCCATTCCCTAAGTAGTCTTTAAAACAGCACTCCAGAGTTTTGTCTTTTCCTGCACTGGAGTGGTGCTAAAAATCTAAACCCCCTGTTCCCTGTCTTATGCTCACTTCCCAGTAGCATTATTATTTACTGACACCACACTCCACATCTCCATCTTGTGGCCATAAAGTCTGACCTGCTGAAAGTCAGAAGTGACTAGAACAAAACTCTCATAGGCTAGGGTCACATTAACGTTACAGTGGGTTGCATTAAAAATATAGATTTTGGCAGCCTTAACGCGGTTCTAATGCCATGTTAGCGCCGCGTTAACGCTGCCAATGTTACCCTATGGAGACACGGGCCGTAGTGCAGCTCCAACGCTGCCATCTGAGTGAAATCTATTTCCTAACGCGAGAAAAGACGCTGCAAAAAGTGTTTTTTCTCGCATTACAAAATAACACAAGATTTCACTCAGATGCCGGCGTTGGAGCCGCGCTACGGCCCGTGTCTCCATAGGGTAACATTGGCAGTGTTAACACGGCACTAACATGGCTTTAGCAATGCTTAAAGGCTGCCAAATTTTACATTTTTAATGCAACCCACAATTAGCGTTAATGTGACCCTAGCCATAGAGTTGTATTTTCGGTGTTCTCTATGAAACACTAGAGCTGCCGACAAGTCACAAATCGCCGGACTCTAACCAGAGCGACATTGGGAAAAGATGAAGATGCAGGGGAATGGGTATAATATAGGGGTTAAAGGTACATACAGTTAAAGCATGATTCTGGCAATGCAATAAAAAAATTCTGGTGTGTTGCCTTAAAGTTGGCTTTGTAACATCAATTATTTTATTTTTATTAGACTTTAAAACTAATTATATTTGCAAGATCATTTAAAAAGATAGGCACTTCAGAGTAGTTGCACCGAACTTGTTTACTGATAGCAATGAGAAGAGTATCTTTGCATAACCAGGCAATGACCAGTAGCAACCAATAGAATTTAGGGCAAACGTCTTTATGCATATCACTTTGCACTACACGCAGCACAGCTCACTCAATACACTTACAATCAACTGATAACATTTGCAGTTTTATTAATTACTTAGGATTATACACTGTCTTAAATGCTGTGCTAAAAGTGATGGGGCAAGCCATAGTCATGCTCACTATTACAGATTGAAAATTATTTTACTAAAGGTAGTTGTAGAGCAAGCAGGAATACATGGTAAAAAGAGTCTTTATCAGAATGTTTCTATTTAGACTAGTCAAAATGGTCACAGACTTTGTCAATGTTCCTTTTTGTACTTGTCCAAAATGGCAGTAACAATCAGAGATCTTACTGCAACCACTCACAGGATCCAGAGTGCACTTACTTCTCATAAAAACACATTGTCTGCCTGACATACAGTTTCATGTTTGAAGGAATTGTTCTCTTCAGAATAATTTACGGCAAAAAATGAGTACCACTTACCCTCCACGGATCTAGCTCCAGCTCTCATTCCCTTGTCCCAGTCTCTGATGTTGGGAGCGACGTTGACGTCACTTCAAAGAGCACTACAGCCAATCACTGTACTCAGTAGGAACATTTACCTACATTAAATATAAATATGATGAAAGTTGAGACCAGAGAGATAGAAAATGAGCAGAACTGTTCCAAGAAAAGATTTTTTATATATGGCTCAATAAAAATACTAGAAGGGTGTGAATATTAATTCCCCAATGGAAAAATATACTATATCCAAGCAATAAATTTAAGGGACAAGTGCATCCCGGCCAATCGGAAATCAGCATGTACAGATAAAACTCCCAGAAGGGAGAAACAAATAACAATTAGCGGGGTATATTAAGAATAAAATCAAGCAAATATTATTTATAAATGTGTACAGTAAAAGTATTTATGTAGAATAATCATATAAAATTACTAAAACAAGGAGGAGGGACCAAAAAAACGCATATAATATGACAATGCTGTAGGAGGACAGATATATGCCAGAAAAATCAACTCCAATGTGGTCAATAATATATAGATCACTTAAAAATAGTTCCCGCACAAAAGCATAGGAATAAATATGGGAAAGAAGCGTGAAAAATGCAGAAAATTAGTACGGTAATATAAAAATCACTAAAATACAGTGGCGTAATTTGAAGATCATGGGCCCCAGTGCAAAAGCTCCTATTGGGCCCCCAATTATTGAAATTTTTTAATAGTATTAGTCTTTTTCCATAGGTCAAAGAACTTTTTGGACCCCCCTAGGCTCAAGGGCCGGGTGTGATTGCAACCCCTGCACCTATTGTAGTTATGCCCCAGCTAAAATATCTGTGGAGACATTCAAAGTTAAGACAACTAAACAACTCTGAAGAAGTAATCATGAGTGCTTACTATCTGATGTGCCAGTAAACAACCAATCACTGAGCTAGGAAAATTGACTTACCTTAAATTTAAATAGAATGAAAGAAGACCAGAAATGCAGAAAATGAAGTAATTTGATGGCTAATTCTTTGGACTCCTCTTGGCTCCTTTTTCACCAAACAATGAAGACGGTAGAAGCTACAGAGCTTATTGATCGGTTGAAGTGCTTTCAACATGGAAAAACAACAGAGACAGGAGACGCATAAGACCACTATGATATTTTTTGGCACACATATATAAAGAAGTGACCATCACAATTGTCAGCAATTATTCAGTGGTTAGGCACAATTCAAGAGCAGATTTGTAGGTACCGTAGTTGGCTGGAGTGCTTAGTTTTCCTACAAGCATAACCTTACCGCAAGCTAAACCAATAACATCTATCTGTACGCAGCTGTTTTAGAGGGGATAATGCTAATATCTAGGCAATAATGACCTATGAGTAATTCTCCAGCAATGTTTCAGCTGGGCATTTAATTTAAAAAGGAAAGTATTTAAAGTCTTCAGGGAATGTTGAGCAAGATTAAACTGTTCATCAATTTGTCTTACAGCATGCAAATGTAACATTAATGGATCTCTATCTACGGTTTGCAATCTACAGACAGGACAGTGTGATTGCAGAAGTAATGTGAAAGGCCGACAGTGTGATGAGTGCTTGGTAAGCTTCTGAATATTTCTCCATTATACTGGTCCTGTAACTGTAGACAGTATATAAAACATAATGTAGACTATTATAATAAATAAGATGAATTAATGAAGTTCTCATTATTTTTTTCTTCTTTAACTGCAATCTTTACCTTATCTGTCACAATCTCCACTAATTTGATATAGTGTATTTATTTCCACCTTCTGTTTTCTCCTCTTTAGCCTCCATCTTGATTCATTAATTGTATTCCTCTATGTTCTGCTATAAATCCCAAGTTGTAACAGCTCAGCATGACATGACCAGCTAGTATCATCTCTACCTTCTGTGGAAACACACATTTCAACTCTCTT
The DNA here is from genome assembly GCA_033576535.1 of Allobates femoralis. Taxonomy (NCBI): domain Eukaryota; kingdom Metazoa; phylum Chordata; class Amphibia; order Anura; family Aromobatidae; genus Allobates; species Allobates femoralis. The sequence continues at coordinate 351,716,758 of JARQOC010000001.1, forward strand.
CTATAGTCCACTTGATAAAGTCATTAAACAAAAAAGCCAGGGAGCCCTTATATAGGCCATGCAGACAACATGACAAGGCCGAGGGGAGCAGGGAAATGGATAAAGGGTTATAAGGGGTCATGGTTAAATAACATTGTTTGGTGGTGGACGTGCCAGGAATTTGATTGGTTGGGAGGAGAGGATTGGGTTTTATGAGGCAATGGGAACAGTAAGCAATTTACCTTCTCTTGGTTCCAAGAGAACTAGACACCCGCTCACCCGCCCCTATTCATTCACACAGAGTGTTTGTGCTCTGTTTTTTGTTGATCCATTTTTGTTGCAGTTTCTGCACCAAAAATGGATCCTCTTTTTGCAAAAAAGCATCACAAACATATCTATTTGTGTTGCTTTTTTGCCTTTTTGGGGACACAGACAGACCCACAGACAGAAATACACTCACATATTCTTATCTTACTTGGCCCTGGCAAAATCTGGCACCATGTGACTCCTAAGCTATGTCACATGGCAGGTCCTGCAAGTACTTTACCCATAGGTCCTGCCAATGTCTGGGAGGAAACTTTTGCCAGGGTCACTTTGAATTTGCTAGGGAGGGTATGTAATGGAGCAATCGTGGTGAGGAAAGCGTACCAAAAAAGCAAAGCACTAATTGACATGCTCATTATTTTCTATGTGCGCTTTCTGCACCACTAATGTAGCAGTTAAAAATGCTGACATCTGCAAAGCAAATGGAAAATCCAATTCACTTTGCTGGCAGATGCAATGACTTATCTGATTTCAGTGCAGTTTAAAAAAATCCAGCACCAACAACAGATCAAAAACATCCAGAGTGAATGTAGCTTTAGTGTAAATGAAGTAGATATACAGTCATTGCCGAAGGTGTTGGCAGCCTTAAAATTGTTCCAAGAAATGAAGTATTTCTTCAAAAAATCATTTCAATTACATGGTTTATCTTATACATAATAATTTTCTTTGTGTGTATTGGAAAACAAATGAGGAAAAAAACGACATTTGGACTAAGGATGAGTGAGTACCGTAGTATTCGAATCGCTATACCCGCAACGAGTAGGTCCCTAACTCGGTACTCGTTGCAAGTATAGCGATTCCGAGTACTACTGCAAAAGTCCTGTAAAAGAGAAGAAAAGTGGTTACAAAATAAAAAAAATCGGATACTCACCTTAACCGACGGATTCACCGGGACCGGCTGATGGACATCTATGCATGGAAAAGGACCTTTCACTCTCCCAGCCAATCAGATGGCTGGGAGAGATCTGGCCAATCAGATGCCGCCACGACACAATCACGTGATTGCTAGCGACCACCTGATTGGCCAGATGGAAAGGTCCTCTCAGGTACACCGAGAACCTTTCCATCTGGCCAATCAGGTGGCCACTAGCAATCACATGATTGTGATGTGGCGGCATCTGATTGGCCAGATCTTTCGCAGCCATCTGATTGGCTGGGAGAGTGAAAGGTCCTTTTCCATGCATAGATGTCCATCGGCCAGTCCGGTGCAGCTGTCGGTTAAGGGGAGTATCCGATTTTTTTATTTTGTAACCACTTTTCTTCTCTTTTACAGGACTTTTGCAGTGTATCTATTGATACACTGAAAAAGTACTCGGTACTTGCTACTCCCGAGTAATCCTAACTTACTCGGCGAGTAGCGAGTGCCCGAATACCGCTACTATTCAGCGAGTAGCCGAATGGTTGCGAGTAGACTCGCTCATCCCTAATTTGGACATAATTTCACACAAAACCCAAAAATGAGCTAGACAAATTTGGTGGTGCCCTGAACTTAATATTTGTTTGCACACCCTTTATAATAATTAACTGCAATTAATCACTTCTTATAATTATCATCAAGCTTCTTACACTTCTCAACTGAAATTGTGGACCACTTTACCTTTATGAAAAGACTTTTCTCTTTTCTCATATGAAATGTGCCTTCTCCCAACAGCAAATTTAAAATCTCTCTACAGGTGTTCAATGTGATTCGGATAAAGGCTAATTGATGGTGATTTCAGAAATCTCCAGCACTTTGGTTACATCCATTTCTTATGTGCTTCTTGAAGTATTTTAGAGGTCATTGTCCGACAGCAATAAATATGACCTACGATGAAAAGCCAGCTTTTTGACACTTGCCACTATATTTCGACCCAAAACCTTTGATAATCTTTAGATTTCATAATAGCTTGCACACATTCAAGGCTTCAATGCCAGAGGCAGCAAAACGACCCCAAAACATCTTTAAAACTACACCATATTTGACTGTAGGTATTGTATTCTTTTCTTTGTAGCCCTCACTCCGTTTCTGGTAAACAGTAGAATAAAAAGCTTTCAGCTCATCTGTCCGCAAGACACTTTCCCATAAGGATTTTGGCCTACTCATGTAAATTTTGGGAAACTGCAGTCTAATCATTTTATGTCTCTGTATCATCAGTAGGGACCTTTTGGATCTCCTGACATAGTTTTCATTTAATTTATATGTGACTGAATAGTTTGCTCCAACACTGATGCACCCTGAGCCTGCAGGACAGCATCAATGTCTTTAGAACTTGATTGGGGTCACCTAACCACCATCCGAAACTCTCCAGCATTGCCACATTTCATCAATTTTTCTATGCCATCCACATCTGAGGAGATTAGCTTCATTCCCATGGGTTGTAAATTTCTTGATTATGGACAAAGAAACATTAAGATCTCTGGAGATCAACTTGAGATTGTTGATATTTTTCAACAATTTTGGTTCTCAATCCTTATACAGTTCTCCTCTCTTTGTGTTCTTCATGTTTAATGTGGCACACAGACTCACAATGATAAAATTCAGTCAACATCTCACCTTTCCATCTGGTTTCAGGTGTGATTTTCATATTGCCCACACCTATTAGTTGCCACAGGTGAGTATGAATAAGCATCATATTCTTGAAACAAAGTTTTTTAACAAATTTTGAAAAGGTGCCAACAATTTTGTAAGGACCATTTTTTAAAATTTTGAGTGAAATTATGCCCGATTTGCCTTTTGTCTGTGTATTTTTTTGTGTTGTCCCAATACACACAAAGAAAATAAACGTGTGTACACCAAAGTATGCGTAATTAAAATTGATTACATGCCAACATAACTGGTGAGCATAATTCTGCTTGGTTAGGGGTATTAACTGTGAGGTGTTATTATCTTACTCCCTGAGTTGGTGTAGTGTGGCCACGGAATGTCCTCTAGGATGTGATTTGATTCTGGCCCATACCTTTAAGCATTTAGGTAGAGATGTAAATGCTTACATTGTATATAAGTTGTGTGGTCGCCATTGCAGTGGACACTCTGAATTTTGTCATGTAATGATTTAATATTAGATGTTGTAGTCATTTTACCTGTTGCAAGAATTATGTGCCTTATATATATACTATAATATATATATTAAATATATATATATATAATATATATATATTAGGAATTAAAGTGAAATTATATTGGTTAAAGAATTACTAAATGACCAGAACCCAGTTAGCTTGTAGGTGAATGGTGTCATCCCACACAAATTAGAATATCAATCAAAAAGATAATTTATTTCATTAATTCAATTATGCAAAGTGAAATGTATATAATATATAGAGTCATTACAAACAGAGTGATCTATTTCAGGTGTTTTGTTCTGTTAATGTTGATTATTATGGCTTATGGCTAATGAAAACCCAAAAATCATTATCTCAGATAATTTGAATAATTAACACAAAACACCTGCAGAGGCTTACTAAGCATTTAAAATGGTCCTTTAGTCTGGTTCAGTAGCTACACAATCATGGGGATGACTGCTGACTTGACAGATGTCCAGAAAGTGATCCAAGGTTTTGCTTTCAGAAAGTGAATTCTGCATTTTATTTGGAAATCAAGGTCCATATTTGAAGGAAGACTGGAGAGGCACACAATCCAAGCTGCTTGAGGTCTAGTGTGAACCTTCCACATTCAGTGATGGCTTGTCGAGCATTTTCATCTGCTGGTTTAGGTCTACTGTGTTTTATCAAGACCAAATTCATTGCTGCCATCTACCAGGAAATTTTAGAGCACTTCATGCTTCCCTCTGCCAATAAGCTTTTTGGAAATAGAAATGTCATTTTCCAGCAGGACTTGGCACCTGCCACACTGTCAAAGGTAACACACAGTATCACTGTGCCTGATTGGTCAGCAAACTCGCCTGACCTAAACTCCATAGAGAGTCTTTGGAGTATTATCAAGAAGAAGATGAGAGACAGCAGACCCAACAATGCAGATGAGTTGAAGGCTGCTATCAAAAACCTGGGCTTCCATAACACCTCATCAGTGCCACAGGCTGAAATCCTCCATTCCACGCCACATTGATGCAGTAATTTATGCAAAAGGAGCCCCGACCAAGTATTGAGTGCATTTACTGCATATACTAATCATTAGGCCAACATTTATGAGTTATAAATCATTTTTTCAATTTAATTTTCAAGATAATTACTTTTGGGTTTTCATTGGCTGAAAGCCATAATCATCAACATTTACAAAAATAAACAGTATTGTTTGTAATGACTCTATATATTATATGTGTTTCATTTTATGTATTGAATTACTGAAAAAAATTATCTTTTTGATGAGGTTCTAATTTATTGAGATGCACCTGTAAGTAGAGAGAGATCTTTGAATCATTGGCAGCAGGTGGTGAAAAGCCGCAAAGTGTTGTCTTTGCTTTTAAAGCATTGTTAACGTATGATTTTTCATAATACCTGTAATATTACAGGCACATGTATCAGATACATGGCTAAAATCATACTGCCAATGCCTGAAATAAGCTTCCCGTGAATCAAGCAGCATGTGTCAGCTGTCAGGTTTCCTTTAAATACACCTTATGATGCTGCAAAAGCCTGTCAATCGGCTTGATCAGCATGATCAGCTGATTACCAGTGGATATTGGAGGAACTGAATGTGATCTGAATTATAAAACTATGAAATAGGTTGTCTGGGATCTGAGGACCACCATAAACGCAGTCTATAATAAACATTCTATAAAGATTCCATCTGACTTCTAACAATAAGGCATTGTTATTAATAAGAAATGTGTCTTGTGTTTTTTTACTGATAAGTTTACCCTGGCTTCTAGAAAAGAAAGCATCAAAGACTTGGGATTTTTATCATATAAACGTATTTGTAAAAGAGAGTCTGCAAGGCAGACCTGAAAATCATTTTTATAAGTTACGTAGGCAGAAGCAAAACTTGTAGTCATTGATAGTGTATCTAAAACACATCAGCCTCCGTCTCAGAAATACCTTTTCTTTATTTTGATCCAAATCTAGCTCAGAACATATGATTTATGCATTGAATTTTGCTTTACTATGGTGCCAAAATGGTTTTCTTATCATAATACATTTTAGAAGCACTTCTACTTCCCCTGGCATAAACTGCATACTTTCATTTCTAACATTTTACTTCCACAGATTAATATAAGGTAGAAGCTGTCATACAAATCCTGTTGATTTTCTGTTGATTTGCTTTGCCATTCACTTGTGCTAAAAGCGTTTGAAGAGTCTATTCATCATCTTAAGCCAGGGCCTTTTCAACTAGAGTATGCTTTTATTAATTCAAGAATACCATGCCTTGGCGCACAGTTCTAGTGCAAGTTATTGAAGTGCTTCCTTCAATATATTCACTGGAACAGAGTTTTAATGACCTTTGTACACATGTGAAGATACACCAAGGATTAGTATGCATAGTTATAGTCATTTAAAGTTAAATTTTTCATAAATATATAAATGCAGTATTTAGTTTTATAGTACTAATAGAAAAATGTATAATAGAAAGAAAGAGGGATCTTTTTTATACAACAGAAATATTTTCCGATATTGCTGGTAAAACTTTCAGATTGCAATACAGAAAAGTATTCTTTAGGAGAAGCTGTAGAGTACTTAACATTTAAATATAAGCCGGTGGCATTTGCTTTGTTAAATATCCAGGTCTACCAACATGACAGAAGAATTACACAAAGTATCTCACACAAAGCAAATGACAGTTTTGCAAGCTATACTGTTCTACTTTCCTAGGAGAAAAAAAGAACATAAAAATAGTTCTATTTTTGCAAATTTGAAACTTAAAACACTGACATTTATGCATTTGTTTTCTTAAGTAAAAAGAAAAGAATAATGGCAGAAATTTCACCTCTTGATAACACCTAAGGAGAAGCAACAGAGTTTAGAAGAAGTTGCTTTTCTTTGCAGAAATAAGGAATGAATTAGATAAGATGGAATATAAAAGGGGAGAAGTGCTCCATGTCGGAGAAATATTGGGGGTAAAGAGAAGGAGGGTTAGTGTGCTGACCAAGATGAGTTGTGCACGCCATACACAACAATGGTAATTGCATGCAACTCCACGATGTGGGTTAGCTGCTCCAACCAAGGGTCTGTGGTGTCCTAGCATTGGGCTACATGGATGAGGAAGGATTACAAATAGTGATGAGCCACCATCTAAGTGTTTGAATTCGATTTGATTTGCCGAATTGTGGTGTGTTCGACGATTTGTTCGTCGAATGTTCATCGAACACCGTCGAACCCCATTGGAATCAATGGCAGGCTACAGCAAAGACAAAGAAAACAATTTCAAAAGTGTCCAAAAGCTGTCAAACTACTTAGAATAGACAACAAACATCAGGAAAAGTGACAACAATCTACCCACAGTACAAATAGTCTCATGGCGTAGCATGGGTGCACGAAGCACGGTCTGTGCCAGCCTGCACATACATTAAAAGCTCTTCAAAATAGAAGGTGGTTAACATCACCTAACATTTCAGAGGTGAGTGAAACTGACTTTGAATTGCAAATGGATGAGTTGCAGGGGAAAAGTGACAGTAGTTTTCTACATTATGTAAAAAGAGGTGAAGTAGTAAAAGGAGGATGAGACACAGGAATAGGCATGTCCCGCCCTGCTCAAATCATGTAAGGGGACCCCAACAAGAGTCCTCAATCTTCCCAAAGGGTCAGACCACAGCAAAGTGGCGTTAATTTTCTCAGACCAAAAATTGCTGAATGGCCCAGCCTGCCTGCATGGCACAGGGTCTGGAACAGAACCTGGCCTAGCATTTCAAGCTTAAACATTGCTCAGCAACTATATGTTTTGTGGAGTATTACAGGATAAACTAGAGAGGTAAGTCAGTGACCTGTTTAGGCCTACTGGGCCGGATAAACTCAGAGCTCATGCAAGCACGTCCATCAATGTTATGCCCTGCCACACACAGGTGGGACAACTATATGTTTTGTGGAATATTACCAAAAAAATAGTCAGGTAGGTCAGTGACCTGATTATGCCTAGTGGGCCGGATAAAATGAAAGCTCATGCAAGCGATCCCATCAATGTTATACCCCACCACACACAGGTGGGACAACTATCAATGTCATGGAGTATTGCAAGAAATAATAGAGAGGTAGGTTAGTGACCTGTTTAGGCCTACTGGGCCGGATAAACTCAAAGCTCATGCAAACGCTCCCATCAATGTTATGCCCCACCACACACAGGTGGGATCACTATCAATTTCATGGAGTATTACCGAAAAAACTAATCAGGTAGGTCAGTGACCTGTTTAGGCCTACTGGGCTGGATAAACTCAAAGCTCATGGAAGCGCTCCATCAATGTTATGCCCCACCACACACAGGTGGGACAACTATATGTTTTGTGGAGTATTAAGAAATAGTAGAGAGTAGGTCAGTGACATGTTTAGGCCTACTGAGCTGGATAAAGTCAGAGCTCATGCAAGCACTACCATCAATGTTATGTCCCGCCACACATAGGTGGGACAACTATCAGTTTCGTGGAGTATTACAGAACAAACTAGTCAAGTAGGTCAGTGACCTGTTTAGGCCTAGTAGGTCGGATAAACTCAAAGCTCATGCAACGCTCCTATCAATGTTATGCTCTGCCACACACAGGTGGGACCACTATCAGTGTCGTGGATTATTACAGGAAATAATACAGAGGTAGGTCAGTGACCTTTTTAGCTCTAGTAGGTCAGATAAACTCAAAGCTCATGCAAGCACTTCTATCAATCTTATGCCCTGCTACACATAGGTGGGACAACTATAAGTTTTGTGGAGTATTACAGGAAGAACTAGTCAGGTGGGTCAGTGACCCGTATAGGCCTAGAGGACAGGGGAGATTAACTAAACAACGCTTTTAAGGGCCCAAAAACTGTCCATGTGTATACATCACATTTTCCAAAAGCTGGTTTGATGCACAAAACCTGTTTACGTAAACTTTAAGGGAGATGTAGCAATCACTGCTTTTAAGCACCTGAAAATGGTGGATGTGAATACAGCAAATTTGTTAATCACTGATTCGATGGACAAAGAGATTAAATATTCAGAAACAGGGGCAGAAGTGTCAAGCAACAAACAGCAAGGAGTTCCCAACAACTGTCTCCATTTTCCCCAAAAATTAGGCACAGCCACCAATTAAGTGGCAGCAATTGCTCCAGAGTTGAAATATTGAAATGGGGAGTTTAATGCAGCACATTGAAAAGTACCCAAGCGTTTAGCCTCACCAGGTTGACACAGGGGTGGAAAAGTCCTTGCGGATCCATGGCTTGTTCATCTTGATAAACGTTTGTCTACACTATCACTGGACAGCCCTGTGTGCTTATCCGTCAGCACACTACCAGCAGCGCTGAAGACACAATCAGAGAGAACGCTGGCTGTGGGGCATGACAAAATCTCCAAGGCATGAGTGGCGAGCTCAGGCCATTTTTCCAGTTTTGAAGCCCGAAATGCACAAGTGTCGAGTTCCACAGTCATGTTATCGACATTCAGCTGTAGATACTCCTGTACCATCCTCTCTAGGCGTTCGCTATGTGTCAGACTTAATAAGCCAGAGGAAACAGTGGAGTTAATGTACCGTTAAAAAACAATGATTTATCTAGTACTGGTACACCTTAAAGGCACCCAAGGTCAGGCAGATAGGTACATGTTTTGATGCTGCAGTATGGAATATCACAGCCACTCAGTAATATAAAACTTAACATAAACAATGCTGTTGTTTACAAAGTTAATGTAGACAATATTTGGTGCTTGCAATGCACATATTCCCAAATTACATTGTCACATAGCAGCAAGATTTAACTATACAGAGTAGGTGCTACACATGATCTTACATGGCACATACAACATGTACAGAGTAAAAAACATCAAATATTACCAAAGTGCTGGTGCAGGAATCAAAACCGGTTGGAGAGGGGATGGGGACCCCCTTTACACAAGGCTAACCCCTACGCGCATTTTGCGTGGCGGTATGTATGCTTACTCATCGGAAATGCACCGAGATGCTGCCAGCAGGACCTTTTGACATCAGAGGATGCAGTCACAAGACTTGCGTCCTCCAACCAGATGTATGGATCGGCGCATGCACACACGCTGAAACACAGTAGCTCCTCCCCCATAGCTCCTCCTCCTAAACATGATGTTGTGCCCCGCGCACCCCGACTGTTACCAGGCAACGGGGCATGCACCAACATGCCTAGGACGCCCCGAGGAAGAGCAAGGGTGCCTGAAAAAGCGCGCATTCGCACTACATCTTTATTACAAATGCTGCACACTATAACATATAGGGAAAGTCACATGGGATGCTTCACCAATGCCTAGCACACACTGCTTCTAGCCAAAAAGTATTTGCTTGGCTAGATGCAGTAAAAAAAGGCTAATAAACACAGGAAGTGTGGCCTTCTTCACAACAGTGCTACACCAGTGCCTGGCACACACTGCTACTAGCCAAAAAGGATTTGCTTGGCTAGATGCAGTATAAAAAGGCTAGTAAACATAGGAGGTGCTGCTTTCTTCACTAAAGTGCTACACCAGTGCCTAGCACAACTGCTACTAGCCAAAAAGGATTTGCTTTTCTAGATGCAGTAAAAAAGGCTAGTAAACACAGGAGATGTAGCTTTCTTCACAACAGTGCTACACCAGTGCCTCGCACACACTGTTACTAGCCAAAAAGAATTTGCTTGGCTAGATGCAGTAAAAGAACGCTAGTGAACACAGGAGGTGTAGCTTTCTACGCAATAGTGCTTCACCAATGCCTAGCACACACTGCTACTAGCCAAAAAGGATTTGCTTGGCTAGATGCAGTATAAAAATTCTAGTAAACACAGGAAGTCTGGCTTTCTTCACAACAGTGCTACACCAGTGCCTGGCACATACTGCTACTAGCCAAAAAGGATTTGCTTGGCTAGAAGCAGAAAAAAAGGCTAGTAAACACAGGAGGTGTAGCTTTCTTTACAACAGTGCTACACCAGTGCCTGGCACACACTGCTACTAGCCACAAAGGATTTACTTGGCTAGAATTGGCCAGATGCCGTACAAAACGCTTTTGCCTTCACTGGAACAGACCTGCCTGGCACACAGTGCTTTTAAGCTCTAAAAAGGGTTGCCTTTGGAAGTAGTCCCTAAACCTATTATATTTCTTTCTAACTTGGAATGGAATCACTAACTATTTTTCTATGTAGCGCATAAATATAAATGAATAAAACAAGCCTGTGCCCACCTTAAATAGATAATTGTTAACATCACATAAAACCTGATTGTACAGCCCAAATTGGAAGAGGCACATGAAAACCCCAAAAATCGCAGTATGCTTAACAGGGTGTAACTGAGAATGAATATACAAGTGACAAAATATATAATATAAAAAATATGAAAAAGTATTAAAAACATTATCGTGTATGTTCAGTGGTTTCATTGAGACCTTCTGCATTCAATGTTGCCAGTTTAAAAATCCAGAGGGAGTCTCTGTATATTAATTTTTCAAGAGGTTGAAATAGTTATCTGGAATTTGTTCAAAAATTAACAGTTTTCAAAATTCTGGGAGTTATTGATATAAAGAAAAATGATTAGATAAACCATGGTTCAAACTCCATTGCAGATATTGTATCTGTACTTGTTCATCCTGTCGTGAGTGGCCTGTATTGTACTGCCATCATACAGACACCAACAGGCACATTCAAGAATGTAGATCACATAAAATTAGTAGCAGTTCATAGACTGATTTACAGAGAAACTATGTGACTCTAGATTGGAATTGGTGCATCTTATTGATATCATTGCAAAGCAAAGACATACTGAAACCCCTCCATCTGTATGATCCTAAACCCTCAAAGGTCAAGTTTGTTGGAACGGAATTTCAGAAATCAAAGACTGCTGATAAATACGGCTTGGTTTAGATTTTTATTTTTTCAAAAAACCACATGTGGCATATTGGGAAGACACCTAACAGAATAAGATAATTCTTCAGAATGAACCAGCATTTCATGATAAGTTTTCTTACCCAACCATGTGAGCTATTCAATTTTCTGACTAAATAAAATTCGTATTTATCATGAGTCTCCTTGTCCCACTTGACCTTTGGTCCTCTTTCAGCCCCATTGGCAGCTATGTTGGCCAAACAATCCTCCTGTTTTAGACAATTTGTTCTATGGAATGCATCCTTCAGGATACTTTTTGGATACCCCTTCTTCTGAACCTCAGTCTCAAGACGTAAGATTTCTATAAAAGAGTGCAATGATTGTGCAATTTTTTCTAATTATTTAATATTGATGTATTCTTAATCCACTTGGGCAGGTGATCACTTGAGAATTTGAGGTAACTGTTCACATCAATCATTTTAAAACGGGTGGCCGTGCAGATCCCATCTGAGTCATCCTTGGAAATGGCCAAATCTTAAAATTCAATTTGAAATTTTGAATATGTAAATGTGAAAGCCTAATCCCAACATACTTTGGTTCTGATCATCCAAACAGGACTGCGCCTCATCTTGAGTGCCAGTCCAAATGAAAAAGAAGTCATCTATAAATCTTCTATCGAATAGGGTGCAACTCATTGACAGGAGGGACTGAACAATATACAGACACTATACAAGAGAGCAATGGATCATAAATTATTCTTTCTTTGAGGTAAAATATTTATTAATAAAAAATAAATAAAAATTGAGATACTTAGCAGAAAAAAGTGCCAATTTTATTATAGCCTAGTAACCAAACGTCAAGGTGTATCTCTTACTGAATCCTAACCAAGTGAATGCCTCTGTTAGGGTCAAAAAAGAACTCCTATATATGGGTGAAAAGGGACCTGCAAACAAAGAATTAAAAACATCTAAAACTACTGGGAGGAGTACACAGACAGAGGGCATGGCCCCATAATGTAAAACAGAAAAACTGCTGGAACTTCCTAACTTGCAGGTCTGAATAGGTGCACACTGAACGTAATATATATTATAACGAAACAATTGCACACTATAATGCTGGCATTTGCAAACATTGAATACAGAAATATGAACATGCATTTCTTATAAAAACTTAATTTAAAATTGAAAAACTAAAGATACTTATCAGATAGATGTTTTTATCTGCAAAGTATCTACATTTTTTGAAAATATTTTATTTTTTTCCTAGCAGTAATGTACGTTCGTTCATATTTCCAGATTCACAGTTTGTATCCCTCAGCATTTTACAGTACAACTATTTTTGTTATCATATATGTTATGTTCAGCATGCACCTACTCAGACCTGCAAGTTAGGAAGTGCTGTCAGTTTTTTCAGATCCCTATAAAGTCAGACACATCCATTACACAGTACATAGCAGTGACACGTTTAAGATTATCTCAGTATATGGAACATTTTTTTAAAACACATCCAATTGTAGAAATCATCTTTATTCCAAGATCCATGGATTAAAATGAACTTAAAAAAACTATATCACGGGAAAACCCCTTTAAATATTTTACTGGGGTAAAAAGTGTTGTCCGGGACTTTTGATTGATTTGAATAGGGACCAGATGGGCACTAGCCAACCGTGACCTTTATGTAGTTGTCAACAGATTGTCAACAGTTTATCAGGAGATTGTCAACAGTTTATCAGTAGAAATGACAAGTGTCCCACCCCAATCAGAAAATAATGATCTGTCTTAAAAAATAGCCATCAATAATAAAAGTCTCAAACTACCCTTTTAACTTAGCAAATATAGGCTAGGGTCACACATAAGCCCTTGGTCCGTTTTTGGCTTCATTTTTGTCATTTTTTTTTTCTAAGTCCAAAAACTGACAGAAAAACGGATTGGATGTAATAAACACCCTGTCCGTTTTTTTCTGGACCTCAAAACATTGCTCTGTCCGTTTTTGAGCCAAAAACATTGCTAGCAACGTTTTTGGCATCAGTTAAAAAACTATGCGTTTTTTTAACATGGGGCCCTATGGGAAACGCATGCGTTAATGCATGGCACATATAGGCACCTGCGTTAACGCATGCGTTAACGCATATGCGTTTTTAAAGGGAACCAACCACCTCAGATCACCCTAATACACAGTTAGTACATGTTCCTGCACCCTAACGATACGTTTCCAGCACTGTTTTTGTGTAAAATCTTGCATTAGTATAACCGATATAAAGACTTTATAAAGTTACTAGCCTGAAGACTTCTGGGCGTATCCCTCCTTCTGTTATACTTCAGGGCTGTGCATTGCATGTCTGTGCTCCCCCTCCTTCCGTGCCTGCTGCCCTGCCCTGATGGGCGTGATCGTTATCTCCTCTGCACAGAGGGAGGGGGAGCACAGCCATGCAATGAATGCACAGCACTGAAGTATAACAGAAGGAGGGATACGCCCAGAAGTCTTCAGGCTAGTAAGTTTATAAACTCTTTATATCAGTTATACTAATGCAAGATTTTACACAAAAACAGTGCTGGAAAGGTATCCTTAGGGTGCAGGGACATGTACTAACTGTGTATTAGGGTGATCTGAGGTGGTTGGTTCCCTTTAATGAAAAAAAATGACTAAGTCCAAAAACGTTCAGAGGTGCAGGAGGCTCAAAAAGCGCCCAAAAAAAAACGGATTGGTCATGGAAATCACTTCCAAAAACGGATTTCTATGTGTGACCCCAGCCATAGCAAAATAGCATTCAACTTTTTTTGTATCTGTTTACTGTGGTTTATGTCTCATGTTTTGTTTTTTTTTCTCCACTGATGCAGTGATATGTAACTGCAAGTGAATAAATGATGGAGCAACATTTGTCCAGAATCATCAATCATTTAATTACAATTATTGCATAATCGTCTGTGTGATGTGCTGAAGGAAAAGCATGAAATATTCATTGGATATTGTCATTTGTTATATTCTTCAAGACGACATTGTGTTCCATCTTGTAATATCATCATGTTGCATGAATGTCAGAGCTCAGCTGCATAACAATCTCTCTTCCTTTCATTTCTTTTCCATTCTCCTGATTTCTCTTACACTTTTCCCTTTGTTCTTCTGCTTTCAAAGCCAAACTGCTGGTGGGATTCTGACAAGCAGGTATGTCTACCTTGTAACTGCAGCGTCAGCGGCTCAATGTCCCAGCGCTGTGACATTACAGGGAGGTGCATTTGTAAACCTGAGTACTTTGGGAAACGATGTGAATTTAGAAGACAAATATATGAAAGGCAAAATCCCACGTGGAAATCTCAGAATATCCAAGTTTTACCTAGTAGGAGATGGAACTACCCTACATCAAGAGGTTGTCCTAGGGGGGCTTACAAACCAACCACTCCGGTAATTGGCTTTGCACTCCTTTATGCATGGAGTGGAGAAGATGAAATTGGAATATTTCGCACAGCTTTTGAATTTTCTTATATTTTTTTTTAAAGTGGTTTGTTTACATTGTTGTTAATAGTTGTGTAGTGCTGTGTGAGCATGTATTGTCTCATTTAACATTTCACTGTTATCACAATTTCTATTACCATCAATATTAAGTGCTGAAAAAAGCGAAATACAGTGATCAATTACAACTTGAATCTAGCGTCAGGCGCAGAAATGATGCAGAAAATCTGCAACATCAAGAACTCACCAAATACGCATCATGGGAACAAAGCCTTAGGGCTGTGTGCTCACGATCTGAAGGCATTATGTGTTGGACGCAGTGCCTCCAGACCTGAGGGAAACTGTGGGCAAATGCAGGGAGACCGCAGCCATCCTGTACTCATGAGCTGTGGTGGCTTCTCCTTGCATGCACCCAATGGTTGTCTCTGCGACTCTGCAGCATGAAATTAACATGCTGCAGAGATGCTGAAGTTCGGAGAAACTGAAAACACACTGGTCAGGAGAAGCAAGGTGGGCATGGGATTTCTTGAAATGTAAGAAAAAAAGACAAACAAAATAACATGCTTAAAACAGGTGAAAACACCCATTCTGGAAAAAGCCCTTATAAAAGAAAAGAGCCATCAATAAGTTAAGAATAGATAAAATAATTAAAATGACCTACCGTACACCTTTCAAGCTCTTTTGTTGCTCACTGTCATTCGTCCAGTTTTTGTTACATCTTATTATTATCGCTGTGAGTACTGAAACATACAAGTTCACAGCTCAGGTTTTGCCATTATATTATTGTGGCCAACTACACAATAGTGCTTAACCATCCCAGGTTCAAGTCTAGCATGAAGAGATCTGGTGATCCAGCTCTCGTATGTGACGAAGACCGTATGGCTGATAGTGAGGAGAGAAGGGACCAGAGACTTTAGCAGTATGGTTGGTAAAATCAGCACATATAAGCAAAAATGAACTTTGCCTGATCCCCTCATCTGTAGCTAAGACCCTACTCATCCAACGCAACTTGCATACATGAACACTTGTGAATAATGATTAAGGATGGAGAACAAATTTAGCACTAGTTTTTATTACAAATATAGAACAAAGGCAAAGAAAAAGGCTAGCAACTGATAGCTTTCTACAATCAAAGTCTTGGCAGAGAAGACCCTAGTTGACCTCTCTAGGCTTGCACAAAATTGATCTTCCTACAGATCATTCATCCTTTAAGTTGTCGTGGCTTGAGATCGAGACAAAGGCCATTAAAAAAATATATGTATATAAAATATTAGCAGCCTGACTTTATGGAGTGATTAACCAACACTTTTATCTCAAGTTTGCTGTATTTACTACATTTGATTGCAGATGCATGCTTTTTTAGAGTGACTTTATGTTTTGTTTGGTTGTTTTTATTTTTATTTGTTATTTATTTTGTTTTTGAAGATGTTATGTTGCCTATTTTCTACAACTCAATTACATAGCATCTCTCGACAATAATAGTTATTAGGCTTTCTCTCACGGGACACCTTATAATTAGCTGTTCTGTCGAGTGACTGAAAAGTTGATGTACAATTCAAATCAGAACTGTTTGCTTCCTGCAACAGACAAGGCATAATATGGTTGCAAAATATGATTTATGAATTTGTATTCCATGCATTGTCTATATTTGGAGGCCTTTAGTCCTTTTGCACTAAGAACTTGCTGAGTTAATTATAGGTCAATTTGCTCTAAAACTATTTACAAGAAGAGTGCACAAACTAAACACTTTTTTTACAACTGCAAACTGAAGTTTTGTATATGTTGTATGCCATATAATAAAGTCACAAATTCATAACTTTTTCTCTTATTTTAGCCACAGACATATGGTCCAGTATTCGCACAGGGATGTGTCCCTTGTAACTGTAATTCTTTTGGATCTAAGTCTTTTGACTGTGATGAGAATGGTCAATGTCGTTGTCAACCTGGAGTAACAGGAGATAAATGTGACCGATGTGCCCGTGGCTATTTTGATTTCCAGGAAGGCGGTTGTACCCGTAAGTATAAAAACTCATCTCTGCCCTGTCTCTGAAGCAATTTTGCTTACTCAATTGATCTCACAGTTAGGCCTGCAAACTTGTTAAAGGATAAACATTATTGCTGTCACTGAATTGCTAAAGAAATTCTATGACATAAGGCCCCTTCACATGTATGTACAAAACTAATTTGTTACATACCATTACAGGCGTCATTAGTGTGCCATCTGTGCTGTTCCAATATAGACAAAGAAAGAATGAAATTACAAAGCTCCTATACTTGTAAAAACGTATTGCACATAGACAGAACATAGATAACACAAGAATGCCATTTGTCTGTTATATATGCTTTTTATTACCCATAAATCTGTATTGGTCCTTGCTGCTGGAAAACAATTGATATATCTATGTGATTCTTTTCTTTTCAATGTTCTCTTTATTATATAAGAATAATAAAAAATGAAATCATTTGAATAAGGAAACAAGGCAATAGGAATTAGTGAACAAGAAAATGATATGGCATATATAGATGAACAAAATTCCTATTAAGGTACAACAATTATCATGTAAAGCGCCATGGAGTCTAATGGCGCTATATAAATAATAATAATAATATAGTTGTTATTATTATTAATAACAATAATCTGGAAGGAAAATCAAGGGTCCATGACTCAAAAGTGGATCACCTGTTGACAGATTTAGAACGACAGTTTTTAAAGATGTAAGGCTGCTTTCACATCAGCGTTTTACGCTGATCACGGCAGTTGCGTTGAAAAAAACGCAACTGCCGCGATTACCGCATAAAGGCCGCACTTGCGGTTCACTTGCGGCAAGCCCCATACAATGTCTATGGGGCTTGCAGTAAGTGTGCGGCAGGTGCGGTTTCGGTACTTGCGGCAGATGCGGCTGTGGAAAAAAAACAAGGCTGACTGTGTTTTTTTCGCGGCCGCATCTGCAGCAAGTGCCGAAATCGCAACTACACCGCACTTGCCACACCTGCCACAAGCCCCATAGACATTGCACGGGGCTTGCCGCAGGTAAACCGCAAGAGCGGCCGTTATGCGGTAATCACGGAAGTTGCGTTTTTTTCACCGCAACTGCCGCGATCAGTGTAAAACGCTGATGTGAAAACAGCCTAAGGCTTCAATTTATCTGTTATAAACAGAAATTCCTTCTAGGTCAGTATTACACCTTGAGATGTAGAAGGAGATCTGTTCAATTATATGTCTGATATACCAGGAAAAGTAATTCCCTGTTCCAGAAGAGTAGAGAGAATTAGTGGGATCAGAGAGAGTAATGATGGGGGGTGAGTGGGGAGAGGAAAGGGGGTGGGCGGGGCAACTCAGGTAGATTTATGTAGATTGGTTTAGGAAGCAATATATGTGTGAAATAGAGAAAGAGATCTATATTTGGTCTATGGTATCCAGGTGTCTTGGAACAATAGTAAGGTGTGATTAACTGCGGCAACAAGTTCAGATGTGTGATAAAGAAGGTTTATTTTATGGAGTAACTGTGATTTATTGGGGATTGAGGGAGCACACCAGAAAGTGAGGATCAGTGATTTCCCTGCTGCTAGTACGAAACTCGCCAGTTTAGATGCTTTCTTGTTCTCAGGTGGGAAACTCAGAACTCTACCTCCGGAGTAAGGGAGACTTGTTTATTCAAAACTGCCAGAATCGTCTCTTCCACCATTTCCCAAAAAGGGTTGAATGGTGGGGCAGGTCCATCAAACGTGAAAGTAGGTGCCTTTTTCTCTAAGGCATCACCAGCATTGGGTAGTATACCACCTCGCGATTAGTTTATAAGTTTATATGAATTTCCCTGGATGCGGACGCATTGAAATGGGTCATGAAAATGCATATATATATGTCAGTGAACCTGATATTTAAATCTTTCTCCCAATAAGCTAGATACACATGCTTCAATGAGGTGTCGGTGAGGTGTCGGTTCTGGTTAAGATTTGATAAATTACTGAGAGCATTCTCTTCGGTGGACGCAGAGTGATGCAGAGAGTTTCATAAAGAATAAGTGGTCTAACCAGATCAAGATAAGGATAGGAGGATTTAAATCCTATCTCTGCCCCTGCTGGGAGTCTCAAGCCCAATGCCTCAGATTTACTTATGTTAATTTTAAGGTTTAATAGACTGCTATATCTGTCTAAAAGTCTTAACCCCTTCATGACCAAGCCTATTTTGACCTTACGACATTGCCATTTTTTGCAATTCTGACCAGGGTCCCTTTATGAGGTAATAACTCGTGAACGCTTCACCGGATCCTAGCGATTCTGAGATTATTTTTTCGTGTCATAGTGGGTTTCATGTTAGTGGTCAATTTTGGTCGATCATTTTTGCATTTATTTGTGAAAAAATTGAAAATTTTGAAAAATTTTAAAAATGTATCAATTTTCAAATTATGAATTTTTATTCTGTTAAAAAAGAGAGTTTTGTGTCACAAAATAGTTAATAAATCACATTTTCCACATGTCTACTTTACATCAGCACAATTTTGGAAAAAAAAAATTTTGTTAGGAAGTTATAATGGTTCAAAGTTCATCAGCAATTTCTAATTTTTCTAGCAAAAACCTCCAACTGCTTCACAAATTGATCCATAAAAATGAAAAAAGAAAATATTTGTGGAAAAAAAGTACATTTTAATTTTTACGGATCAATTTGTTCAGCACCTGGGGGTTCAAAGTGCTCACTATACATCTAGATACATTTCTTGGGGGTGTAGTTTCCAAAATGGGGTCACTTGTGGGGTAGCTCCAATGTTTAGGCACACAGGGGCTCTCCATACGCGACATGGTGTCCACTAACAATTCCAATTGTGCCACCAGCATTGCCACCAGCACAAGGGCAATTTGAAGAGTTGGGATACAGCACCAGAAAATGGCGCCTCTAATGAATGCGCTATTTTCTAGGGTGACCCACAACGTTTGGGTCTCTCCACGCTGAGGATTCCAGCCCCTCCAGCCGCCAAGTTGTACCTGGCTGGCAACCAAAAATACGGCAAAACTCCATGTCATTTTATTTGTAGTAGTAATTTTAAAAAAATGACGTGGGGCTTCGCCATATTTTTGGCAGCTATGGACTGCCACCAACCCCCAGCTGCCTTGATGTACCTGGCTGGCAACCAAAAATACAGCGAAGCCCATTTTTTTTATTTATAGAAATAATGTTAGAATAAAAATGATGTGGGGCTCTGCCATATTTTTGGTCCAGCCAGGTACAACTAGGCAACTGGGGGCTGGAATCAACCAAGTGTTCTGGGCCCTCAATGCTGCGAATTGCAGCCCGTAGCCACCTTAGAAAATTGCGCATTCATTGAAGCACCATTTCGTGGCGCTGTACCCAGACTCTTCCAGTTGCCCTGGTGCCGGTGGCAAACTGGGTAATAAAGGGGTTAATGCCAGCTTTTTTATTGGCAGCTGGCACTAAGCCCGAGATTCATAATGTCAGGCCAGTGTTAGACCCGGCCATTAGGAATCTCTAGTAAATAGTCCAAAAATACACCACACAGAGAAAAAGCTTTTTATTTGAAAAAAAACACAAACAAAATTCGGACGCCATTTCTATTATAAAGATCCGACGTAGTCCACAACGATGAAAGTCCCACAATGCTCAATCACCTCCGACGTAGTCCAAAACTATGGTCCCATGATGCTCAATCACCACTGCTACATCCAGAGACTGCAGCAAGGGATCAAGTGTCCTCCTCCTACAGTCTCTGGGATTACACTGACGGTGTACTGTATGGCAATAATCTGTCATACAGTGCACCATGACTCTGACCCCAGAGACTACAACAAGAGGACACTTGATCCCTTGTTGTAGTCTCTGGGTTCAGAGTCATGGAGCACTGTATGGCAATGTAATTCCATAACGTGCATCATGACTGTGACCACAGAGACTTCAACAAGGGATTACGTGTCCACTTGTTGTAGTCTCTGGGTTAGGGTCATGGTGCACTGTATGACAGATTATTACCATACAGTGCACCATCAGTGTAACCCCAGAGACTGTAGGATGAGGACACTTGATCCCTTGTTCTAGTCTCTGGTGTCAGTGATGGCAGACTGTATGGCAATGATCTGCCATACAGTGCACCATCACCATGACCCCGGAGACTAAAACAAGGGATCAAGTGTCCTCTTGTTGCAGTCTGTGGGTCATGGTGATGATGCACTCTATGGCAGATCATTGCCATACAATGCACCATCACTGACACCAGAGACTACAACAAGGGATCAAGGGTCCTCTTGTTGTAGTCTGGTGTCATAGTGATGATGCCCTGTATGGCAATGATCTGCCATAAAGTGCATCATCTTCGTGACCCAAGAGACTAAAGAAAGAGGACACTTGATACAGCAGATCATTGCCACACAGTGCACCATGATTGACTCCAGTCACTGCAACAAGTGGACACTTGATCCCTTGTTGTAGTCTCTGTGGTGAGAGTCATGGAGCACTGTTTTGCAATGATTTGCTGTACTGTTCACCTTGAGTCTGACCCCATCTATCATCCATCCATCATCCATACATCCATCCATCCATCAATCATCCATCCATCCATCATCCATCCATCCATCATCCATCCATCATCCGTCCATCATGCATCCATACTCACCTCACAGACAGATCCCCTGCAGCAGTCCGATGTTTGGCAGCTCCTCCTGTAACAGATCAGCCTGCACACAGGAGGAGCTGCACAGTGGAGTAGCCCAGCAGCAGAGGAGTGTGGCCGGCGGGGAACGGAGAACGGAGGAATGGAGGCAGCATTGGGGGAGGGTGGTGGAGGGGGTTCAAGGATCCAGAGTGTGTGGGGAAGGAGGAAGAGGGACAGGACCGGAGCAGGAGGAGGAAGGGGACAGGGAGCAATCAGGGGACCGGAGCAGGAGGAGGAAGGGGATGGGAAGAGATCAGTAATGGGAGGAGGAAGAAGCAGGATGCAGGAGCAGGGAAGAGATCGGTACTGGTGGTGGCAGGCGGCTGTGGAGCGGCTCTGATGGGAGTGATCATCCCATCAGATCACTTCCATAAGAGCCACTCCACAGCCCCTTCCATAGGTGGCAAGGATCACGGTAGTTGACTCTTCAAAAAGCCGATCACCGTGATCCTGGGGCAAGGTGGGGAATCCACCCCCCTAACCTCAAGCTCCAGTGTTCAGTGATAAGGATCACTGAAGACCACACCAGGGCCCGATGGCAGTTACCGAAGCAACATTGCACAACATCATGGGTCAGGAAGACACGACTTTTATGATGTTTGTGTAACGTCATGGGTCAGGAAGGGGTATAAGCAGTTACACCTCATCGGTCGGTCAGGAGGACCGGGAGATCGTCAGCGAATGCTGTGGTTTTATAGTGTGCTTTGTTTGTTTATATTCTCAGGTTCCCGCTGTATGGCCCGAAGGAGGGGTTCCATTACTAGTATAAACAGAAGAGGTGACAGGGGCAGCCCTTTCTTGTGCCATTATAAATTTGGAACAAGTTAGTGAGATAGCCATTAAGCTTAATCCTTGCCGAGGGGGTCATATACATCTCCATTATGGCCTGAATTATCGTTGAGTGAAAATTGATGCTAGTCATGGATTGCCTGAGGAAAGTCCAATCGACCCTATCGAAGGCCTTTTCGGCATCTGGTCCCAAAAGTACCAAGGGTATATTTCATGATTTTGTATATTGCAGTAAATGTAATACTTTGTGTGCTTTGTCTTTCCCCTCTCTCCCCTTTGCAAACCCAGTTTGGTTTCCAGAAATAATTGTCGGTTAAAGGTCTACGATTCTGTTGGCCAGCATTCTCACATATAGTTTCAAGTTCACTTTAGCAGAGATATCGGTATATAACTGCTGCACTGCTTTGGGTCTTTTCCTTCTTTGTATGTAAGCAAGATGCTGGCCTCCAGCATCTACCACAGTGATTTTTCGCCCTTGAACACTGCATTACTCATTCAAGTAATCTGGGTAGGAGGACAGATGGGAAAGATTTATAGTAATAGGCTGGAAGACCATCAGGTCCTGGAGCCTTTCCTTTGGGGCTTCTCAATAAGGCTGACTAGAATTCCCCCAGGGAAAATGATTTAATAAAAAGCTCCTTTTGTGAAGCAGAGAGTTTAGGGAGATGAAGTGAGTTTAAAAATTCTATGGTAGCCTGCCTTCATTGTGTTAAATGGTCTTTAGTGGTTAGAGGTTTTTATAATATTGAAAAAATTCCTCTTCAATTTGAGAGTAGTTTTGAGTTTTTGTGCCAGAGACTTTGGCTATTGTGTGTACAAAAGTTCGGGCTTGTCGCCTTCAAATTGGGACAGAGTCAGCTTAGGTGCTCTTTCGCCATGGACATAAATACGGTTTTTAAAGAATGCATAAAGTTTAATCGATTGTAAATTGAGAAGGTCTTTTAGCTGTTGTCTTTTAGCTGTTAGATCTAGCAGGTTTGCTGCTCTAAGGACCTTTTGTGGAGAGATTCTAAGGAGGCTATCTCCATATACAAGGCATTGAGTTTCTGATTTTTCTGCCTATTTAGATAGGAGGCAATAGATATCAATTGTCCCGAATTACTGCCTTATGGGTATCCCAAAGATTGGGGTAGATATCTATCCCAAGTCATTCAATTCAAAATAGGAGGAAAGTATTTTGAGTATTTGCATTTTGTTTGCAGGAGAATCTATAATAGATTCATTGAGTCTCCAAGACCTAGTGTAAAAAGAATCAAGTCAGCTGAAACTGATGAATGGTCTCAGAAAAGGGAGGGGGATATTTCTGAACGTTTGGTGTTTGAAAGCATAGCTCTGGGTGTCAAAAATATAATCTATACGATGGTATGTGTTATGGGGCTTCAAGTAGTAGGTGATTGGGGATTGCGATATCTCCATAGGTCAATTAGGTTTAGGGAGTGGATTTTGTTTCTTATCCTATTCAGATCTTTGAGAGAGATCGGACTATTTGCTGTGGTGGTGTATATTAAAGGCTCCAGGGCTACATTGAGATCACTCCTATTACAAGAGCACCATCCCTAAACCCTCTAATTTTTCTTAAAACCGAGAGTAGCCATTTAAGTTGTCTTGTATTTGGTGCATATATGCTGCAAATGGTTACAACTTTACCTGCTAACAGGCCTTTGACGATGAGGAAATGACCATCAGGGTTTATTTTTATGTCTTTGGTCAGAAAAAGAATAACTCTAGCTATGGCTATCAACACTCACCTGAATCTAGGTTGAGGAGAGGTAGCATGGAACCACTTATTGTAAAAAAAAATTTCAAATGAGGATGTTTTATCTGTCGTAAAAAAGGTTTCTTTTAACTAGAGAAGTCAGCTTTCATTTTTTTAAAGTGAGCAAGAGAACTATGTCTTATGTCAGGAGTGTTGAAACCATTGGTGTTTTTCAAAATAAATTTGAATACGTTTGAACGTTAACCATTTGAATTCAGTGATGCAGGGAAAAGTCCTTTGTGGTCGAATCCACCTCGTTGGGGAGAGGGGGTCTTGGAGTTGGAGGGGAACATAGTGAGGGTGAAGTTAGAAAAATAAGAGCAAAGAGATATAAACATCATTTGATATTCCAAACCAGAAGAGTAGTATCAAAGTCTATTGGTCTGAAATGTCTTGGCAACTACCAAACCAACTCATTAGGAGAATAATTAAACAGTTTTAAAATAATTATAACTAACACCATGCATGGATACTGAAACAGTACAATGATACAACAATGTTTAGAATATTTTCTCGCCTGTATGTTGGAACCAGGGGGGTGAAGAGAGGTAGGGATGGGAGGAAGGGGGGAGAGGGGGAAAGGAGAAAGGGTGGTGAGTGAAGGGGGAAGGAGAAAGTAAGGATAGGGATGGGTAGGGGAGTCGGGTGGGAAAAGGGGGGAGAGGAGGTGGGAGGGAAGGGTAAAGGGGAAACTCAGAGGAGAGGGGGGTGAAGGGCAAAGTGGGATTGAGCTGGTAAAGCATAGTTTTAAATTTCAAAAAGTGTTTACAATCAGAATAGAGGGTGACTAAGTGCGTCTGAGGTGAAATTTGATCCTCATCGGATGAATCAGACAACTATTGGGTTTCAAAATTAGTGCAGGATGGGAGTGCTTTGCAGTTGTTAGGGCTGGAAAAGTTATAAGACGATCATGTATCTTTGTCCTTGGTGGGTGTCGCCTTTGCCACCTTGCATTTGGCTTTTTGAGATTTTTGTGCCAAGGGGTCGGCAGAGGCAGTGATGGCACATTTGAGGCAGCATGGAAGGACTCCAAGTCTAGGTAATGCTCCAGTGTGATGTCTATAGTTTTGCAGAGTTCATGGAAATCAGCTTTTGTTCTTGCTTAAAGCGAACCTGTCACCCCCTCCAGACATCTAAAGATAACATAGCCACCTTCTGCAGCACTAATCCTGCATTCTGACAAGGTGTCTATAGCATTTATGCTCCCTTGATTCACTGAAATAAAGACTTTTATAAAATCTGTTTCAAACCAGATCCAAGACCGGGAGGCGGGTTTTCAAGCGTCTATCTCCCTCCTCTGTGGTGTCAGTCATCCCTCTCTGCTCTCTGTGCACCGCCTCCAGAGCCATCTCCCTCCATTACAGAGCTTTGTCATCTCTGCTACAACACAGAGCTGCTGTTATAGGAGACCACACATTAGTAAATCTTGCAGGAGGACCCTGAGCAGACAAAGCACTGCCTGCTACGTAGCAGCCCTTGAGCTGAGCTGTCAGCAGTGCAGCAGAGTTGAGTTTGTGCTTTAGATCAGGGGCTGAGGAGCAATGCTGCTGGGTACAAGAAACTGAAAGTGAAAACTGCTCAGCTCAAGGGCTGCTACGTAGCAGGCAGTATCCTCCTGCTAGATTTACTACTGTGGGGTCTCCTATAACAGCAGCTCTATGTTGTAGCAGAGCTGACAAAGCTCTGTAGTGCAGGGAGATGGCCCTGGAGGCGGTGCACAGAGAGCAGAGAGGGATGACTGACACCACAGAGGAGGGAGATAGACACTTGAAAACCCGCCTCCCGGTCTTGGGTCAGGTTTGAAACAGATCTTATAAAAGTCTTTATTTCAGTGAATCAAGGGAGCATAAATGCTATAGACACCTTGTCAGAATGCAGCCTTAGTGCTGCAGAAGGTGGCTATGTTATCTTTAGATGCCTGGAGGGGGTGACAGGTTCGCTTTAATAACTCTTTTCTTCTGAAAAGACCTGGATCCAAAAAGGGAAGAGCCATCTATACAGCATCGTTTTCTGGAGAATAGCTTCTGTAAAGGGTTTGAGCAATCTGCATTTATGAAGTGTGATAGCAGAGATGTCTTGGAATAATTTTATGTGCGTCCCCTCATATTGAATGTCTCGTGCTTCCTTGGCTCATTTTAATAGTAGTTCTTTAACTTTGTAGTCTAGGAGTCTACACAGAACGTCTCAGGGTGAATCCCCTTGGATTCGTTTGGGGCATAGGGCTTTGTGCACGTGGATCATCTCAATTTCTTGTGGGTCTTGGTCCAGGAGTAAAGAACGGAAGAACTCAGCAGTAGCTTTCACCAAGGCTTCAAAGGCCACAAACTTGGGAAAGCCCTTAATTGTTATGTTGTTACGTCGATCGCAATTCTCATGGTCTTCCAATGTAGTATAAATAGAATCGATTTGTTATTCCTGTGTCTTTAGACAAGAAAATAGAGCGTTAGATTGTTGGGTGAGCACTGGTTGCGAGTTTTCCAACGTTTTGAGCCTGTGATCTTGTTGAGAGAGGTTCTTTTTTTAGATCAGAGTTCCCTCCCAATAGGCTCCA
Organism: Allobates femoralis; assembly: GCA_033576535.1. Lineage (NCBI taxonomy): Eukaryota > Metazoa > Chordata > Amphibia > Anura > Aromobatidae > Allobates > Allobates femoralis. The sequence goes on from JARQOC010000001.1 coordinate 351,743,123, forward strand.
AGGGCTTGGGCAAGTATGCGTTTGATGAAAGAACACGTGACTGGCTGATCTCTAGATGTAGAGCCTATGTAAGAATTACTGTCCATATTTGAGTCAGAAGTGGCTTCTTGGGCATAGTTGGTTACAAGAGAGTATTTGGCAGCCCTAGAAGTGGTTGATGTTTATTTTTAGAAATTTTTCAAGATCAGCCTAGGGAGCTGTATTGGGGGGCTTGATGGCTTTGATGCCAGATTTGACCATTGTATATAGGGTAATAAAGATGATAGCAGGTGACAGCTATTGTAAACAGTCCTGAGTCTCCCTCAGCTGGCAGGCAGGGATGTTAGGGGGTCGTAGTCGAAGTAAGGTTAGGGGGATTTAGAAATATAAGGGGTTAAAGCAGGAGATGACAACAGAATAAGAATCTTGATCTGGACTATGAATTTTCTTAAGGCTGCTTATTTGACATTGTCTGTGGGATGGATGGTACACTGCTGGTAGTACGTGCAGAGGAGTTTAGGCATCCAGAGCCTATATAGGATGGAGCAGTCTATGGGACATTCAGCAGGATAGTGGGGGTCTTATATATCTGGAGGTCTTAGATAATTATAAGGCCTTTGGTGTCTTGTGAGCCCAATACTTTTAAGCAGGAGTTGGTGGGAGGAAAGTCACAGTGGGAATCCCTCTTTTGCGTCTTTCCTTTTTTCGTATGGCCATATGCAGAGAAGAGGGATACTGCTAAGAGAACGCCTGTGCAGTTTCATCACTGGGCGAGGGCTCCCTGCTTGTGCCACTGGTGTGACTAATAAGGTGGGTAGTGGGCACTTACAGTTTGTAACTCCTTTTAAGTTTAATGGTCAAAGTGGTTATTACTCAGTCTATAAACCAAGGTTTAACTAAAAAAAAATCTACATTTTATTCCCGAAAAATAATATTTTGGGTCAGAACAATATATAGCCAAACATATTCAGTTATTTAGAAAATGAAATGTACAGTAACAAAAAAGAATAGTCACAATAATAGCTTATAGAGGACAATTATTTACTTGTGAATACTATATATATATATATATATATATATATATATATATATATATCATATAATCATTTATTTTAACATCTATGATTTTGTTTGCTTTCTCTAATAATTTGTTTTTCTTTCTTAAAGCCTGTGATTGCCCTCATGTTGGGAATAATTGCGATGAAGAAACTGGTCAGTGTGTTTGTCCCCCAAACACTATTGGAGAGCGGTGTGACAAGTGTGCACCAAACCACTGGGGATACAGCATTATATCTGGATGCAAGGTTAGCTAATCAATATTTTCTCAGTGGTGTAAATAATAGGTAGCCAATACTGTTACTGGGTCACAAAATATCAAGGTGTGAGAGACAATGGCTCAGATGATTATTTTCCTTTCCACTGTAAGATTGACATTGGTGATATGGTGCCTTTTACATGATTTAATGTTTTTCATCATGAAACTTCACAGATGGAATTGACTTTACTGTATAATTTGCTTCTGTTACATAGAATAAGCATAATACATTAAATTTTTGCTAGCTAAGTTTTAGTGTAATAAAACTAGACATTTAGTTTAAAATCATGTAGCATTACTTGTTGCACTGTGTGGAAAATGTTTTAATTTCATAAGGTTCATAACAAGGTGTAGCATTCGACCCAAGCAGATTTAAGATAGCACCACCGTCTCAGGACATGATATGATACTTCTTTCATAGATGAATTGATCTATACTGTAGTGTTACAGATTAAACAACATTCTACAAAAAACATGTGCAGGGCAACAACTGATAATGAAAATAGATCAATTTTATTAGGGGAAATGTTACATGAGAGTATTAAAAACATGCAACAAAAACAAGACAGAATTAATACTAGTTAGGTGAGGTACACATAAAAGAGAAGAATTAATGTGAAAAATATCATAGAGAAAGATCAGAACAAAAACGGATCAATGCAAAAATTGTCATATAAGGTTAATGCAGAAGGGCACATATAAATAAATAACAGTAAATATCTTTAAATAAAGTCGGTACCACAGTCATATATGAACCCCTCTAATGAAAAAAAGCCACAGATAAAGTCTTCATTAGCCACAAGTGCGAAACACGCGTTGGGTGAGCTCCAGGTCTGGCTGGTGAGTTTTCACATGCCACTGTGCATTATACCATCATTATTAAAGACTTTATCTGGGACTTTTTTCATTAGAGGGGTTCACATATGAATGTGGTACTGGATTTATTTAAATATATTTACTCTTAATTTTTTTATGTGCCTTTCTGCATTAATCTTATGACAATTTTTGCACTCATCAGTTTTTGTTCTGATCTTTCTTTATTTTTCACATGAATTCTTCTTTTTTCTCTTTTTTTCCATTTGTACTTTATTTTATTTGGCCACTTAGGGTACCTTAAGACTTCGCGGTTCGATTGCATGTGTTGGGCAGAGAGATGCTTTAGAATTCGTCTGCACAGCACAAATAATGACGTTTTGTCAGCAACTCTTCTCAGGCTTCGCTGTCAGGAAGCGAGTCATGACAGCATCCAGGTAAAAGAAAAAGGAAGGGGCGCAATATGTGAACCCAGTTGCAGGCGCAAGGATATAAGTAAAGGTGGTTGCAATCAACTACTGAGGTTGTGCACCTCTGCACAACCTCATTTATGACGTTGATGGTAGGGGCAAGCTGCCGGGGGTTTATGGAGGGAGCGGTGCAGCTTTAGTGGGTGCACACTGAGCTCCAGCTACAGCGCCGCCAGCTTCTCCGTGACTTCCGGTTTGTGTCATGTGACCAGGGCCATACCAGAAACACGTCACACAAGGTCCTCAAGCATCTTCTTGGTTGCCAGTTGATGCCAGGTCCTGCTGTATTTTTGTTTCCCAGAGCGGCTCCAGCCGCTATTCCTCAAATGGAAATGAATCAAAGATAATGGTTAAAGGAGTTTTCTGATAGGAGCGCTAGGGATTGCAAAGTGAGATGTATGATTTGTTTCAACAGACCTAATTAGTCCTCTAGGGGCCACAATTCGTTTCAACAGATTAGACTGTCTTCCACGTGATGAAGACAGTTTAATCTGTTGAAACGTGTTGTGGCCTTTGTAGGACTAATAAGGGTCTGTTGAAACAAATCTTACATCTCTCTTTGTAATCCCCTTCCTTGTCTATTATAAAGAAGCAAAAATCCCAACACTAAAAGTAGCGGCAAAAAAAAAACAAAACCTCGAACAGAAGATATGTTTGTGATGATTTTTTTTTTGCAAAAAAAAGAGGACCCATTTTGGCAACAGAAATTGCAGAAAAAAACTGATAAAAAAAGATTAAAAAATTCTGTGTGAACAAGCCCTAAAGTAGATGGGATTCATAGAAATCTCATGCCCACTATGTTTTTTTTGTTTACTTAGGCTGAAGGCACACTGTGCACGTGCCTCGCGCGAGTGCAATGCAAGTTAAACTCGCATTGCACTCGGACCAGTGTTGCCATATCAGGCACACTGCAACTGAATGTGTGCGAGTGGCTAATGATAGTCAATGGGTGCGAGGAAACCTCACACCCAGACAGCACACTGTGTGAGTCACTCGCGCGTGTGCTATAGTCCTGAAACAGGAAAGCCCGATAGCTATATATCTACAGATAAAGATCTGTTGATATAATAGCTATTTTGGGCTTTCTGCTGCTTTGACAGCAGCATATTTTAAATTTCCCTAAGCTAACCAGCATATTAACCCCATCTACAGCCTCTGTGCTGTATGTCAGCCGGGAGGCTGCAGATGCAGTTAATAAGCCAGTTATGTAGGTTTAACCCCATGGTGCTGTCATGCCAGTTTGTGTCCAGTTATGTCCACACTCCCTGGACACAAACTGACATGTTAGACTGAGTCTGCAGGAGTTAATGTACCTTTTTAATAAAAGCCGGCAATTACCGCTATTCATTACATTACTGTATTCCCGGCAGTGTGAAGGACTCAGGAGGAGCTGTCCATGGTCCTGCTCTGTAAGAGCGTAAAATGACAGTCCTTGTCCTTGATCTGAAATTTCATGCTCTTACAGAGCAGGACGATGGACAGTTCCTCCTGAGTCCTGCACACCGCCGGGGAATACAGTAATGCAATGAATATCGGTAATTTTGGCTCACACATTTTGGCTCAAACTATGAACATGTTTATGTCCCCCCAGCTATCATTATTTATACCTGCAGCTCCATAGTACTATCCTAATCATCTCTGTCTGCGCTAATAGTGTAATGTTAGAGGTGAAAATAAGCATTTATAAACTGTGTGCAGAATTATTAGGCAAATTGTATTTTGATCACATGATATTTTTTATACATGTTGTCCTACTCCAAGCTGTATAGGCTTGAGAGCCAACTACCAATTAAGTAAATCAAGTGATCTGCATCTCTGTAATGAGGAGAGGTGTGGTGTAATGAGATCAACACCCTATATAATGTGTGCTTAATTTATTAGGCAATGCCTTTCCTTAGGCAAAATGGGTCAGAAAAGAGATTTGACGGGCTCTGAAAAGTCCAAAATTGTGAGATGTCTGCAGAGGGATGTAGCAGTCTTGAAATTGCCAAATTTTTGAAGCGGGATCACCGAACAATCAAGTGTTTTATGGCAAATAGCCTACAGGGTCGCAAGAAGCATGTTGGGCAAAAAAGGCGCAAAACAACTGCCCAGGAATTGAGGAAAATCAAGCGTCAAGCTGCTAAGATGCCATTTGCCACCAGTTTTGCCATATTTCAGAGCTGCAACGTTACTGGAGTATCAAAAAGCACAAGGTGTGCTATACTCAGGTACATGGCCAAGGTAAAGAAGGCTGAAAAGTGACCAACTTTGAACAATTAACATAAGATAAAATGTCAAGAGTGGGCCAAGAAATATCTTAAGACTGATTTTTCAAAGGTTTTATGGACTGATGAAATGAAAGTGACTCTTGATTGGCCAGATGGATGGGCCAGAGGGATGGGCCAGAGGCTGGATCAGTAAAGGGCAGAGAGCTCCACTCTGACTCAGATGCCAGCAAGATGGAGGTGAGGTACTGGTATTGGCCTGTATCATCAAAGATGAACTTGTGGGACCTTTTTGGGTTGAGGATGGTGTGAAGCTCAACTCCTGGACCTACTGCAAGTTTCTGGAAGACAACTTCTTCAAGCAGTGGTACAGGAAGAAGTCAGTATCATTCAAGAAAAACATGATTTTCATGCAGGACAATGCTCCATCACATGCATCCAACTACTCCACAGTGTGGCTGGCCAGTAAAGGTCTAAAAGAAGAAAAAATAATGACATGGCCCCGTTGTTCACCTGATCTGAACCCCATAGAGAACCTGTGGTCCCTCCTAAAATGTGAGATCTACAGGGAGGGAAAACAGTACACCTCTCGGAACCGTGTCTGGGAGGTTGTGGTGGCTGCTGCACGCAATGTTGATCATAAACAGATCAAGCAACTGACAGAATCTATGGATGGAAGGCTGTTGAGTGTCATCATAAAGAAAGGTGGCTGTATTGGTCACTAAATTTTTTGAGTTTTGTTTTTGCATGTCAGAAATGCTTTTTTCTAAATTTTGTGCAGTTATATTAGTTTACCTGGTGAAAATAAACAAGTGAGATGTGAATATATTTGGTTTTTATTTGCCTAATAATTCTGCACAATAATAGTTACCTGCACAAACAGATATCCTCCTAAAATAGGCAAATCTAAAAAAAACCACTCCAACTTCCAAAAATATTAAGCTTTGATATTTGAGTCTTTTGGGTTGATTGAGAACATAGTTGTTCAATAATAAAAAATAATCCTCTACAATACAACTTGCCTAATAATTCTGCACACAGTGTACACTTACATTTTCTTATGTGAATGAGGCAGTAACTACACACCTTGGAGGACATAGTCACTCCGGCAGGTTAATAGTTAACTCACTGAAAACTTCTCTGTATAAAGGACCTATGTGATGTAATGATCATGTGACCATAGTAAGCAAGCAAAATCATTATGTGCTATGGAGACTTTGCCCTGCCTATTATAGTCATATGATCGTGACATCACTCAGGTCCTGCAGCATCTTCTGACATTCAGCAGAAATATTAACTATTAACCTGCCACAGTGACTACGTCCTCCAAGGTGACTACACGCTGCCTCATTTACATAAAAAAATGTAAGTGTATAAATGCTTTTTTTTAACCTTTAACATTACACTATTAGGTGAGATAGGGATGATTAGAATAGTACTTGGAAGTTACAGGTGCAGACAGTAATAACTGGGGGGGGGGGCATAAACAACTTCACAGGTTCCCCTTAACCTATGTCCAAAGTAAACATTTTTCCTACATTTCTTCGGAGAATTATACGTGCTTTGTCTATGTTATGTTTCATAAAGTTAGTTTTATTCATTAAAAAATAATTAAAAATGCTGTGCAAGTGACCACTGCACTTTTTGCTGTGTTTTTCATGTTCTCATTGCTTTCTAGAAGTGAAAAAGGCTGCAAAAATGCTACTGTTCTCAAATTTAGTCGGGAACAGATTTTTGAAAGGTTTCTGAAATCTCATACATTTTGCTAGTACTGTAAAAAGTATCTTTTAATTTGCATTAAAACCAAAAAGCGCTGGAAAAATGCTGCGTGTGAACTTAGGGCCGCTTCACACTGCGGCGTGATCCGGTCCAGGGCTGTCCGGGATGACGGATCAGCACACAGGACTGGGGGGCTAATATGCCCTCCGGTCTGGTGTGCAGCGCACGCAGCTGCAGCCGCTGACAGGTCAGGACCGCGGCGCCCGCGGTCCTGACTTATCAGCAACGGGAACTGTGTGCGCTGCACACCGGAGGGCATATTAGACCCCTGGTCCTGTGTGCTGATCCAGTCCGCGGCTGTCTGGGTCATCCCAGACGGCCCCGGACCGGATCATGCCGCAGTGTGAAGCGGCCCTTAGCCTTATTGTCAAGTAGCCATGGTTTTCAAATTGGTTTGGGAGCTCTTATATAATTATCTGTAATTTGCTCTAAGAATCTCTTCAGATTGTAGCTTTATTCTGCACAGTGCAGCTTGTTAACACATATCAATTAGCTTGATCCACCCATACTTAGAATTACAATGGTCTCTGTAGGATTTGTTATGACACTACAAAATTATGCCCTCATATAAATGTAAATAGCTTCTCAAATCCCAATTGCAGAGCCTGATTTTCTTCCTCGTCTGTTATTCCTACACAGCATTTCTATTTTGCAGTAGAAGTGAATACATGACATGTTTTATGCTAGATCGATAAAAATATATACGACATCAACACTCTTAGAAAGCGGAATTGCAATAATAAAAGAACACCTTGATATTTAAGAAATAAGATACGACTTCTGCATGGTGGGAGAGGCTTGGGGATTGGAGCGAGTAAACAAATTAAACAATTATGCTAGTTTATTCCAAGAGCTCGTTTTAATTATGTATAAGATCTGCCTTTTAATATTCCTCTGTACTCTGAAACATTATGCAGAATTTTGTTTTCAATTTACAAAATATCCTATCTGTATGACAGTAATATCCCAGAGAAGCACTTCCTTTAAATAACTAATGATGTATAGGCTGCAGTTCATAGTTTGTGATGTTTGCAAGTCATTTTTCTACATGATTGTTACGGGAACATGAAGGCTGGCAATAACTCATAAAGTTACATTCCTACAGCAGGAGCTGCAGCAGGTTTTGATGTACAACTTTCCAGGTCTTCATATTTTTAGTGTATTGTTCTTATTTTTTTTTTTTACATATTTATGAGTTTATAGATATCAAAGTGTCCGGTTACAGTAGTTTATCTTAAACCTGGTAAAGCACGGTATTGTTTTTTATGTCATATTAGCTTACCTTTACATCTTACGAAGAACATACCAGCCCATTGAAATTTTTAAAATAATTTACTGTACTGTATCTTCTGCAAGACAAAACCTCCGTGCCAGCGCTGACTCCAGAATAAGGAATGCCCTCCTGACTCAGTAAATGTAAGATTTATAAAGTGTATATCTCAGTGTACAGGGGGACTAGAGACATGGGGAAGCCCTTCCCTGAAGGCAGCAGCATGCTGCATTCAGTGGTGCATTTAGATTGCCATGCACCTGGGGGTTGACAGGTCCTCTTTATATAACCTCAATGGCATCTGCGATCATAACACTAGCTGTCTCGTGAGAGCCAAGATATTATGCAGTAGTATGAGTCAGTGGTGACGTCAGGGAGTGCAGCTTAGTTTAAACTTGCAGCATAGCCCCTGTGGGGACCCCTTGATTCTGAACTGCAGTTAAGGTCATGGAGTGGTCTAGCCAGTCTCCAAACCTTAATCCCATAGAAAACTTATGAGAGAGCTGAGGCTCCGAGTTGCCAAGTGACAGCCTCAAAATCTTAATGATTTAGAGATGGTCTTCAATGAGGAGTGGACCAAAATTCCTCCTGACATTGTGCACAGACCTCATCATCAACTACAAGAAACGTCTGACTGCTGTTCTTCCTAACAAAGGTTTTGCCACCAAGCATTGGCTAGGGTCAGACTACCGTTTTTAGCAGATGTCACTGACATCCACAAAAAACTTAGTCATTTTTTCATCAGGACATATGCACATTCCAGCGCAGCTGCCTCTGAACGCTGCCCCTAGTTACCCGATGTTGATCGTGGTAACCGGCCACACATCACGCTTAAAGCGGCCGCTTTTCCTCAGTGCACAGGGAAACACTTGCATGCAGCGTTTCCTGTCTGCTCTGCTAAAGCGGCCTCTATTCAGTGTCGTGTCAGTGACATCTACTAAAAATGGTAGTCTAACCCTAGCCATTAAGTCTTGTTTGCCAGATGGATCAAATACTTATCTCTCTCTGCAAAATGTAAATAACTTTATAGAACTTAGACAATGTGGATTTTATTTTTGCTATTGTATCTCACTTTTAAAATTAACCTACCCTTAATATTATAGACTGTTCATGTCTTTGTTAGTGGACAAATTTACTAAATCAGCAAGGGATCAAATAATTATTTCCTTCACTGTATAAAAGTACAAACCTTGTAAACTGTAAACTAAAGCAAAAATTAAAAAAAAAACAAAAACATTGGCTTAAGGGTAAGCATATGAAAACACTTTAGCTTAGATCTATCTAGGAATTGAATTGGTTTTCCCTCTTCTATGCAGTGACTTAATTACTTCTCATAGCTACCACTCCACTTTTGAATGTAGACTTTATACCTGTAAAATGAGAACTGCAGCACTTCTTGGGTTAATTGATCAATCTCCCTAATCTTCTCTGTCTGTCTAAAATCTGGAAAGAAAACTGACTCGCCCCTGGCGGGGACCGTGGGGTACTCAGAACCGGACCCTCTCAATGTCGTCAGGGCTGCGGGATGTCACGGTGGCGTGACCCAGTCTGTGATCCCCTCGTCGGGCGATCAGTAAAAAGGAGAATTGAAAAAGGGATAAAAGAAAAATATAAAAATAAAATAAAAGAATTTTTGTCGTGACACCACCGTGGAATTGCCTCCGGTATAGCCGCTGCTGCAGTCGGGACCTCTGGGGATATTGGGAGTAGCAGCTGTGATGGTTTAGCTCTCCATGGGAAGAGCAGACCACAGGGCAACCGTATAGCCTGTGGAGGTAATTTGGGGAATGGGAGGGCAGCTGACCTGTGCTGGCTGCTGGCAGGGATCAGGGACACTCTCAGGCAGGCTCCTGCTGCTAGCTCAGCGATTCAGTCTACCTCCCCTCAGGCGCAGAAATAACAGTCTCACCCACTGCTGAGCTTCAACCTGGTTTACTTGGCTTTCTCGGCATGTGTTCACGTTACAAGTCAGTGCAGTGGCAGCTCCGGTAGTCTTTTAGCATCCGGGATGGCTCGTCCAGATCACCCCCTTTTGTGTTCCTTTCCATGGGCCTCTCTTTTTGTCACTTCCCCAAGCAAAGCTACGATCCAGCAGCCACAGGCCTTTGTTTGGTGACCTGCCTGGTCCTCTAACCCTAGTATGGCAGCCTTCTCTTCTCTGCGCCAGATTTGGTCACGAGACATAAAGACCCCGCCACCGACTGGTTTTGTGGTTGGAGAGTCGAGCGTCCTGGCCACCTCAGAGCCGACACCCTGGATTCTGCCCTGTCCCTCAGCTTTCCAGCTAATTCGGGCGCATGAGTGGATTGCTCACTACCGTGCCCCTAGGACTCCTGTCTCTCTATGGTCTGTAGCCCGGGACCCGAAACAGCCTTAGGATGGTACAGGAAGCTGGGTACCATGTCCTTTCAGTCTCGTGTAATGATGGTGTTCTCTTCCTCTCCGTCTGATTGGACTGAACTCAACTGACTACTGGCTTGAAATGGCTTAATTTCTGCGGTGTTTCCTGGTTTTGTTTCCTCCCCCGACTGTTTCCTGTCCTAAATTCCCTACCCTCCATTTGTCTCCTCCCGCCATCCCGTTGCTGGGCATAGAGTGCCTAGTCTTGGGATTGGAGTGTGTTGTGTGTGTTTGGATGACTGGACTTTCATTATCCGGTTGTTGCAACTTCTAGTGGCGACCGGACCGCAGGGAACCACAAAACTAAACACATAAAATCTCAAATTCACTGAGCAGATATATCATATATTTCATTTAGTGCTTGCTGCTGTATATCCTCTAAATATTGGATCCATAAAGGCTATGCCATTGCAGAACATGAGTGAAGGGTGAATTAACCTTCATGTTTGTATGTCACCTGTCCTTTAATAACATGACTGCAGTTATTACCTTTCTGTAAGTGAATGCGTTTCATTTGATGTCTCATACGGAAAGTGGAATTTACAATACAATGTGTGTACACACACGTGATGTAAAAAGTCCATTATCATTCCAGTACAAATGTCACTACATGTGTTCATAATATTAAACATAATGTCAAGAAGCCTCAATAGCTTCCCTGAATCGTGCTCTACACTGACAAACATGTTTTTATAAAAAAAGAAATTGAATCATTTAAAGGTCACTATTGAAGTGGGTAATAGACCTACACAACTGTTTAATACACAAAACCTTTGTACTTGTCAATCATACTCGTGGTAGAAGAAATGCATATTTTAGCATCAGCGCTCATTCTCAATTAAAGTCATTTCATTGTTTGGTCACACATTAGAAGATATGCAACCCTTGTTATGATAGTTATTTAACCAATTAAATACATAATTCTGAGTAACACTGATTATATAACTTTTATGCAATTGGAAGATTAAATTTTTCATATTTATATTTTTAAATATTTTTACAATTGTTCGCTGCCACAAAATAACCAGTTTTATAACTGTGTACAATTGAATATAATGAAATCATTGTTATTAACCCTTTAAAGGGAACCTGTCACATTGAAAAATACTATTAACCTGCAGATATGGGGTTAATCTGCAGGTTAATAGCACTCTAAACCTGCCAGGTGCCTGCACATTGAATCTGCTGCAGGGAGAATTAAAATGAACTTTAATTCTTCTAGCAGTGTTCCAGTTTCAGCCATGGGGGTGATTCTGGCATGGGTTCAGTCACTGCTCTATGTATGAAGAGCACTGGCTGTAGCCACGTCCCTCACACTCATTGACAACTGCTCAGCATTAGAGGAGGCTGTCAGCAGTGTTAAGGGGTTTGTGGTTACATCCACCACTCTCATTAACAGAGCGACTGAAACTGAACTAACTGTAACTGAACCCACGCCAGTGCCACTACCATCATTGAAACCAGGGGCGGAACTACTGTGGTGCAGTCTGTGCAGCTGCACCAGGGCTCCGACGGCTGCGGGGCCCTTAAGCCTGCGGGGGGCCCCCAGCCGACCCCGATAGCCGTTGCCTGAGGAGAGGAGGGTCAGGCAAGGGAAGCAGAAAGCTTCCTGCTTCCCTTGTCTGATCCCGCCCCTCCTCTCCTTTGCCCCTCCGTCTCCTAGGAGCACCGAGACAACAGCGCGGTTCACCAGGTAGGAGAGCCGCCGCAAAAAATGGCGGCTGCTAGCAGCACCCCCCCCCAAGGGCTGCGCTAACGGCCGCGCCGGGGACCAGCAGCACCCCCCATTCCCGGTTCCTCACCATGCCATGCCTGCACCAGGGTCCCCTCGGGTCACGGTCCGCCCCTGATTGAAACAATCCATATAAGAGAGCTTAGTATTTTATTTTTAGATTTTATTTCGATTTTATCATTTATTTATTATTATTATTTATTTTTTGCAGTTCAAACCTTTGTTATTGCAGCGTTTCAGCAGCACATGCTTGACATATATGGTTTTATAGGTCTGCTCACTCTTATGAAACACCATGGGGAATGGGATTTGTAAGTCGGGCGCTTTCTGCAGCCCACCCCATGGAGGGGTTAGTGAGGAGCTAGCCAACAAGATTAAACAATAATATGCTGTAAGCAATTGTGTCTTGGCACTGGAAGAGGTGGATCCCTAGGCAAAGCAAAAAGGTGTAACCACAGATCCCGGCATCACCTTGGCAGTGCTATACAATAGCTACACTGTTCAGCTGTGAGCCTGAAGTATGTAATTTGGCTACATAATGGATCCACTGCAAGACATGCCAGCTCTAGAGAATGTCATCTTCTTCACCACCCCACGGGCAGAGGGTGCTTCATTACCAGAATCGGAGCAGCTCGCACACGACATGGACATGTTGTGACCTGGAGCTCCACCGCGCTACCAGAATTGGGCCTGATGGGCAGCAAAGTCAGAATCTGGCACTGGTCATGCATGCCTGAGGAGATGCTAAGGAGCTCACAGTCAGGAGGTAAGCTGTTCTCCATGCTAGCCAGGAGCAGCAGATGTCACACTCAGGAGGATGTTGCAGCATGCCTTGCGTTATTACACCTGCAGCTAGTGCCGCAGTCAATGGATCAGCAAATATTGGGGGAAGATGAGGAGGATGAGGAGAATAAAGAGCATGAGGAGATAATAGATGCAGAAGGTCCTTTTTCCTAGCCTTATGAAGCACCCCCACCAAAGTCTTTCGACTGGGATAATGCCATGTGAGGATGCCTAACCCCTTTAAACAACTATCCTATTAGGCATGAACCACCCTGGCACGTCTCCTTTCTTGAAGAGATTGGTCTCATGGATGCCATTGCCCAAGAGTGGTTGCATGGGCCTAAAGCCAATGACTTTGATAACCAAACTACCCAAGGCATGTCAGTGACATTCATCCAGGATGTGATGCAGCAGCTCTCTGCATTCCAAATATCTATGCTGGTAATTGTAGTTCAGCATGTTTCAGTAATGCATTATGTTGCATCTTGAGGTTCCACGAGTTTATGTGTGCTAGCCTGCAGGTGATTGAAAACCAGGGGAGTGTCTGGCAAACCTGAATCCTCCCATGGGTGTGTCACATAGGACATAAGCTGACTCACTCATGGTCACATGGGCTGTGATGTCAGAAAAATTCCTGTTTCCTGTTTGCAAAACATGATGAGAGAGGCTCACTCTTGGTGTTTAGTGCAGCCACTAACCTTATAAGGCACTGGGATGGTATGCTTGGAAGTGGCTGGTGACTTGGAAGACATGCGGTGAAGAGACCATGGGGAAGCCTGGATTGTCTCTCTCTCTGCTCTCAGGATTGCTGGACTGGTGGTCAGTGAGTGGAGGTTGTGCTGCCTTCAGTGGACATTTTAATGGACTATGTGTGATAGCCCATGTGGGCACACTCACCCTTGGAACAGACCAGAAGTCATTACATGTTTCTGTTGATTTATATGACCTATGCCAGTGATGGCGAACTCCAGGCCTCGAGTGCCGCATACAGTGCAGGTTTTCAGGATTTCCTTAGAGTTTGACAGTTGGTAATTTGATTGCCAACTGTCAAATGCAATAGAAATCCTGAAAACCTGGACTGTGTGTGGCACTCGAGGCCTGGAGTTCGCCATCACTGACCTATGCTATTGTGGTTTATGGTTGTTAATAAACCAGCTAAACACATTTAAACGTGAAACTATTTCTACGAGCTTGAATTATCGCTGCCAAGTGTGTGTACCCCGACTCGCTTAGAGATTGCTATGTCACATTTGGTGGAGAATGTGGGCAGTGCAGCTTGGTTGCTAGCGGCAACGGAAGAGGTGCACATGTGTGTGGCATTCTGCAGCTGTGCAGGCTGGTTGCTAGGAGCAATGACACAGGACCACAAACGTGGATGCAAGCATCTGGCTGTGGCTCAGTCGGGCCACAAAGATCGTGGCATCTTGCTGTCACTGGTCGTCGCACTCAAACCAGGTTTGCTGTAACTCGGCAGGGTTACAAGAATTATCATCGCTCTCAAACACAGTTTACTGTGTCTTGGCGGGGCCACAAAATATTCCGGAGAGAGCTGTGCGGGAGTGCCAGGTGTGAACAAAGTACAACGATTACTACAAGTCGACGGTTTCCCGAGACGGAATGGAGAAGGTGTTGGATGACCAGCAGCGAGTGATTTTTAGCAAAATGGCATTTTCCAAAGAAATGCAGGAGCTGATACAAACCGCTGTGAAGGAAGCAGCAGATGAAACTGAAGCTAATGAGCGATTAAAGTGCTTGCTACAATCACATTGACAGGCATATGAGAAGCAGCTACGGGAGAGGGTGCAAGAAAGGCAGGAGCTGTTGGCACGCTATGGAAAGACGGCAGTGCACCATCCCATGAGTTCTCCTGTGGGGCCGGTACTATCCCAGGGTTCCCAGTGAGATAGCAAGACATGCTGTGAACTGGGTCCTAAGACTATCGTGGGGTATCGATAGAATATACCCCCAAAAGAGGTGATGGTCTGAAAGGGGGCTGAGTCCTCAAAAGGGGATGTTGCCCAAAAAGAGGAGGTTGCCCGAAATCCACCTGGATTCGATGAGTAGGCTGTGGGAGGCTTCCTGGCATAGGAAGGCTTTGTGATGGTAGGAGCTGGGACTACTGCTTTGTAGATGAGCCTTGAATGATACTACCTTCTTCTCCATCATGAGGTGTAGAGGGAATCTGCCCAGCTCTGCTTGTCAGGCACCGTTTGATGTGCTCCAATGGGCTTGGAGAAGATGCTTGCAGGTGAAATATTTCAGTCGGCCCAGCATCCCACTTTGACCAGTTTGGGTATGATACTGGGCCCTTACCTCACTGCCATACAGAAGGATTGGGGCAATGATGGAGTCAAAGATTTTTAGCCAGATGGTTACTGGTGCCTTGAGATGGTACACACATCTTTTGATGGCATAGAAGTCTTTGGATGCCTTGTCTTTCAGTAGCTCTATTGCTTGCTTGAAGCTCCCTGATTGGATAAGCTCTAGGCCCAGGTAGGTGTACTTGTTTGTTTGTGTAAGTGGACTGATGTTTATCGTAAAGGGAGGATGTCCAACAGGTTTCTGCTTTCTTTTCTGGAACACCATGATATTAGTTTTCTTCTGGTCGATTGGCATTGCCCATGTGCTGCTGAAGGTCTCTAAGATTTTCAGATGATCTTGCAGGCCTTTCTCGGTTTGTGATAACAGCACGAGGTCATCAGCATACAGCAGAAATTTCACTTAGGTGTTATGGAGGGTAAGTCCTGGTGCTGAGCAGGACTCTAGGGCCACCACCAGCTCATTGATGTAGATGTTAAAGAGCGTTGGACTGAGGCTGCAGCCCTGTCTCACTCTTCGGCTTTGTTGGAAATAGGCTGTCCTCCTTCCATTGACCCTCACGCTGCAGCTGTTCTCAGTGTAGGAGCTTTGGATGACATTATATGTTTTGCCTCCTATTCCACTCCCCCACAGTTTTAGGAATAGTCCTGTGTGCCATACTGAGTCGAAGGCCTTTTTGAAGTCCACAAAACAGGCATATATCTTCCCTTTCTTTGCATTGTCGACATTGCTCTTGATGAGGATGTGCAGAATGTAGATTTGGTCAGTGATGCGGTGGTTCGGCATGAACGCTGATTGGCTTTTGCTGAGGACATTGAGCTAAGGATCCTCTTGTTCAGGATGCTGTTGAAGAGTTTGCTCAGGTTGCTGCTGACACATATTCTCTGGTAGTTTTCTGAGTTGTACTTGTCCCCGTTTTTGTGTATCGGGCTTATGAGGCCTTGGTCCCAGATTTTTGGTAAGTAGCCAAAGTGATCTATTTCAACTGTTTTTGTTCTGTTAATGTTGATGATTATGGCTTACAGCCAATGAAAACCCAAGGGTTGTTATCTTAGAAAATTAAAATATCTGGCAGGCAGTGGCATTGAACGATGAAGGCGGTGGCATTAGAAGCTGGGGGCGGTGGCATTGGACTTTGCGGCGGTGGCATTGGATGCTTGGGTTGGTGGCATTGGGCGCTGGGGGCTGTGGTATGGGACACTGGGGTCATGGCTTGGGACACTGGGGGCTGTGGCATGGGGCGCTGGGGGTCGTGGTATGGGACGCTGGGGGCTGAGGCATGGGACAATAGGGACCACGGTATGGGACGCTGGGGCCGTGGCATGAGATCCTAGCAGCTGAATCAGTGAAGCAGTAGCATTTTTTCTCTCAATCGCTGCTGCCTATGCAGAGAGTAAGATTATGATGATTTTGTCATCTGGTTGCAGCTCTCTACATAGACAGAACATGGGATGATGTAGCTGAGCTGTCAGTGTAAAGTGCTCTGTCCTCTCTGTTGTTCCCTGTACATAGACAACAGCCACATAACAAAATCCTCAACTGTTGCTGTCTGCAGGGACAGCAGAGATTAGGACAATAAAGCACTTACTGAGTTTCTCATCTCCCGGGGAAAGCAGGGAGGGTGGGGGCTAAATCCCGTAGGCAGCAGGAGTTGAGGGCATAAAGATCGGCAATGGGAGAAAGAGGTGGGAAAGTCTGTGACCTGTGGATAGAGAGGATATGAGTCAGTGAAACAGCCAGTCCTGATCACTGCCACAAGTGCAGAGAGCTCAGCGTTGTGAGGACTCGGAGTTTGCCATGTGAATGCTGGCGTCTGTGAAAGCAGTGATCGAGATAACAGGGCTCTGAGGTTAAACTCTGTTATCTTGAACGCTGCCTATGTACAGAGCAGCAACCGCATGACAAACTCCCCAGAACTGCAGGGAAGGCAGAGTCGCTTCCACTCCTTACAGCTCTCAGTCAGATGAATGAGATCCGGCCAGCTGAGATGCGGAGGGATCCACCTGAATGAATGAGCGGTCATTTGAAAGGAAGAGGGATCTGCACATGCGCGACCTGTAAAGCCTGTCTGCAGGTCGGATGGGGCGGCCAGTAGTACTGACACTACCGGGTGCGATACTAACCTTTACAGGTACATAGCTTTGAATGGGGCATAATTTTTAATGGGTGGTATTTACCATAACACTTCTTGACAAGATGTCTGCAGAATCAGTAATATGTTCTATAGTGGGACAACCCCTTTAATGGTGGGAAAGCAGTCAATATGTGTGAGGTTCATGAGTGGGCACTGAAGCTTGCTAATTAATATTGTAGGAACATAATGTCTTTGCTAAAATTGATGGGCTCAACTGTAAAATGGTATCAGCTACAGTATGTTTGGCCGCTTTTTAGCTCCATTGAAGGTGAATTTGCATTACATTGATTTGAATGGGTCTGAGAATTTGATAAACTATTCATCAATCAATTAACCAAACCCAATCTGTACTTCAAAAGGTTTGCTGATCTCTAATGTATACCATGTAATTGAGAAAATACACGTCAAAAATATTACTAAATAATGCAGAATTTAAAAAGTTACTAACACAGCACTAATAAAAAGAAAAATGTAAAACTCCCTTGGTATATTTAGAATATCCAACAATACCGTGCAATTTAAGTACCATTGGGAATCCATATCAAATAAGTTGTCGCTGTAGGGATGACCTACATTTTAAGTTGTATAGTGTTGTTTACATATTGCACCTTTTAGAACTATCAGCCTTTGAAGTTATATATATTCTTCTGTATACCTTGTACAATAAATATTCAATTCTACAGACTTTACAATGCACAGTGATCACCTTCATCATTTTATCATCTTGTCACTATTTCATACAGAGTGCTTGTAATATAAATTGCTTTAGAACCTGTAGCACCTACATCAAACAAATTGCAGTACTGACCTTGAATTTACCCTTTAGGCACATAAAATGCTTAAATGATTACTATAGAAAATCTATGAACAATCATTTGTAGAGAGGCGCGTTTTTATAGTCAAAAGCTTCTTTTTATCTGTGTGCCAAGCTGGAAGCTATACACAGAGCTGAAGCAGGTCTGGCAGTAGTACTCTGAAGGACCGTGCATTTATTGTTGGAAATGCTCCCAGCTGTTATTGTCTAAAGTCAAATTAGTCATGATGCCTTCATTTCTTATGAGTATGTGCTACTCCTGAATTTTGTGATCTTGCTTTATGAGAAACAATATTGGATTATATTAATTTTTAAGTTAAGATATTGTCCAAAATAGGAAAAAATGTAAACGTTTCAGTAGATACTAAGGAGCTCTATACTAAATATTTAGATGGTTCGTCCAGTTGTTTTGCAGACTGCTCTCTCTCCTGACTTGCACATACAGTTAGGGCCAGAAATATTTGGACAGTGACACAATTTTGGCGACTTGGGCTCTGCATGCCACCACATTGGATTTGAAATGAATCCTCTACAACAGAATTCAAGTGCAGATTGTAACGTTTAATTTGAAGGGTTGAACAAAAATATCTGATAGAAAATGTAGGAATTGTACACATTTCTTTACAAACACTCCACATTTTAGGAGGTCAAAAGTAATTGGACAAATAAACATAACCCAAACAAAATATTTTTATTTTCAATATTTTGTTGCGAATCCTTTGGAGGCAATCACTGCCATAAGTCTGGAACCCATGGACATCACCAAACGCTGGGTTTCCTCCTTCTTAATGCTTTGCCAGGCCTTTACAGCCGCAGCCTTCAGGTCTTGCTTGTTTGTGGGTCTTTCCGTCTTAAGTCTGGATTTGAGCAAGTGAAATGCATGCTCAATTGGGTTAAGATCTGGTGATTGACTTGGCCATTGCAGAATGTTCCACTTTTTTGCACTCATGAACTCCTGGGTAGCTTTGGCTGTATGCTTGGGGTCATTGTCCATCTGTACTATGAAGCGCCGTCCAATCAACTTTGCAGCATTTGGCTGAATCTGGGCTGAAAGTATATCCCGGTACACTTCAGAATTCATCCGGCTACTCTTGTCTGCTGTTATGTCATCAATAAACACAAGTGACCCAGTGCCATTGAAAGCCATGCATGCCCATGCCATCACGTTGCCTCCACCATGTTTTACAGAGGATGTGGTGTCCCTTGGATCATGTGCCGTTCCCTTTCTTCTCCAAACTTTTTTCTTCCCATCATTCTGGCACAGGTTGATCTTTGTCTCATCTGTCCATAGAATACTTTTCCAGAACTGAGCTGGCTTTTTGAGGTGTTTTTCAGCAAATTTAACTCTGGCCTGTCCTATTTTTGGAATTGATGAATGGTTTGCATCTAGATGTGAACCCTTTGTATTTACTGTCATGGAGTCTTCTCTTTACTGTTGACTTAGAGACAGATACACCTACTTCACTGAGAGTGTTCTGGACTTCAGTTGATGTTGTGAACGGGTTCTTCTTCACCAAATAAAGTATGCGGCGATCATCCACCACTGTTGTCATCCGTGGACGCCCAGGCCTTTTACAGTTCCCAAGCTCACAGTCAATTCCTTTTTTCTCAGAATGTACCCAACTGTTGATTTTGCTACTCCAAGCATGTCTGCTATCTCTCTGATGGATTTTTTCTCTTTTTTCAGCCTCAGGATGTTCTGCTTCACCTCAATTGAGAGTTCCTTTGACCGCATGTTGTCTGGTCACAGCAACAGCTTCCAAATGCAAAACCACACACCTGGAATCCACCCCTGACCTTTTAACTACTTCATTGATTACAGGTTAAATGAGGGAGACGCCTTCAGAGTTAATTGCAGCCCTTAGAGTCCATTGTCCAATTACTTTTGGTCCCTTGAAAAAGAGGAGGCTATGCATTACAGAGGCTATGATTCCTAAACCCTTTCTCCGATTTAGATGTGGAAACTCTCATATTGCAGCTGGGAGTGTGCACTTTCAGCCCATATTATATATATAATTGTATTTCTGAACATGTTTTTGTAAACAGCTAAAATAACAAAAACTTGTGTCACTGTCCAAATATTTCTGGCCCTAACTGTATATAGGGGAACTCACTGTAATAAATACTACTGTGCTCTCTGATGGTGGGGTTACACGTCCCGATTATCGCGGCGATATCGATGCAACGCCGCGGGAGGCGCCATTTTTTCAGCCCTTTTCCCGATATCGCATCGCCGGTTTACACGCTGCGATATCGGAAACAACGTCCCTCGATGTGTTATGCCCACCAACCCAGTAACGACCATTTAACATGGGAGTTAATGGGTGAGGTGCGAGTATAGATCGGAGTTGGGCTGTCACACGCTGCGATGCTGCTACAATGGCCATGCGATATCGGGGAGTTGAATAGCTCTGCTATTCAACTCCGATATCGTTTTGGCATCGTTCCAGCATCGCGTTGTACGCTCAAACCGTACAAACGCGCACATAGTATCGGCTCCAACTCGCGACCCACGTGACTTTTTGTCGGAGTTGGGTCGGAGTTGACGCCGAATCGGCGGCGTGTAAACCCACCATAAGAGAGAGAGCGAGCCCTACCAGTATTCTTCGATGGCAATTTATCTAAAGCAAAAGAATTGACAGACAACAATCTACCATCTTTTGGTACGGACAATCATGATAGCCCCTATGAGGTAGCACCCGGGGAACCCACTTGCATAACGACAGCAACACGTGTTTATATAAGTTAACCAATGTCTAGCCTGTTTATTTTCACATATTAATACCATAACCCGGGTAGCATGTTTGACACATAGCACATTGATTATAAACACTTTACATAAATACACCATACATTTACATATAACATTACATAACACTTATTGCACATAACGTCTTATCGTAACCCGGGACCTGTAACCATCTCTCTGTCCCCATTGGAGCTCTACTAACAGCTCCCGTGGTGGCTACGGCCTCCGGCCTATATACACTTTACACATACATTTATCAGTTCACCATATGTATCTATTTATCAACGATTATTCCTCTGGGTTCAGAACAGGGATTGAGCAACCTGAGTCACGGGTACGCCAGGCCTCGCCAAGGGGCTCCTTCCTGGACGTGTTTCACCCCACGTCCAGGTCAGCGCCCACCTGGTTCAACCACGGTTTCCCCACTCTAGGAGCCCTTTCTAAACCCTGCTTCTGCCCTTTGCTATATACCCTTCAACGGGCCCTGTGGGTCCCAATGGCGGTACCTGCCGCCTGGCTTTAGTCACCCAGCCTGATGACTCCATATATTATATATCCCATAGTCAGGATTCCTGCCTGACCGGGACCTTACATATCACATGTGATCCATCATACAATATCCATGGATCCCATGCATCCTTACACCCGCTCACAGACCATCATAATACATCCATGGACTGTGGCTCCTCCATGACCATAACAGGGACCTGGTCAACCGTAGAATCCGGGCTAACCATGCGTCACCATGGCCTACTCACCACGGTACAGGCCACCAGTCGCCACCAAACCTCCATCTCATCTCATGGCAGGTCTCCAGGTCGAGGACTGTACCCTGCGTCTGAGTAGCACCCTATCGGACCAGCCATGGTTACCCTTCTAGGAGCCTTCGTGACCCCTGTCTCTGGCCACAGGCACACCCACACCATTAGAGGTCGTGGTTGAGGGACAGGTACCCACTGCAAGCAGCAGGCCAAGCCTCCCTCTCGTCCCACAGGGACGGAACGACTCCAATATCATCCACTCCAGCTGGGGCTCTCCCACAGACTTTGCACATGGCCTTTCTATCTAAGCCATCACATATACATATAGTTAACAGGTCCCTCACTGACTATCTAGTCGGACCTCGGTCGGCTATGCCCGCCTGGCACATTTCCACACACCAGGTGCACAGTTCACACAAGCATTTGAGAACTGCTTTCTTACCGGACACAGATCCGGGTCTCGCTACCTGTGTCACAGGTTCCACCAGGCATCCCCACGGGCTCCTTTCCCGGGCGTGTTTCACCCCACGCCCGGACCAGTATCCACCAGGTTCAGCCATGGCTTCCCCATCCAGGTGCTGCCACGATCCCGAACCTAGGCACCGGCATGGAGCTAGCATGCTCCCATTATTCCATGCACACAGAGCCTTGCACTGCTCTGCACTCAGGCTGGTCTCAGCACGATCTCCAGTCTCTGAATGAATCTCTGGCTGATAATGAATCTCCCAACCACTCAGCTGGCAGGTTCTTATCGTGCCTGCCACTCCCTCTCTGACTCATCCAGCTGGGCTGCTATTACTCAGGACACACCCCCCTGGGCTATCAACAATCAACCCATTCCTTTCCTCAGGGCCTCATCGATCTCCTGCCACTCACAGCCGCTCACTAGTCACATGAATGTCTCAGATCTACAGGAGTCACTCTTTCATTTAGCACCTCGAGCTCCGGATAGGTTCACACAGCATTATCACAGGAAAACTGGCCAGTGTGAACAGGATCATATCCTGATCCTGCATATGATGCACCCCGGCCATGGGGACCATGCCGTCGGTGCCTCACACCCCATACACATTATTCTCTTGGCTGATATTAGTTTAAAGGTATGGCGGTCATAAAAGTGGTTCTCCTTAAATAAATAAATTATACACATTTTAATATTTAACATTTTTCTAAGTACTTTTATTTAGTAATAAGGTTTTCTTTATCTAATGCACATTGCCAGGACTATGAAGATGACAACTGCCAAAAATCAGTGTGGACGTGTCCTAGAATTGAGTATATGCAGTAGGATGGGCTCATAGAATCATAGAATAGTAGAGTTGAAAGAGACCTCTTGGGTCATTTGATCCAACCCCCTGCTCAAAGCAGGATTCATTAAGTTATCCCAGACAGATGTCTGTCCAGACTCTGCTTGAAGACTACCAGTGATTGGCAACTCACCACCTCTCAGGGCAACCTGTTCTACTCGTTGATCACCCTCACTGTTAATACGTCTTTCTTAATATCTAATCTGTGTCTCCTCCCATTCAGTTTCATCCCATTGCTTCTAGTTTTTCTTTGTGTAAATAAGAAAAAAGCTTTTTTCCTGTGTGATAGCCCTTGAGATATTTGTAGACAGCTATTAAGTCTCCCCTTAGTCTTCTTTTTGGAGAGCTAAATGTGAAGCCCACTGGGACAGGGTACTTGGTACCAGACCAGGGTTTCACAGGGGGTATCACGGTAGTCTTGGTCCATACCATGTCCCGAGCCCACAAGTAATGGGGGTATATTTACAGGGGAGTTTGTCATGATGCCACCCACGGGTTGTGGTCAGGGTCACCACCGCTGCTGCAGAACCTCCAGGGAAGATGTTTGGCAGCTGGGAATGGGTAGAGCTTGGTTCCCCGGATCAGAGATAGTAACAATCTATAAATGGTGCTATGGATATTACAGGATAGGGGTAGTAGTAGAGATGATAGCTGCTTGTGAGGGAATGCAGGATTTGAGCACAAGGATCACACTAACTCACGGTTTTGAAGTTTTCCAAGTCTTTACTGCAGATGATGTTGTCAGCAGAGTACTGTCCACGGAGTATGTACTGGGGCCGGGTTGCTCCGACCCTGTCCGGGTCCTCAACTTCCCTCTCCTGCACTGTGTGAGTGGCCCTGCTGCCGCTTCAGCTGGGCTGCTGGCCTGTCTCTCATCACAGGTACCCTCTTTGCTAGGCAACCTGAGTCTTTCCTCTGTATTTATGACCCTGCCGTGTTGCTTTGCTGTGGTACAGTGTAGATTTATAACCTCCACTAGTCCGGTGTTTACTGTGCTGCGTGTGTCAGTCACAGTTTCGGATCCGGTCTGAGCGCTCCTTCAGGGCTAGTTATGAGGTAACTCAATCCCCAGATGTGTTCTCCTGTTTCTCTTACTCCTTCATTCAGACCCTGGCTAGACCTGGAAGTGGGTAGCAGGCTGTGGAGAGGCCTTAGGCAGCCCCTTTACACCACCAGTCTTTCTTCCTCAGTCCTCCCAGGAACTGAACTAACTCCAACTGACTAACTGTCACTGCCACTCTGAGGTAAGCAACATTAGCTCCTCCCACCACTCTGCTCTTCCCCACTTCCTCTCCACACCAGAATATATAGGGAAGCAGCTTTATCTCCCCCTTCTGGCCTGGAGGCGATAGTGTAGTGTTGTGGGTTGTGTGGGGAGTTAACCCTTTGTGGTGTTACTGTGGCACATTAACCCCTGGGGTGCCACTAAACATTTTTTATAGGACATGGTTTGCAGACTCATCACCAATTCTGGTCGCTGTCCTCTGACCTTACTCCAGTTTGTTGATGTATTTTTTAAAATATAGTGCACAGATCTGGACACAGTATTCCAGATGAGGTCTGACCCAAGAGAAGTAGAAGGTGATAATAACTTCACATGATCTAGACCAGTGGTCTCAAACTCGGCTGGGTTGGTGGGCCGCACATAGAAAACATTTATAGCGGGGGGCCGCATCCTTTGTAGGGAATTTTTTGCTCAATGTAGTAAAGTACAAATCCTGATCCCCTTCTTGTAGTAATGTCCCCATCCTGTAGTAATGTCATTTTCTAGTGATGACCCCCATCCTGATCCCCTTTTCTACTGATGTTCCCAATCGTGATCCCTTTTTCTAGTGATGTCCCCCATTTTGATCTCTTTTTCTAGTGATGACCCCCATCCTGATCCCCTTTTGTAGTGATGTCCCCATACTGATCTCCTTTTCTAGTGATGTCCCCCATTCTATTCACCTTTTCTAGTGATGTTCCCAATCCAGATACCCTTCAGTAGTGATGTCCCCCATCCCGATCCCCCTTAGCAGTGATGTCCCCCATCCCGATCCCCTTTAGTTGTGATGTCCCCCATCCTGGACCCCTTTTGTAGTGAGGTCCCGCATCCTGGTCCCCTTTTGTACTAATGTCCTACATCCTAATCTACTTTTATAGTGATGCCCCCATCCTGTTTTACCTTCTTTTTACACACTCACATACCTACTCATTCACACTCACACAAACCCCCCCCCACACACACACACACACACACATACTCTCTCACACTCACACACACACTCACTCATACACACACCCTCATATACACACTCACACACTCTCATACACACACTGAAACTCACACACACTTTCTTTTACACATATCCTCACTCACATAATCACACCCTCACACTCACACACTTCACACTTTTCTCACTTTAATGATGCATCGCTCCAGTGCAGGGGGCCGCTGCGGTCCCCACTGTGCTGACTTGTGGCCTCTGCTGTGCTACGACTTCCTCCAGCCGCTGCTCAGACAAGCTCTGTTGCTCAGCAAGGTCAATGCAATCTGCCAACCAGAGGCTGCATGTGATGTCATATTCTGCCATCAGCTGCGGACCTCTTATTGGCTGGCAGCTTGCATTGATCTTGCTGAGTGGCAGAGCTTGTTAGTGCCGCGGATGGAAATCATCACACAGTGGGGACTGCAGCGGCCCCCTGCACTGGGGCGATTCATCATTAAGTTGTCCAAGGTGCCGCGGGCTGCATAGTGAAGCCCCAGGGGCCGCATGCGGCCCTCGGGCCGCGAGTTTGAGACCCCTGATCTAGACTATATGTTTATGTTAATACATCCCAGAATTGTGTTTACTTTTGCTGCTGCATCACACTGTGATCTATTAGTTTACCCAAGTCTTTTTCAAACATGCTGTTTCTTAGCCCTATTCCTCTCATTCTGTATGTGCTTTTTTCATTAATCTTGTTGAGATGTCAGATTTTGAATTTTTTTTCCTGTTAAAAATCATTTTGTTAGTTGCTGCCCACTATTCCAGTTGTTTAGATCTTTTTGACTCCTTTCTCTTCTTTAGTATTAGCAATCCCTCCTATCATGCCCAGTAACAGTTTAGTCTAGAATTTTAAAACATGATATGCTGACAATCAGCAGAAGTGTGGCTGTTGTTGTGCAGTGATAATGGCAGTTTTTGGAGTAAAATGATAGAGCATTAGGATGGACAAGCAAGAAAATGTTTAACAGTGTAGAGCCAACACCTTTAGCCCAGGCAGTAAAAGTACTACAGTATAAATTACATGAAGGATGGTGGTAAGTTGCCTGGCTGAATCTGGGCTATTGGCAATGGTGGCAACAGAAGGGTGTAGTAGAAATACAGACCACAGACAGACAAGCAGATAGAATGGTTGATCAGATGAGAGCTCAGGGCATGTACCTGAGAAAGGACCTTGCAACTTGAGTTTCTGTTTGCTGAAGTGCGTCAGTTTGTTACAAAAGCAGATTGAACAACTGGTCAATCATATCAAAGATAATGTAACTGTTGGTGCTGCTGCCTTGGCTATTTGTTATGGGCATAATGCTGGCACAGGTGGGGGGAGCATTGTTGTATATATTTATGGCAGAGGGATCTTCTAGTAAGTTGAGTGGTCAACAAGCCTCTGCTCAGTGAAAGCATTCCAGGGCAGATAGTATTCCTTAGGCCTTGTTCACGCACACCAATGCGTTTTTTTAGCCCTTTGAAAAACTGATCAGTTTACTGAGGGTACCAAATAGTGCCCACTGTTGGTCTAAACGTTTTTGAGAAGTTTTTGGACTTAGTCATTTTTTCATGAAAAACGCATATGCGTTAACGCATGTGTTAACGCAGGTGCCTATACGTTCCATGCATTAACGCATGCGTTTCCCATAGGGCCCCATGTTAAAAAAATGCTGCATGCAGTGTTTTTTGGAATGGTGAAAAAAAAGCAAGTGTTGGTAAAAAACGCAGCTACACTTAAGTGCACCATGCGTTAACGCATGTGCGTTTTGTTTAACAGCTAAAAAACGCAGAGAAAGCCAAAAAAACTGATATGTGCGAACAAGGCCTTAGAAGGATATCTGTTTGTGCAGGTAACTATTACTGTGCAGAATTATTAGGCAACCTAATAAAAACCAAATATATTCCCATCTCACTTGTTTATTTTCACCAGGTAAACTAATATAACAGCACAAAATTTAGAAATAAACATTTCTAACATGCAAAAACAAAATCCCAAAAACATTAGTGACCAATATAGACACCTTTCTTTATGATGACACTCAACAGCCTTTCCATCCATAGATTCTGTCAGTTGCTTGATCTGTTCACGATCAACATTGCGTGCAGCAGCCACCACAGCCTCCCAGTGTTCCCAGAGGTGTACTGTTTTCCCTCCCTGTAGATCTCACATTTTAGGAGGGACCACAGGTTCTCTACAGGGTTCAGATCAGGTGAACAAGGGGGCCATGTCATTATTTTTTCTTCTTTTAGACCTTTATAGGCCAGCCTCACTGTGGAGTAGTTGGATACATGTGATCGAGCATTGTCCTGCATGAAAATCATGTTTTTCTTGAATGATACAGACTTCTTCCTGTACCACTGCTTGAAGAAGTTGTCTTCCAGAAACTGTCAGTAGGTCTGGGAGTTGAGCTTCACTCCATCCTCAACCCAAAAAGGTCCCACAAGTTCATCTTTGATGATACCAGCCCATACCAGTACCCCACCTCCACCTTGCTGGCATCTGAGTCGAGTGGAGCTCTCTGCCCTTTACTGATCCAGCCTCTGGCCCATCCATCTGGCTCATCAAGAGTCACTCTCATTTCGTCAGTCCATAAAACCTTTGAAAAATCAGTCTTAAGATATTTCTTGGCCCAGTCTTGACATTTTATCTTATGTTTCTTGTTCAAAGGTGGTCGTTTTTCAGCCTTCCTTACCTTGGCCATGTTCCTGAGTATAGCACACCTTGTGCTTTTTGATACTTCAGTAATGTTGCAGCCCTGAAATATGGCAAAACTGGTGACAAATGGCATCTTGGCAGATTCACACTTGATTTTCCCCAATTCATGGGCAGTTATTTTGCGCCTTTTTTGCCCAACACGCTTCTCGCGACCCTGTTGGCTATTTGCCATAAAACACTTGATTGTTCGGTGATCACGCTTCAAAAGCTTGACAATTTCAAGACTGTTGCATCCCTCTGCAAGACATCTCACAATTTTTGACTTTTCAGAGCCTGTCAAATCTCTCTTCTGACCCATTTTGCCTAAGGAAATGCATTTGCCTAATAATTAAGCACACCTTCTATAGGGTGTTGATGTCATTACACCACACCCCTCCTCATTACAGAGATGCACATCACCTGATTTACTTAATTGGTAGTTTGCTCTCAAGCCTATACAGCTTGGAGTAGGACAGCATGTGTAAAAAGTATCATGTGATCAAAATACTCATTTGCCTAATAATTCTGCACACAGTTTACAGCTATAGTTCCATGATGCAGTTTTAAAAGTTGTACAAAATTTTATTTTAAGCTAGTACTCACCCTGTTTATGTACATTATGTCATAATTTTAATTCATTAGTATCTTGCATCATACTAGTATATTTTGAGTAGCTAAAACTTCACCATGTTGACCCGTTTAACCTTTTTATGAGCCTAATGTGCCAAAACAATGTATATAATTGTATGCTATTTAATTTTTACTTGAAGGGAGTCTGTCACCAGGTTTTTGCTATGTAATCTGAGAGCAGCATGATGTGAGGGGTGAAACCTTGATTTCAGTGATTTGTGCATGCTGTAATTTTTATGCAATCACTGTTTTCTCTGCTGCAGATTCAGCTCAGAATGCTTAGCTTTATATAACCCACGTCACTGAGTGGTAGCTCTTTGTGTACACAATACATTGACAAAAAGCTGCTAATCACTGGTGGGATATTTATCATCAAAATTCTCATAATTATCTATGCCACTTATGACCAGCAGAAACCCAATTATCCACTTAAAAATGAATAGAAAAAGTGGCCACTTCAACATACTTTCCATTAAAAAATATTTTGCATTATTAATTCATTATTCCTAGACAGACCATACAAGTGAGGTAGCTGGTTTTCACACATCCTTATTAGTCCTATATTATACTGTATGCTCACACGTGCTTATATTTTAAATATAATGATTAAAATATATGTCCTCAATTAATAATAAAAAAGATTAGGTAAGGTAACCATAGATACAATTTTATATAGCTATAAACATGAAGGCACAGATTGTCTCAAAGAACATATGAAGTATATGCTCCAACATCCCACCTGCCCCAATGCGCGTTTCAACATCACTTACTCAGGGGGCGTCTAATCACTGGCGGGGGCAGAAATAGACAGAGCAGGTGACTATAAGGCATAAAACAACTAAAACTGTCTCTTTGGGTACCTTTACACACGGCTACATTTGTAGCTTGTCACCAGGTAACTTACTGGTTGCAGCGAAATCATGGATACATGATTCCATTTGTACACAGCAACAAGATAGAACCATGTATCCATGTATTTCACTGCAACCAGTAAGTTACCTGGTGACAAGCTACAAATGTAGCCGTGTGTAAAGGTACCCTTTCTGATAAAACTGATTTTATTGAAATGGCATCACACAGCCTAGTAACTGACACATTACTTACAGCCGCTCTACATCATACTACTCTCTGATTATATAAAAAAAAATCTACTGACAAATTTAATTTAATAATAACCAAGTAAATACTGTACCCACTTAAAAATTTGGCAATTTTTCACTTTTATTTTTTTCTCCTTTTTTTCCAAAATCCATACATTTATTTGTCTGTTAATATAGCCATTTATGTATTTTTATTTTTGTGGGATGAACTGCAGTTTTGATTGTATTCAATCATATTACTATATCATTTTATTTAAAAAGAAAGAAACACAATAACAACGGAATGGTTGAAAAAAAACTTTTTGCAATTGTTGTTTGATCGTTTTTTAAAAACCTACATGGTAAAATAAAATTGAACTAGTGACATGATTCTTTAGGTCAGTAAGATTGCAGTACTTTTAAGCTTATATAGTTTTCTTGACATTTTAGTAATTAAAAAAACAGAACTTTAAAAAAAAAATAAGAAAATGGTTTGTGTGTGCCAAGAATGTTCCACATCCTGTTGTGACCTCTGAGGTACCTGAGGTCAGAAGGTCTCAGTGTTTGATTTATTGCAGGCTTTCTATAAAGGTTTTACCTGAATGTAGGGCTGGGCAAATCTACTCGTTACTACTCGGTACTCGCCGAGTAGTAAGGGATTCGCCCGACTCGTTACTCTGCGAATAATCGCAGGGATTACTCACACAGTAACGAGTCTGACCCCCTCCCCCCAGGTCCTAAGTTAGGACTGGGCTGGGGGGAGCGAGCAGGGAGCGAAGGAAAGGAGGGGGGAGAAATGCTCCTTACCTCTCCTCCGGCTGTCTGCTGTGTGCTCTGAGCTGTGCTCCGGGTCCTGCGGGCTGTGGCAGCTCCTGGGTCCTAAAGCCCGCCTGCTCTCCCTGTGTACAGATATGTATGTCTGTGCACAGAGATGTAGCAGAGCTGAGATTGTTCTCAAGCCTGCTATCCCTGTGTACAGACATGTATGTCTATGCACAGAGATGTAGCAGTGCTGAGATTGTTCTCAGCCTGCTCTCCCTGTGTACAGACATGTATATCTATGCACAGGCATGTAGCATAGTGGACATCGCGTTTTGGACTACGTCGGACGGAAGAGGATTTTTCAAATTAAAGATGGAGTCCCTAATGGCTTTTTTTTTTATTTCTAATAAAAAAAATTTCTCTGTGTTGTGTTTTTTTTAAAACAATTTAATAGAAATTCATGGCGATCATGTCTAATATTGGCGTAACCGTCATAAATTTCGGGCTTAGGGCCAGCTGATAATAAAAAGCTGGCCCTAACCCCTTTATTACCCAGTGAGCCACCTGGCACCAGGGCCACTGGAAGAGCGGGGTTCAGCGCCAGAGGATCGCGCTTCAATGAACGCGCCATTATCTGGGGCGGCTGCGGGCTGCAGTTCGCAGCGGGGGTGCCCAGAAAGCTTGGGCCTCCCTGCGCTGTGGATTCCAGCCCCCAGCTGCTTAGCTGTACCTGGCTAGACATAGAAATTGTGCAGAGCCCCACGCATTTTTTTTTTATTATTTCATGAAATTCATGAAATAATAAAAAAAAAGGGCTCCCCTATATTCTTGTGTCTGGCCAAGTACAAATAGGCACCTGGGGGTTGGGGCAGCCCGTCGCTGCCTGCTGGATCCGGCTGGTTCCAAAAATACGGCAAAGCCCACGTCAAATTTTTTTAAAAATCCATAAAACAATATAAATAAAAGGGACTGCATCTTTATTAACCCCTCCACCATGGTCGAGGGGTTAGTAAAGATGCAATCCTTTTTTGGGATTGTTTTACTGATTTTTCAAAAAAATGACGTGGGCTTCGCTGTATTTTTGGAACCAGCCGGATGCAGCAGGCAGCGACGGGCTGCCCCCAACCCCCAGATGCCTATTTGTACCTGGCCAGACACAAGAATACAGGTGAGCCCCCTTTTTTTTATTATTTCATGAATTTCATGAAATAATAAAAAAAAAATGCGTGGGGATCCGCGCAATTTCTATGTCTAGCCAGGTACAGCTAAGCAGCTGGGGGCTGGAATCCACAGCGCAGGGAGGCCCAAGCTTTCTGGGCACCCCCCGCTGCGAATTGCAGCCCGCAGCCGCCCCAGAAGATGGCGCGTTCATTGAAGCGCCATCCTCTGGCGCTGAACCCCGCTCTTCCAGCTGCCCTGGTGCGGTGGCTCACTGGGTAATAAAGGGGTTAGGGCCAGATTTTTATTATCAGCTGGCCCTTAGCCTGAAATTTATGGTGGTCACGCCAATATTAGACTTGACCGCCATGAATTTCTATTAAATTGTTTAAAAAAAAACACAGCACAGAGACATTTTTTTTATTAGAAATGAAAACAAAAAAGCCATTAGGGACTCCATCTTTAATTAAAAAAATCCTCTTCCGTCCGACGTAGTCCAAAACGCAATGTTCACTCTGCTACATCCCTGTGTATAGACATACAATGCCTATGCACAGGGAGAGCAGGCTGAGAACAATCTCAGCTCTGCTACATCTGTGTGCATAGACATACATGTCTGTGCACAGGGATAGCAGGCTTGAGAACAATCTCAGCACTGCTACATCTCTGTGCATAGACATACATGTCTGTACACAGGGAGAGCAGGCTTGAGAAGTGACAGTCAGGGTTCAGAGCTGAACCCTGCTGTCACAGCCACTCTCTCTGCTGGCCTCCGGAGATTCCCGAGTGAAGTGAATAAATTAACTTCCGGAAGCTGACAGGTCCCTAGTAACCCACCGTTTACTGGATACCAGCTACACAGCAGGCTGCAGGGAGTGCGATTAACCCCCCGCACAAGGAACTCATCATGATGGGGGGGTTGAACCGCACTCCCTGCAGCCCGCTGTGTAGCTGGTAACCAGTAAACACAGCGGGTTGCTAGGGAGCTGTTAGCAGACGGGGAAGCTGTTTTTGTTTTTTTGTTTTTTTTACTATTCTTTAGAAGCTTTTTGCTGCTGGCTTTTAAAGAATACAATGGGGAATTGCAGGTTTTTCCTCTGCTGCCAGACCCCATATAGGGTCCAGCAGCAGAGGAATCGCTGCAATACTCGCTACCCATTCATTGACATTGGAATCGCTAGACTCGCAATGAGTAGCGAGTATCTGAATTGGACTCGTTAGAGTCTAGCGATTCCGAGCAGTTTAGAATTCGCCCATCCCTACCTAAATGCTTGTCATTTCATGCTGGAGGGATTAGGAACCTTTTCACAGCTAGATAAGTATTCTCTTAACCTTAAACTGTAGTCTGTAATTACCCTTCCCTTCTGATATTGTCAAGCGCTTAGATGGCACTGACATTGTTGGATGCTGCTGTGTATGTTGTTTGTCTTTAAAGCTGCATGGTTGATAGTTGTGAAGGTCTTTGCCTCCTGTGGTGTGCTCCAGAACTGCAGTCACTATTATGTGCTATGGAATCAATAGCGCTATATAAATGAATAAATATTATTATTATTATGTTCAATTGCTGGTTCAGGAGTTAATGTGTGACTCACCTGGAATCCCCTCCCCCAGCTTTAAATAGCCTTCCCTCTCCTCTGTCAGGTGCTGCTGATAGCTATGTGCTCTAGTTCTTGTTGCTGTGCTGTTCTGATGCTTAGCTGCTGGGCTAAAGTCTTTCCTTGGGAGAAGCTGTGATTCCTGACCTGTGGGTGGAGGTAGAGACCCTCAACCTAGGGCTAATCAGAAGTTTTAGGGCACAGGGTGGCTGCTCAGAACTCCTCACCATCAGAGGTACCTCCGAGATCAGGGCGAGCAAGGGACCCCCAGCATCAGGGTCAGATTAGGCTCTCCTGACCCCCTTTTGCCCAATTCACCTACCTGTTACCTGATTCCCTTACCTCCCAAGCATGACAGATATATCTGCCCACCTTTGACCTTACGCCGTGATGGTGATAGAACTTGTGTACTTTCCTGTTGTGAAGCTCGCTGTGGCTCGGCTGTGGTGCCGTGGATCTGCCAGCAATGAAGCTTCTATTTGGTGGTGGCACCGCTACATAGAGATTATGATATCCTATCCTATGCATGACACCCTGCTACCTAAGCGTCATTGACGTGACAGTGTCACCATTTTCCGAGGAATATACTTTTTGGTTTCTTTTTTATTTATTTTTGGACCCTTTGTGGGGGACGGGTTTCTGCAAAGTGAGCTCATGTTTTTATAGATAATTATTGGGATAAATATAATATTTATATAAATACTTATTGCATTATTGGGAGATATTAATCATCAAAAAATTGACAATTCTGACCTTTTTATCCTTTTCCATTTTGGATTTTGCTGTATGGGATAAGTATTTTCATATTTTACTAGTTATAATAATTACACAAGTGGCAATTTATAATAAATAAACAGTCAAACTGCCACAAGTCACATTTATGTTATGGAACTGGAAAGTTCATGTAGCAGCAAAAATCTTCTGTTGTGCTCAACCTTAGTAAAGTTTAATTTAAGTCCACAACCCTAAGGGTAAAAAGGGCACTTACCATTAGAGATAAGCAAACTTTCCCCGAACATATTGGCCAATTTTAAATTTTGCATGAACATTGACAATTCGGTTCACGATCGGAAACCTGAGCAATTTACTAAAAAATCGGTGAACGTGGCTTTGAAAGAAGTTTGAAATTTAAATTGGCTGTAAAACCTTTCCTGATTGTTTTGTGGCCAAAATTTTCACCAGAAGACCCACTTGCTGAATAAAACAGCTATTTTTTTGGAGAGCAAACTTATTATTGAAGAGGGTCAGCAGCGTGCGAGGTCATCTCTTCTACACTTATGTGATAGCAATTCATATAAACATAACGCCAAAGGGTGTTTAAGGCCCTTTCACATAGGCTTTTTTTGAAAATGCGGCAGATGTGGACAAAAAAAACGCATCTGCTGCATTTTCTGCCTAACAGCCGCACTTTCGGAACACTTGCGGCAAGCCCCATGCATTGTTTATGGGGCATGTGGTAAGTGTGTGGCAAGAGCGGCTGTTAGGCGGAAAATGCGACAGATGCGTTTTTTTTGTCCGCATCAGCCGCATTTTCAAAAAAACGCCTATGTGAACGCACCCTTAGCCTGGTACTGATCTTTAAATAATTAATAAAAAAAAAGTTGGCTTCCAACTTTTTTTCTTTCGCCAGCTAGAGTACAACAAACAGCTGCAGCATGAAGCCAACAGCTAGTGGCTTTATCTTGGCTATTATCAAAACTGGGGGGACCCATGACAAATTTTTCAATTGTTTTTTATTTTTTCATGAATCTGATGTGTTTTTGGTTGCCATAACCAATCACAGATGCCAGCAAAGAGGGTGGGCTAAGTCTGTCTTTAACCAATCAGGAAAGGGAAAAGCAGTGAATATGTATGAGGTACATGAGCGAGCATGGAAGCATGGTGACAGCGGCGCTGAAATTTGCCATGTAATAATTTAGGAAGATAATGTCTGTTTCAAAATAGAGGGGCTCCACTGGTTTGAGCTGTGTTTGGAAGCTTTTGGGCCCCTTTGAGGGTGTTTTCTATGTCATTGATTTTGTGTCCCATTGATTTGAAGGTTTGGCAAACTGTTTGCTAATCTATTCAGCGATCTTGAAAAGGTTCGCTCATTTTTACTTACCATCAAAAGTGTATAAAAATAATAGCATTGGTAGTTGATACACATAATTTCAGGGATAACAAAAATAAATAGTCTAATAGTTTAACACTAGTTTAGTTTTCCTCTAACCTTAGAAGAAGCGGGACGTACACTCAAAATGGCTTATAGCCTATGTGTTCCTGTATTCCCTGGCATTATGTATCGAAACCAAATTATGTAATATGCAACTTTTTTGGTTGTATAATTATAAGAAGGTTTTATATGACTATTGTACTTTTAAAACAAATTTCCAAATGTATTGTTGTTTAAAAATACATTGTAGATTCAACATTTATGCAACTACTCTCATATTCCACTTCTAAAGTACATAATGCTAACATTTTTATTTTGTTTTCTTTCAGGCATGTGATTGTGGTGGTCCGGGATCTCTGAGCACGCAGTGTAATCCAGACACAGGCTGTTGTTTCTGCCATCCAAATTACTCAGGAGACAAGTGCACCAGTTGTAGAGTAGGATACCGGAATTATCCCCATTGTGTCAATTGTGACTGTTCTTTAGCGGAAGTAAACCTGAGAACTGTGATCGTGAAACTGAAAAATGTCCTTGTGCTGAAGAGACTGGACAGTGCAACTGTAAGGTAAGTAATGTGCAAACAAAAGTATTCAAATCTATCTATCTATTAGTGATGCCTTGCTCAAAGCTTTTTGGAGTTTGATACACCGGACAATTAAAAAGTCAGTTTTTATTTCTCGAACATCCATTAAAGTGTTGACAGCTATTTTTTGAAGTGTACATGGGAAAGATAACTGGGCGAATATTTGGTGGTGTGCACCCACTATTATGAGGACTGTATCTCCTTCAAGTTTTCATCTATCTATCTTTTATCCATCTATCCTCAAAGAAAGGGACACTATACAAAACAGAGAGGGTGCAAGCTTCTGGGTATACAACCCATATACATTCAACAAAAATACATGTATATGCCTGATATACATATAGCAAAGAGACCACTATTTTTTCACTGTCTCTGGAATTCTTTCTATGCTGTATTTCCTATCTAAGTATCTGTGTAATATAATTTATATCTATTGCTCAAATATCTATCCATCTATCAAAATGAATATAACCCATTTGTAACGGAGCCAATTTCCACGTGAAAGCCCAGGTCAAATTTGTTAATTCTGACCAGTGTCACGTTATAAGGAAATAACTCTAGAACGCTTCAACCGATCCCTGTGATTTAGAATTTTTTCTTGTGACATATTGAACCTCATTTTATAGGTAAATTAAGATGACATCTTTTCCTTTATTTGTGAAAAAAATAAAAATTTAGCGAACATTTAGAAAATGTTTCAACTTTCAAATTTTGATTTCTTTATGCCCTTAACCAGAGAGTTAGGGCACAGATAATAGTTTAAATACAACATTTCCTTTGTGTCTCCTTTATATCAGCACAGTTTTTGAAACATAATTTTTTTGTTAGGAATTAGAAGAGTTCAAAGTTCATCAGCAATTTCTCATTTTTCCAACAAAATTTACTATTATTTTTTAGGAACCACGTGCCACTTGAATGACCTTGAGAGGCCTATGTGACAGATAATATCCCAAAGTGATAGTATTCTAAAAACTGCACCCCTCAAACTACTCAAAATCACATCCAGGAAGTTTATTAACCCTTCATGTACTCACAAAAATTGGTGAAATTTGAAATGAAAAATACATATGTTTACATTTTCCTAAAAAAAAATTGTTGCTTTAGCCTTATTTATTAACTTTTACGAGGAATAACTCAACAAAATGGACCCCAAAATTTGTCATCCAGTTTTGTCTGAATGCACCAATACCCCACATGTGATCAGAAACCTCATTTTGAACAAAGGGGGGTTTCGGAAGGGAAGGAGCGTGATTTGAATTTTGGAACAGAATTTTGCAGAAATAGATAGCATGCACCATTTTGCATTTGCACACACCTAAACAGCAGTGGGGGTCCCACAAGTGACTGGAGTTTGGAAACTGGACCCCTCAAGGATTATATCTATGGGTATAGTAAGCATTTTGAACCCAAGGTTACATCACAGTAATTTTATAACATTAAATAATCCTATTGAAAATGTATGTTCTTTGTTTTCATAAAAATTTACTTTAGCACCAAATTTCTTTTACAATATCTTTTACAATACGTTAGACCAAAAATTGACCCCACAGTTTTTCACCACTTTCTTCTGAGCGTGGTCATATCCCACATATGGTCAAAAAGTTCTGTTTAGGCAAACTGGAGGGCTCAGAAAAAGAAGGCGCAATATTTGAATTTTGCAACATAAATATGGCTGAAATGGAAGGGCACAATGTTGCATTTGCAGAGTCCCTGGGTACCAAAACTTCAGAAACCCGCAGGCTGTGGGGATGAGTGTGGGAGCATGCGGTAGGAACGTGAGTAAGAGGTGTGAGTGTGGGGAGTGGGCTGCAGGAGTCAAGGTAGGTAGTGCGGGGAGTGGGCTGCAGGGATCAGCGCAGGAATTGGGCTGCAGGGGTCTGTGCAGGTAGTAGGATGCAGGGATCAGCTGGAGATCAAAGTGAGCAGGCTGCACAGGAGTATGGAGTGGGTCTGCGGGTATCAAAGAAGCATGAAGAGAGCGGGCATGTGGACTGTGGGGGTGAGCATGGGAACAGATTGCAGGGGTCAACATGGGAAGTAGGCAGGAGGGGTGAGCATGGGAAGCGGGCTGAAGGGGTCAGCGAGGGGTGTGTGCAGCAGTTGCAGGGGGAGCAGGTTGCAGGGCTCAGCATGAGATCAAAGGGAGCAGGCTGCACAGGAGTGTGGAGTGGGTGGGCGGGCTTCAAAGGGCATGAAGAGGTTGGACATGTGGACTGTGGGGGTGACCATGGGAGCAGGCTGCAGGGGTGAACACGTGGAGCTGGCAAGAGGGTGAGTGTGGGAAGCAGGCAGGAGGGGTTAACATGGGAAGGGGCTGCAGGGGTCAGCATGAGGAGTGGCAGGAGCAGGCTGCAGGAGTCAGCATGGGGAGAGGCTGCAGGGGAAAGTGTGGGTAGGGGGCTGCAGGGCAGAGCGTGGGAGAGTGTGCTGCAGGTGGTCAGCGTGGGAATGGGGAGGGTTGAGTGGTGGATGAGGGGATAAAAGCAATGAGGGGGTGGGCTGCACAGGAGCATACAGTGGGTGGGCTGCAAGGGAGCAGAATGTAGGAGAGCAGGTAGGGAGCTGCATGAAGCAGGTGGGCAATGGAATGAGGAGAGCAGGCAATGAGGGGGAGGCTGCACAGGAGCATGGAAAGGGTGGGTGTGGGCACTGCACAGAGCAAGTGGGCAATAAGGGGGGCAGGCTGTACAGGATCATGGAGTGAGGGGGGGGGTTGAGTGGAGCAGCCAGGCAGGCTGCATGGCAGCATGGAGCGGGTTGTCTGCATGGGAGGATGGAGCGGGGATAAAGGGCACAGGTTGCACAGTAGTATGGATGTGCAGGGGTTTCTGTCATTGATGGCTTTCCCAGTGGCACCATATTAGCACACCCATCACTTGGGTGTGCTAATATGACACGGGAAGAAGTGATGCATGATTCGTGACAACTGGACAGAAAAGGATGAGCCTCTTCGCAACTATGTAAATACATCATAGCTTTGTGTTCTGCGCTGAGCACTTACGCCTGGGATACTTGAAATAGAGAGCCAGCACCAAATCTAGTTGCATCAAATATTTACTTTATTTAAGGATCCACATACACATTAAAATGCATCTTGTGAGGCACACAGCCTCGTCAAGGCTGTGTGCCTGACGAAATGCATTTTAATGTGTATGTGGATCCTTAAATAAAGTAAATATTTGTTGTCACTGGATTTGGTGCTGGTTCTCTATTACAAGTATCCCTGGATTTGGTGGCCGCCAGACACCGCTGAGCACCTGAATCGGATCAACCTGGAGGCAAAGGCAAGCTTTCAATTTCCCTCTCCCTTTTTATTACTACACTTACGCCTGGGTTTTCAGACAAATCCCAGACACCATTATTAAAAGAAAACCCCTGTTGGAACCACTCACTATAATGAGGTGATACTACTACAGAGGTTCTTTTAACTCCCTGTTACCCACTGAAGTCAAGGTATTTAAGGGGTCACTCACCACTTTTTGTTAATCCACAAAATGCTGGATAATATTAAAGTGGTGCTCAGCAAGTTACACACAATGTTGGGAAGTAATAGTCCAGTGTGTGAGCTTCATAATACAGACCCATTAATATGTACACACATGCAAAATGGCCATATTCTATTAGCTCTTCTCAATGCTTGGCGCACCTGGGCTCCCCCTTCCCCTCGTACTGCCCTGACTCTGTTATAAGTTTTGTTTTAAAGTGTTTAATAAGATTGATTTTTATGAAGACGAGTGCTGCAGGATTTCTTCAATTTTTCATTGAATTAAGGTTAATATTTCATCTATTCTCCGCTCTGGCAATTGTTTTGATGAAGTCAACCCCTCGCCAATCATATAATATTACTTAAATGCCAAATAATCTGAACCAGCTCTTTCACCCTGGTGTATTTCTTTAAAGTGATGGGACACTGGATAAGTAACAGGACTTGTTTATCTTCTTTTATATACTTACCTTTTCGCATTTGTCATGCCCTTACACCGTTGGGATGTCCAGAAATCCCATAAATCATTGGCACACCTAAGTGATTGGTATGCAAATATGGCACCCGCTAGCGGTAGTAGCCCCTAATACACTATCACCAACAGGGCCTCCAACAATCACAGGCTCAGGTACATGGGACAGAGGCACAGACAGGCTCAGGAAAGTGAGAGGAAGCACAGACAGGCCCTGAGTAGCAGGGGGCCCAGACTGGCACAGGGAGGTGGGGAGGAACAGACAGGCACAGGGAGGCAGGGAGAAAAGACTGGCACAAGGAGGCAGGGAGCGCAGGGAGCCGGGTATACACAGAGAGGCACAGGGAGGTGGGGTGTGCAAAGACAAGCAAAGAGAGTGCACGATAGGCCGAGAGACGACACGGGGGTAGAGAGAGCCCATGAGTAAGAGGATTACATTGGAACTGAACTTGGTGGGAGCTAATAAAGTGGATAATGAGATGTCTGTCTATTTTGTATGCAATAAAGGATTTCTCTCGATGTTGTGTTTTTTTCTCTTTACTCAAATATATTTTATATATATACTCTTTATATATATCTGTATCTATCTATTTATCTACTAGAAAAAAATTCAGAGAATTTTTTTCTAGTAGTTTGACCCAGCGTCCCTGCTGGCACCAGTTCACATTTTGTCTGTGAGTGCTGTGCAGTTTTTTTTCTGTTATCTATCTATCTATCTATCTATCTATCTATCTATCTATCTACAGTACAGACCAAAAGTTTGGACACACCTTCTCATTCAAAGAGTTTTCGGTATTTTCATGACTATGAAAATTGTAGATTCACACTGAAGGCATCAAAACTATGAATTAACACATGTGGAATTATATACTTAACAAAAAAGTGTGAAACAACTGAAAATATGTCTTATATTCTAGGTTTCTTCAAAGAAGCCACATTTTGCTTTGATTACTGCTTTGCACACTCTCTTGATGAGCTTCAAGAGGTAGTCACCGGAAATGGTCTTCCAACAGTCTTGAAGGATTTCCCAGAGATGCTTAGCACTTGTTGGCCTTTTTGCCTCCACTCTGCGGTCCAACTCACCCAAAACCATCTCAATTGAGTTCAGGTCTGGTGTAGGGATGGGCGAATCTACTCGCTACTATTCGGGACTCGCCCAAATAGTAGCGGACTCGGGGGACTCGCTACTCGCCGAGTTTCCTTAGGAATTACTCGGGGGTAGCGAGTCCCTGTACTTTTGCAGTGTATCTATACAGATACACTATAAAAGTACCCTAAAAGTTAATCTAAGGGGTTAAAAACAATAAACCTTCATACTCACCTTCTGTGGGGCCAGTACCTTATGTACCGGGACCGGTTCCGAAGACCTCCGGACGTCACAAGACCTCAGATCACCGGGAGAAGATGGGCTGAAGAACCTGTGAGATTTCAGCCACTCAGCATGCGGCAGAGCGGTCACATGGGTTTGTCACGTGGCTGCACTGCTAGCCAATCAGATTGGCCAGATCGCTCATTGGCTGGCAGTGCGGCCACGTGACAAACCCATGTGACCGCTAGCCGCATGCTGATTGGCTGAAATCTCACAGGTCCTTCAGCCCATCTTCTCCCGGTGATCTGAGGTCTTGTGACATCCGGAGGTCTTCGGTATCGGTCCCGGTACATAAGGTACAGGCCCCACAGAAGGTGAGTATGAATGTTTATTGTTTTTAACCCCCTAGATTAACTTTTAGGGTACTTTTGTAGTGTATCTGCATAGATACACTGCAAAAGTACAGGTTACTATTCGGACTCGCTGGACTCGCAACGAGTACCGAGTCTCAGACCCAGACTCGTTAGAGTCCAGCGATTCCGAGTATTTCAGGATTCGCCCATCCCTAGTCTGGTGACTTTGGAGGCCCGGTTATCTGGCGTAGCACCCCATCACGATCACACCTCCTCCTCCATGCTTCACAGTGGGTACCAGGCATGTAGAGACCGTCCGCTCACCTTTTCTGTGTCGCACAAAGACACAGTGGTTGGAACCAAAGATCTCAAATTTGGACTCATCAGACCAAAGCACAGATTCTATTGGTCTAATGTCCATTCCTTGTGTTCTTTAGCCCAAACAAGTCTCTTCTGCTTGTTACCTGTTCTTAGCAGTGGTTTCCTAGCAGC
The DNA here is from genome assembly GCA_033576535.1 of Allobates femoralis. Classification (NCBI taxonomy): domain Eukaryota; kingdom Metazoa; phylum Chordata; class Amphibia; order Anura; family Aromobatidae; genus Allobates; species Allobates femoralis. Next base: position 351,784,950 of record JARQOC010000001.1, read on the forward strand.
TATTTTTCCATGAAGGCCTGCTGCACAAAGTCTCCTCTTAACAGTTGTTGTAGAGATGTGTCTGCTGCTAGAACTCTGTGTGGCATTGACCTTGTCTCTAATCTGAGCTGCTGTTAATCTGTGATTTCTGAGGTTGGTGACTTGGATGAACTTATCCTCCGCAGCAGAGGTGACACTTGGTCTTCCGTTCCTGGGGAGGTCCTCATGTGAGCCAATTTCTTTGAAGTACTTGATGGTTTTTGCAACTGCACTTGGGGACACTTTCAAAGTTTTCCCAATTTTTCGGAATGACTGACCTGCATTTCCTAAAGTAATGATGGCCACCCATTTTTCTTTACTTAGCTGCTTTTTTCTTGCCATAATACGAATTCTAACAGTCTATTCAGTAAGACTATTAGCTGTGTATCCACCAGACTTCTGCACAACACAACTGATGGTCCCAACCCCATTTATAAGGCAAGAAATTCCACTTAATAAACTTGAAATGTGAGATAATGTGCAATAGGGTCTTATCCTTTGGACAGGTAATGGCAATAAAACTTAATGCAAACTGCTCACCTGATATGTTTGTGCAACCCACAACCAAGTATAATCGCTCGAAAACAGGTGCTGCACGGTCTGCACCTCCACGGGTAACCACGGTGGAGACAATCTGGATAAAGGACGAAGTGCCGCTTGACCTGCACTGCTGTAAAAGACCACCAGAAACTCGGGATATCTGGGATAAGATGTTGGTTTAATTCCAATGCGTTTCGGAGCTGCTACCGGGTTTGAAGAACCTAGAATATAAGACATATTTTCAGTTGTTTCACACTTTTTTGTTAAGTATATAATTCCACATGTGTTCATTCATAGCTTTGATGCCTGTGAATCTACAATTTTCATAGTCATGAAGATACAGAAAACTCTTTGAATGAGAAGGTGTGTCCAAACATTTGATTGCGGCAGTTGTGGTGAAAAAACCTCAACTGCCACGGTTATCGCATAACGGCCGCACTTGTGGTTCACCTGCAACAAGCCCCATGCAATGTCTATGGGGCTTGCGGCAGGCGCGGCAAGTGCGATATAGTTGCAGTTTCGGCACTTGCGGCAGATGCGGCCGCGAAAAAAACTCGGTCAGCCGCGGTTTTCTTGAGGCCGCATCTGCCGCAAGTGCCGAAACCGCACTTGCCGCACCTGCCGCACACTTACCGCAAACCCCATAGACATTGCATGGGGCTTGCCGCAGGTGTACCGCAAGTGCGGCCGTTATGCGGTAATCGCGGCAGTTGCGGTTTTTTCACCGCAACTGCCGCGATCAGCGCTTTACCGCTAATCTGAAAAGGCCCTAATATACAATATAAATGTTCTTCTACATGTGTGGATAGTGGCTGTTTTGTTCATTCCATATGAATACGCATATGATGCAGTAGATCTCCCATTTTGTTGGCATGTGATCAAGTCCTTAATTATAAATTTGATCGTGAAATCAAGACTGATAACTTTACTTTTGCATTAATTTCTCTGACTTTCAGTAAATTAACAAATTACAATAACCCCATGTTCTAAAAGCAGGTTTCTTAATTTAATATCTTATAGTTTTGTTTCCCTTGAATTGTTGAAGCTACTATGCTAATGAAGGTTGTGCAGTCAGTGGCTAAAATATGCACCATTTAATAGTATTTTGCTGTGGGATTTAAGTTATTGTATTTAAAGTACAACTCCCTTTTTTTTTCTACCACTGGAATGATGCCTTTAATGTAAGGTCTCATATTTCAAACTCTATTGCTGCCACACCCGTCAATCTCTCGCAGTTTGTGACCTGCTGGTTCATGAAGCAAACTAGAGTTCACTTTTACATGCAAGCCTATGAGGACCTTGTTTTGGCCTTGTTCTGGTACTCACAGACTTGCATTTAGAGCTTGTGACATAATGTCTGACAAGGGGCCAGTCAGAAGTTACGGTAACTAGATGGTGCCGTGGGATCAGAGCGGCATCAAGAAAAGGTGAAGACACCAGAGGGTAAGCATATGATTAGGGGCAGATGCCTTAGATTAAAATCACCACTCCAATGGTGAAGTAAAATAAAATGCTGGAATTGTACTTTAAGGTGAATTATATTATTATTATTTGTGTCCTTTTCAATTGATGAGTATGTTCAGTTGAATATCAGCACACAAATTATTGATACATTTAAGTATATAGAGTTATGGATTATTAGTTTTGTGATGACAGTGTAATGATACTAATGTAAAGACAGAGACTAGGGATGGGCGAATCTACTCGCTAGGACTCGTTACTCGGCGAGTAGTAAGGGACTCGCAGGACTCGGTACTCTGCGAGTTTCCCAGTGATTACTCGCACGAGTCCAATGCAAATCAATATCAATCCTAGTTTTGTCAGAAACGCTGACAAAACTAGGATTGCCATTGTTTGCATTAGACTCGTGCGAGTAATCACTGGCTACTGTGCCAGTGATAGCAGGGAAACTCGCAAAGTAACTGCTGTTTCTTTGCGAGCCGAGTCCAGCTGTCTTCTCTGTGCAGCTCCAGGGTCCTAGAACCTGCCTGCTCACAGACATGATGTAGCAGTGCTGAGATTGTTCTCAGTCTGCTCATTCCCTGTGCATAGACATCTATATTTATGCACAGGGGATGTAGCAGAGAGGACATCGCGTTTTGGACTGCGTCGGACAGAAGAGGATTTTTTTAATTAAAGATGAAGTCCCTAATGGCTTTTTTTTTTATTTCAAATAAAAAATTTTCTCTGTGTTGTGTTTTTTTAACCCTTTATTGGAGATTCTTAGTGGCTGGGTCAAACGTGGCCTGACATTAAGAATCTCGGGCTTAATACCAGCTTGTATAACAAAGCTGGTATTAACCCCTTTATTACCCAGCATGCCACTGCCACCAGGGCCGCTGGAAGAGCGGGGTTCAGCGCCAGAGGATGGCGCTTCAATGAACGCGCCATCTTCTGGGGCGGCTGCGGGCTGCAATTTGCAGCGGGGGGTGCCCAGAAAGCTTGGGCATCCCTGCGCTGTGGATTCCAGCCCCCAGCTGCTTAGCTGTACCTGGCTAGACATAGAAATTGCGCGGAGCCCCACGCATTTTTTTTATTATTTAATGAATTTCAGAGTCAGAGTCTCAGAGTCAGAGTCTCAGAGTCAGAGTCAGAGTCTCAGAGTCGGAGTCTCAGAGTCAGAGTCGCCTAAGAGTCGGAGTCGCCTCGGAGTCGGAGTCGTCTTGGAGTCGGAGTCGCCTCGGAGTCGGAGTCGTCTCGGAGTCGGAGTCTCCTCAGAGTCGGAGTCTCAGAGTCGGAGTCGCCTCAGAGTCGGAGTCGCCTCAGAGTCGGAGTCGTCTCGGAGTCGGAGTCGTCTCGGAGTCGAGTCGGAGTCGGAGTCGTCTCGGAGTCGGAGTCGTCTCGGAGTCAGAGTCGTCTCGGAGTCGTCTCGGAGTCGGAGTCGAGTCGGAGTCGGAGTCGTCTCGGAGTCGGAGTCGTCTCGGAGTCGAGTCGGAGTCGTCTCGGAGTCGGAGTCGTCTCGGAGTCGGAGTCAAAAAAATGCGTGGGGCTCCATGCAATTTCTATGTCTAGCCAGGTACAGCTAAGCAGCTGGGGGCTGGAATCCGCAGCGCAGGGATGCCCAAGCTTTCTGGGCACCCCCCGCTGCAAATTGCAGCCCGCAGCCGCCCCAGAAGATGGCGCGTTCATTGAAGCGCCATCCTCTGGCGCTGAACCCCGCTCTTCCAGCGGCCCTGGTGGCGGTGGCACGCTGGGTAATAGAGGTTAGGGCCAGCTTTGTATTATCAGCTGGCCCTAAGCCCGAAATTTATAGCGGTCACGCCAATATTAGACATGACCGCCATGAATTTCTATTAAATTGTTTTAAAAAAAACACAACACAGAGAAATTTTTTTATTAGAAATAAAAAAAAAAGCCATTAGAGACTCCATCTTAAATTAAAAAAATCCTCTTCCGTCCGACGCAGTCCAAAACGCGATGTCCTCTCTGCTCATCCCTGTGCATAGATATAGATGTATATGCACAGGGAATGAGCAGGCTGAGAACAATCTCAGCTCTGCTACATCATCTCTGTGCACAGACATTCATGTCTGTACACAGGGAATGAGCAGACTGAGAACAATCTCAGCTGTGCTACATCATCTCTGTGCTCAGACATTCATGTCTGTACACAGGGAATGAGCAGACTGAGAACAATCTCAGCTCTGCTACATCAGGCAGCAGGCGGGCTCTAGGACCCTGGAGCCAGCACACAAAGAAGACAGGACTCTTATCTGTGCGATTTTCCCAGCCAGCAATTACAGTTGCAAAGTAAACTAGTCCAATGCAAATAAATGACAAAACTAGGATTGCTTCAGGCTGAAGCTTCCGAGACACATCTGCGATTTGTAAATCTCACACTACTCGCTATTACTCGCTTCCCCATTCATTAACATTGGACTCGCTAGACTCGCAACGAGTAGCGAGTCCTGTGCTCGGACTCGCTAGAGTCAAGCGATTCCGAGTAATTTAGGATTCGCCCATCACTAACAGAGACCAAAATTACAAAGAATATGATACAGATTATGGGTTGCTAAAGCTCTAAGGGACAGTAAGGCTAGGGTCACATCTGCTTTTTTTTTTTTTTAAATCCTGATCCGGTTTTGAGCTTTTAAAAGCGCAAAACCAGAGCAGGAAACGCTCCTCATAGGAGCCCATTATGGTAAGCGGATTGCTTTATAACCAATCCGGTTATCGGCTCCGGTCTGCAGCCTGCATGAAAAATCATGCATGCTGCAGTTTTTGGAGCGGTTCTAAGCCCCGCAATGCAGTAACCGCATTGCTCAGGATGTGTAATCCTGAGCAATGCAGTTACCGTTTATACTTTGCTTATCCCGGCTGCCGCCGGGATAAGAAAACTGTTGAACTATGAAATAAACCTTTAATATTAATAATAATTGTGCCCTTCATGTCTCTAGGGGGTGCCCATCCCCTCTAGAGACATGCTACCTACTCAGGTGGGCATGTAATGAGTTAATATTGGCTGTACACTAAGCCGGCTCCTGTCGGCCCTGTACAATTTTGTGAATGAAGCCGCAGCTCCCCTGTGACCTGCGCGCATACTATACGTAATGTACGTATAGTATGTGCGCTGTCCAAGGTCCTGTACACTTTTACAGTAGATCTATGGCGCTGCGCAGCCCATAGATCTACTGTAAAAGCCTACAGAACCTCGGACAGCGCACATACTATACATATATTACGTGTAGTATGCGCACAACTGTAAGTGAAGCCGCGGCTTCATTCACAACATTTTACAGAGCCGACAGGAGCCGGCATACTGTACAGCCAATATTAACTCATTACATGCCCACCTGAGTAGGTAGCATGTCTCTGGGGGAGTGGGCACCAACCAGAGACATGATGGGACAATTATTATTATTAATATTAAAGGTTTTTTGACAGTGATAACAGTTTGCTCATCCCTGCGGCAGCAAACTGTACGGTAACCGGATTGCTCCGGATTACACATCCGGAGCAATCCGGTTACAGGATTGCGGCTTCAGCAACACATTTTTCATGAAAAATGTGTCTGAAGCTAATTGCGTTCACCGCATCCGGATCTGGATGAGGTGAATGCAATTCTCTATTAAAGTGTGACCCTAGCCTAAATAATGCCAGCTATACACATTAGATGGCTTTCGACTAAGTGGTGGCTCATTTTGCTGGCTACGCATACACAAGCGCTCATTCAGATGAGCACCCTTGTGTTCCTTATAAGATAACTGTTACCAAACATGTGTGTCAGCGGTATATCTTGGGAGAACAATGTGAAAGAATTAGGCCCCCAAACACATTAAACTGCCAGCTGGCCCTTGATATCAGGTTGATATTAATCCAATGTGAATGGTGGTTGTTACAGAACAAATTCTTGTAGTTTTATATCCTACTAGCTGTACTACCTGGCTACGCCCGTGGTAATAAATAACTGCTGTTAGCTATAACAAAATAGAATTTGAATATGTCATATTAATGACCTGTAGGAAAATAGAAGCTGAGCTGTGATTGGTTGCAATAGGCAGCATAATAAATCTCCAGCCAACAGTCAACCCTCCCCCCGGCAGGGCAGTATATATTACCTCACACATACACATAAAAGACAGCTCATGTGTCTGACATCTGCCTTAATTCCCTATATGGCACGTGTTGCACATTGGCTGTTTTTAATCAGAGGTTTATTTTTGGAAATTAAAGATACCAGACGTATGAGTCGAGTTGTGTGAGGCAATTTGTGCACATCTGTGTCTGTCTGTGTGGTGTGTGTGTCCCTGGGGTGTGTGTGTCCAAGTGGTGTGTGCGTGTGTGTCCCTGTGGTGTGTGTTCTTGTGGGGGGGAGGGGTGTCCCTGTGGTGTGTGTCCTTGTGGGGAGGTGGGGTTTCCCTGTGGTGTGTGTCCATCCCTGTGGGGTCTGTGTGTTCCTGTGGGGTGTGTGTGTGTCTCTGTGTCCCTGTGGGGTGTGTATGTGTGTATGTCCCTGTGGTGTGTGTGTCCCTGTGGGGTGAGTGCATGTGTTCCTATAGGGTGTGTATGTGTGTGTGTCCCTGTGGGGGGGTGTCGGTGTGGTGTGTGTCTCTGTGTTGTGTGTGTTTCTTTGTGGTGTGTGTTTGTGTTCGGGTGTGTAGTGAGTATCCAATGTTGGGGCTCCACCTTAGCTGTTATTCTTTGTGTGCATGTGGTGTGTATACATGTCCCCGTGCATGGTGAATATTCCATGTCAGGGACCCACCTTAGTGACTATATGCTGGTATATGCTGTTATTCTTTGGTGCTGTCATTAAGCCCCTCTCATTCACAACTGTCAACTGGTAACTTTCTCTCCATTATGTAAATAGGGCCAAAATTGTTTGGTGAATTGGGTTAAAATTTCACCTCACAACATAGCCTATGACGCTCTCAGGGTCCAGACGTGTGACTGTGCAAAATTTTGTGGCTGTAGTTGCGATGGTGTAGATGCCAATCCCGGACATCCACACATTCAGCTTTATATATTAGATATGGTACATTTGCTTCTCTTGTAGTTTTGCTGCTTATTAATCAGATTTATATTTTTGAAGGATAATATTAGACTTGTGTGTGTTTTAGGGCGATTATGTGGCGAGGTTAGTGTATGTGTGGTGAAATGTGTGCTGAGGGTGGTATATGTATTCAAGCACGTGGTAGTGTGTGGCGCATTTTGTGTGCGTGTTCATATCCCCGTGTGTGGTGAGTATCCTATGTCGGCGCCCCACCTTAGGAACTGTACGGTATATACTCTTTGGCGCCATCGCTCTTATTCTTTAAGTCCCCCTTGATCACATCTGGCAGCTGTCAATTTGCCTCCAACACTTTTCCTTTCACTTTTTCCCCATTATGTAGATAGGGGCAAAATTGTTTGGTGAACTGCAACACGCGGGGTTAAAATTTCGCCTCACAACATAGCCTATGATGCTGTCGGGGTCAAGACGTGTGACTGTGCAAAATTTTGGGGCTGTAGCTGGCAGCTGTTGATTTTCCTCCAACACTTTTCCTGTCACTTTTTCCCCATTATGTAGATAGGGGCAAAATTGTTTGGTGAACTGGAACACGTGGGGTTAAAATCTCGCCTCACAACATAGCCTATGACGCTCTCGGGGTCCAGACGTGTGACTGTGCAAAATTTTGTGGCTGTAGTTGCGACGGTGTAGATGCCAATCCCGGATATACATACATACACACACACATACACACATTCAGCTTTATATATTAGACTAGCTGTAGTAATATTAGACTAGCTGTAGTAATATTAGACTAGCTGTAGTAATAAATAACTGATGTTAGCTATAACAAAATAGAATTTGAATATGTCATATTAATGATCTGTAGGAAAATAGAAGCTGAGCTGTGATTGATTGCTATAGGCAGCCTAATAAATCTCCAGCCAACAGTAAACCCTCCCCTGGCCGGGCAGTATATGTTACCTCACATATACACATAATAGACAGCTCATGTGACTGACATCTGCCTTAATTCCCTATATGGCACATGTGTTGCACATTGGCTGTTTTTAATCAGATGTTTGTGTTTGGAAAATAAAGATAGCACACGTATGAGGCGAGTTGTGTGAGGTGATTTGTGCACATCTGTGTCTGTCTGTGTGGTGTTTGTCCCTGGGGTGTGTATGTGTGTGTCCCTGTGGGGGGGTCTGTGTGGTGTGTGTCTCTGTTGTGTGTGTCTCCTTGTGGTGTGTTTGTGTCCTTGTGGGGTGAATGCATGTGCCCTTATAGGGTGTGTATGTGTGTGTCCCTGTGTGGGGGGGTCTGTGTGGTGTGCTTCTCTGTTGTGTGTGTCTTTCTGTGGTGTGTGTGTCCCTGTGGGGTGAGTGCATGTGTCCCTATAGGGTGTGTATGTGTGTGTCTCCCTGTGGGGGGGTCTGTGTAGTGTGTGTGTGTATCTGTGTTGTGTGTGTCTCTTTGTGGTGTGTGTGTCCCTGTGGGGTGAGTGCATGTGTCCCTATAGGGTGTGTATGTGTGTGTGTCTCTGTGGGGGGGTCTGTGTGGTGTGTGTGTATCTGTGTTGTGTGTGTCTCTTTGTGGTGTGTGTCCCTGTGGGGTGAGTGCTTGTGTCCCTATAGGGTGTGTATGTGTGTGTGTCCCTGTGGGGGGGGGAGTGTCTGTGTGGGGTGTGTGTGTCTCTGTGTTGTGTGTGTCTCTTTGTGGTGTGTGTGTGTCCCTGAGGGGTGAGTGCTTGTGTCCCTATAGGGTGTGTATATGTGTGTGTCCCTGTGGGGGGGGTCTGTGTGGTGTGTGTGTCCCTGGGGTGTGTATGTGTGTGTCCCTGTGGGGGGTATGTGTGGTGTGTGTCTCTGTTGTGTGTGTCTCTTTGTGGTGTGTGTGTGTCCCTGTGGGGTGAGTGCATGTGTCCCTATAGGGTGTGTATGTGTGTGTGTCCCTGTGGGGGGGTCTGTGTGGTGTGTGTGTATCTGTGTTGTGTGTGTCTCTTTGTGGTGTGTGTCCCTGAGGGGTGAGTGCATGTGTCCCTATAGGGTGTGTATGTGTGTGTGTCCCTGTGGGGGGGTCTGTGTGGTGTGTGTGTGTCTCTTTGTGGTGTGTGTGTCCCTGTGGGGTGAGTGCATGTGTCCCTATAGGGTGGCTATGTGTGTGTGTCCCTGTGGGGGGGGTCTGTGTGGTGTGTGTGTCTGTGTCATGTGTGTCTCATTGTGATGTGTGTGTGTGTCCCTGTGGGGTGAGTGCATGTGTCGCTATAGAGTGAGTGTGTGTGTCCCCTTGGGGTGGTGTGTGTGTCTCTGTGTTGTGTGTGTCTCTTTGTGGTGTGTGTGTGTGTGTTTGTTCGGGTGCGTGGTGAATATCCAATGTTGGGGCTGCACCTTAGCGACTATACACTTGCTGTTACTCTTTGTGTGCGTGTGTTGTGTATACATGTCCCCATGCGTGGTGAATATCTCATATTGGGGCCCCACTTTAGTGACTATATGCTGGTATGTGCTGTTAGTCTTTGGTGCTATCATTAAGCCCCTCTTATTCACAACTGTCAACTGGTAACTGTCACTTTTTCCCCATTATGTAGATAGGGCCAAAATTGTTTGGTGAACTGGAACGCGCGGGGTTAAAATTTCGCCTCACAACATAGCCTATGACGCTCTGAGGGTCCAGATGTGTGACTGTGCAAAATTTTGTCTCTATAGCTGACAGCTGTCGACTTTCCTCCAATATTTTTCCATTCACTTTTTCCCCATTATGTAGATAGGGCCAAAATTGTTTGGTGAACTGGAACGCGCAGGGTTAAAATTTCACCTCACAACATAGCCTATGACGCTCCCGGGGTCGAGACGTGTGACTGTGCAAAATTTTGTGGCTATAGTTGCGACGGTGTAGATGCCAATCCCGGATATACACACATACACACACACACACATTCAGCTTTATATATTAGACTAGCTGTAGTACCCGGCTACGCCCGGGTTAATAAGTAACTGCTGTTAGCTATAACAAAATAGAATTTGAATATGTCATATTAATGACCTGTAGGAAAATAGAAGCTGAGCTGTGATTGATTGCTATAGGCAGCCTAATAAATCTCCAGCCAACAGTAAACCCACCCCTTGGCCAGGCAGTATATGTTACCTCACACATACACATAATAGACAGCTCATTTGACTGACATCTGCCTTAATTCCCTATATGGCACATGTGTTGCACATTGGCTGTTTTTAATCAGATGTTTATGTTTAGAAAATAAAGATAGCACACGTATGAGGCGAGTTGTGTGAGGTGATTTGTGCACATCTGTGTCTGTCTGTGTGGTGTGTGTGTCCCTGGGGTGTGTATGTGTGTGTCCCTGTGGGGGGGTATGTGTGGTGTGTGTCTCTGTTGTGTGTGTCTCTTTGTGGTGTGTGTGTGTGTGTGTCCCTGTGGGGTGAGTGCATGTGTCCCTATAGGGTGTGTATGTTTGTGTGTCCATGTGGGGGGTCTGTGTGGTGTGTGTGTGTATCTGTGTTGTGTGTGTCTCTTTGTGGTGTGTGTCCCTGTGGGGTGAGTGCATGTGTCCCTATAGGGTGTGCATGTGTGTGTGTCCCTGTGGGGGGGTGTCTGTGTGGGGTGTGTGTGTCTCTGTGTTGTGTGTGTCTCTGTGTGGTGTGTGTCTCTTTGTGGTGTGTGTGTGTCCCTGAGGGGTGAGTGCATGTGTCCCTATAGGGTGTGTATGTGTGTGTGTCCCTGTGGGGGGGTTTGTGTGGTGTGTGTGTGTCTCTTTGTGGTGTGTGTGTCCCTGTAGGGTGAGTGCATGTGTCCCTATAGGGTGGCTATGTGTGTGTGTCCCTGTGGGGGGGGTCTGTGTGGTGTGTGTGTCTGTGTCATGTGTGTCTCATTGTGGTGTGTGTGTGTCCCTGTGGGGTGAGTGCATGTGTCGCTATAGAGTGCGTTTGTGTCCCCTTGGGGGTGTGTGTGTCTCTATGTTGTGTGTGTCTCTTTGTGGTGTGTGTGTGTGTTTGTTCGGGTGCGTGGTGAGTATCCAATGTTGGGGCTGCACCTTAGCGACTATACACTTGCTGTTACTCTTTGTGTGCGTGTGTTGTTTATACATGTCCCCGTGCGTGGTGAATATCTCATGTTGGGGCCCCACCTTAGTGACTATATGCTGGTATGTGCTGTTGGTCTTTGGCGCTATCATTAAGCCCCTCTCATTCACAACTGTCAACTGGTAACTGTCACTTTTTCCCCATTATGTAGATAGGGGCAAAATTGTTTGGTGAATTGGAATGTGCGGGGTTAAAATGTCACCTCACAACATAGCCTGTGACGCTCCCGGGGTCCAAACGTAGGACTGTGCAAAATTTTGTCTCTATAGCTGACATCTGTCGATTTTACTCCAACTCTTTTCCATTCACTTTTTCCCCATTATGTAGATAGGGGCAAAATTTTTTGGTGAACTGGAACGCGCAGGGTTAAAATTTCGCCTCACAATATAGACTATGACGCTCCCGGGGTCAAGACGTGCGACTGTGCAAAATTTTGTCTCTATAGCTGACAGCTGTCGATTTTCCTCCCACACGTTTCCTTTCCCTTTTTCCCCATTATGTAGATAGGGCCAAAATTGTTTGGTGAACTGGAACGCGCGGGGTTAAAATTTCGCCTCACATCATAGCCTATGATGCTCTCAGGGTCTATAGTTGCGACGGTGTAGATGCCAATCCCGGATATACACACATACACACATTCAGCTTTATATATTAGATGTTAGCTTTGGTGAGGAAAAGAAAATGATCATAATTTATTTAGAATTTATTCACAATGTACCTGTTTTGTCTGCCATGCAAACATCAGAGCGAACTACATGAAAGTTGTAAGAGGAGGAAATATGTGAATTAGCTGTAGCAATGTGAAATAATTAACATTAAACAGCATTGAGGGAATCTAGTGATGAATGTTCTATGCTAAGTATACTACATTAGCAAAAAAAAAAGATATTTGAATGCAGATTTTACTAGTCTGTCAAAAAAAAATGTACAAGTTATTGCTTTTTTTATAATCATTTAACCACACAGCTATAATTTGGATGCAAGCCAGACAGATGAATTTTAGTATAGTAGTTTTCATACTGAGCACTACTTGCATTTTCCATCAGGATCTCTGAATGTTAACTTTCTTTTAGCCTCAATTTGCTACAAATTAATATTTTAATTTTGTGACATGCAGAGAAAACATTGTTCTTGTTTTACACGTTTGCTAGCTTTCTTCATTATTCAGCTCCAATCTACTCTAACGTCTTTAACTGTGTAAAAAGAACACATTATCACATTGCATTCTTTTTTGGCAGGCATATCATAGATCACATAATATTCTGCTTAGGGAATTCTTTCTTTCAAATAGTATTTATACTCCGTTCCGGTTTAACTATAATATATTTTATCAGAAATGTAGTACTTATCTTGACCAAATCCTTTGCCCATTTATGACTGCACTGATGCAGTCACTTATCTAAGCAATGCTACCGGCTTACTCACCAAACTTGCCGGTATAACGATAGATTCAGGAACCATTTTTGGCATCTATAGACGTGGGATCTCTGTACAGTAGCATACCCAATTCAGTAGGCATACGGGCTGCTAAATATTACCTTTAATGGCCACTTTACACGCGGCAACAGGAAGATAGAAACCGGCAGGTGCCGGAGACAATTGTACCTTTTACCTTCAAAACACCTTGCAGATACCTGAATTACACGCAGCCACTTCAAGGTGTTTTGAAGGTAAAAGGTACAATTGTCTCCGACACCTGCCGGTTTCTAACTTCCTGTTGCCGCGTGTAAAGTGGCCATAAGGGAACCTGTCGGGTGGTTTATGCCCCTCCAGCTGTCACTATCTGTCCCTGCAGCTTTATATTACCAGTCTAATCATCCCTGTCTGAGCTCATAGTGTAATGTGAAAGGTGAAAAAAAAGCATTTATACACTTACATTTCAGTCCCCACCTTGGAGGAGGGGGACTGTCTGGCAGGATAATAGTTAACTCACTTTTAACTTGGATAGCTAAAGGACCTGTGTGATGTAACAATCATGTGACCATAGTGGGCGGAGATAAGCCAGCAAATTTATTATGTTCTAGGAGAACTTAGCTCCGCCTATTGTAGTCACATGGTTGTGACATCACATCAGGTCTCCCAACATGTTCTAACATAAGGCTGAAATGTTAACTATTAATCTGCCAAACAGTCCCCGTCCTCCAAGCTGGGGACTGACTGCCTCATTACATAAGGAAATGTAAGTGCATAAGTGTTTTTTTTCACCTTTCACATTACACTATGAGCTCAGACAGGGATGATTAGACTGGTATTATAAAGCTGCAGCTACAGACAATGATAGGTGTGGAGGCATAAACCACCTGACAGGTTCTCTTTAACACCAAGGGGATTTACTGCATACCACATAATAGGTTCCTTTTGAAGCTATTAAGTTTTATTTTTACCCAGAAATTCTTTATCTTTAATGACAAATATTACCACCAAATCAGGGACAAAAGTTATGTGGAGCTCATGTGCACAAACATATGCTAATTTATTCCTGGGTTTTTGGGAAAACACAGTGGTATTCGAAGAGGATGATGACATCTGGTGTCACCATATTTCTTTCTGGCATCACTAGAAAGATGACATTCTGATCCCCTGGTCATGATCAAGTCAATTGTTCAAGTTATTTAATAATGATGTGGGCTTAAACGTCACATATGAGATAAAATGGGGCAGTATCCTTTTTTTGGATCAGTTCATCATGAAAGTAAAAGAGGGAACTTTAAAGCATCAATTTTTTTAAACATAATGTGATGACCAATCTACTAAAATGGGAGAGTCATCACCCACATAATCTAAAGAGGGGTATATCTTAAGGCCACTTCTGAAAGCACCATAGAAACTGATTTAATTTTAAGGGCTTTAATGTTCAGCTGGGCTTCTCATGAATAGGTTTGTTCAGAGGGGCTATCCCTTTAAAACAGTTCATGTGGCTTATAGACATGCTCTAATAAGTAACAGAACTATACACTCCCTGACAGAAGTTATGTCGCTTATCCATGTTATGTAAATAAAAGCTTATAACCTGACGTTAAATTCATCCATTGGTTGTATAAATTACTCTTTTGAAAGCTGAAACCCACGAAATTTGGTTTAGGTTAAGAAAATACATTGGCATCAATGCTAAAATGTTGATCATTTAATGAACACAGAATGGTCCCAATCCTAGTTTACATTCTCACCTGTGCTCAGTAAATGATCGTTTAATTAGAGGGTGTGTCTAAAAACAAACCCAGCACCCCAGAACCTCACTTGAACTGCAACTTGAGCTCTGACAACAAGACAAAAATCCACCCTGTGACCAAAACCTTGATTATCAAGAGACTGAAGACCAGAATCACTGCAGAGGCGGCTGGCAGCTTTAATGTGCCACAGCATCAAGTACTAAAGATTAAAAAAAGATTTGAAGAGGCTGGAGATGTGTTTGACAAGCCCAGGTCCGGCAGTCCCCGCAAGACAACTGCTCAGGAGGAACGTTTGTTGGTTAGAAAATCCAAAGCAAGCCCCTCTTCTACTGCAGCAGAGCTCCATCAGGCCTGGTCACCTCACGTACCTATGTCAAACAGAATAGCTTGAAGGATTCTGTCTTGAAATGGCCTCCATGGTCAAATCAGTGCCCAGAAGTCAGCACTAAACAAAAGGCAAATAAAAACCGTGTGGCATTTGCAAAGTCCCACAACCTGCTAAACAGATGGACACTAGAAAAGTGTGCAGAAGGTGGATTTCTCTGATGAATCTTCAGTAGAATTACACCACAGCTGCCGCAAATACTGCAGGAGACCTACTGGAGCCCGTATGGACCCAAAATACACTCAGAAAACAGTTACATTTGGTGGTGGAAAGATCATGGTTTGGAGTTACATTCAGTATGGGGGTGTGCGAAACATTTGAAAGGTGGAAGGCAATATCAATAGCCTAAAATATCAAGAAGTATTAACTACCTCTTATATTCAAAATCATAAAAGGGGTCAAATTCTGCAGCAGGATGGTGCTCCATCTCATACATCCATCTCTACAATACAGTTCCTCCAAGCAAAAAAGATCAAGGTACTCAAGGACTGGCCAGCCCAGTCACTAGACATGAACATCATTGAGCATGTTTGGGGTAGGATGAAAGAGGAAGCTTGGAAGACAAAACCAAAGAATCTAGATGAACTCTGGGGTGCATATAAGACTGCATTCTTTGCTATTCCTGATTACTTCATTAATAAATTGTTTGAATCATTGTTGAACTGCATGAATGCAGTCCTTCAAGCTCATGGAAGTCACACAAAATATTAAATATGAGTCTAATAGCACCACAACTTCATTCACCAATGTTATGCAACATATATTTGTATTCTAAGTTAATTTTTTGTTTGAAAATCACATTACTTTCTGTGGGCGACAAAACTTTTGTCTTGCCAAAATCTGACTATTCGGTTTTCATTAAATGATCAATATTTCAGCATTGATGCCAATTTATTTTCTTAACCTAAACCACATTTCGGAGGGTTTCAGCTTTCAAGAGTCATTTATACAACCAATGAATGAATTTAACTTCAGGTTATAAGCTTTTATTTACATAAAACGGATAAGCGACATAACTTCTGTCAGGGAGTGTCCACAAAAAGTCACAGATGTATTTATCACATAGACAGCTCTGCAGTCTGTGTCAAGTGAACTGGTCTGCAGTTTTTGTAGTTTAAAAGGAATCTGAGAGCATCTTTGTGCCCCAAACCTATCACCACCTTTCCCTACAGCTTCCTAGTACATACCTAACCATTCCTGTCTGTCCTAATACTGTACTATAATACCGTGTTTCCCCGATAGTAAGACCCCCCCGAAAGTAAGACAGGGTGGGGGGGGACGGGGGTCTGCTAATGTAAGACCCCCCCGAATGTAAGGCAGGGTAGGGGGGAGGGGGGTCTTACTATCGGGGAAACACGGTGGGGGGGTTTACATGCATACATACACACGTACAGACACATGCATACACATATATACACACCATACACACCACACACACACATAGCACCGCTTCTTACCAGGTCCGGTGTGGGGTCCCCGATGGTCCTGTGCCGTCCTCTGTGCTCCGGTCCGGTCCCCGAGATGATCCGCTGCCGTCCGCCGTGTTCCGGTGCCGGTCCTAGGCTCCATGGTCCCTGCTCTTCCGGAGTTCAGGCCGCAGCTCCGCCCAGGTCATAGTGTGGGCCAATCAGCATAGCGGCGCTGACGTCAGAGGCAAGCGCCCGATGACGCTTGCTTGAGCGCCGCTATGCTGATTGGCCCACACTATGACCTGGGCGGAGCTGCAGCCTGAACTCCGGAAGAGCAGGAACCATGGAGCCTAGGACCGGCACCGGAACATGGCGGACGGCAGCGGATCATCTCGGGGACCGGACCGGAGCACAGAGGACGGCACAGGACCATCGGGGACCCCACACCGGACCCGGTAAGAAGCGGTGCTATGTGTGTGTGTGGTGTGTATATATGTGTATATATGTGTATGCATGTGTCTGTCTGTATGTGTGGGAATGTGTGGATGGATGGCTGCAGTGTGTGGATGGATGGATGGATGGTGGGGCATCCAATGTAAGGCCACCCCCGAAAGTAAGACAGGGGGCCACTTTTGGCCACAAAAAGAATGTAAGACCCTGTCTTACTTTCGGGGAAACACGGTAGCTGAGAAAAATCATTATAGAACTTACATTCTTGTATGGTAATTAGTGGGGTGTCTTCTGAGTGTAGTCACTCTGGGTATTCTCTCAGGCTCCCTGTTCCCCTTTGGCCTGAGGGTATCATGCCTGGTGAGCATGATAACCTAATTTCCATGCACGGTCCCCACATTTGAAATCTATGGGCTGCTCCTTCCTAGTATGATGTGTCCACGTAAATCCCAGGCCTTTGCTTTGATTTTAAGTATTGGATGTACTGGCCGGCTTCAAGGCATGCGCACTGTGCATTCTGAAGCCGGCAAATGCACTAAATTACTCACCCACAATGCGCAGGACCAGTGAAGGTTCACTTTATATGGGATTAAATTTCCTTTGGGACATTAAGGGTTAATGTCAGTTTTTCCTAGTTGCCGCTGCCGCTGTCTGTTTGTATCAGGTGATGTGGTTGATGACCACGCCTAAAGCCTTTAAATAGTCTCATGACCAATCACCTGATGTCGCTAATTGAGAACATACTCTGTTTTACCATTGAGCTGTGGGGATGCTGTGTGCAGTTTCTGCTGCAGCCTTTCAAAAGCTGACTTTTCCTTTGGAGTTTGGCATCATGTGTGGGATTTGCTGTTCCCACCTCGGCATCCCTGGGTGGTGGTGAGGTGATATTAGACTAGGACTGGCCAGGAGCAGGGCAAGGGTAGCAGCCCAGACATCCTCACCATTATATGTAACTTCGGGAATAGGGTCAGCTAGGGCTCCCTAGTCTTAGGGTCAGACTAAGTTACCCGGTTATCAGCAACCCACCATTTTTCTGATACCTGTATGGCTTCATCACAAACTTTTGCATGCCTGATGCAGACCTTCTCTGAGGAGGTTTCTGATTTGTGTACTAAGGTGGTGCAGGAACTACAAGAAATTGTGGATTTTCTGCCCTCGGTTCATGCCAAAGCCAAGTCAAAACTCAATGTACCTCTTCCAAACAGGATTTCGGGAGGGAAAGAAAAATTTACACTGCTCAGAGAAACTTGTAAATTTATATTTCAGGCTGCACCCTCATTCATCAGAGGGTGAGGAACAGCGCATGGGGATTATACTTCCCTTTCTTATTGGGGATCCCCAGGCCTGGGCCTTCTTTCTAACGACTGATTCTCCATCTTTGCTGTCAGTGCACAATTTTTTTGCAGCTCTGGCCCTGGTGTATGTTGACCCTGATGGCTTTTCATTGATGGAGTCTAAACTTCGCCAGCTCAGGCAGGGAGCACGGTCAGCTGAGGAGAATTCCTCAGAGTTCCAGAGTTGGGTCACTAACAATGGAATGGACCTTCCCGTACGAGTCATTTCTGTATGAGTTTGTCAGCTAGGTTTCAAGTCTCTATGACACAGCATGCTGCTCCAGAGAAATTGGAGGCTGCAATGTTTCTTGCCACCAGGCTGGACAGATATCTCAGAGATAGACCTGAACCATATTCGCTCCCTGTGGTCTCCCATGTTGAAGAGGTTCCATAGGTAATGTTTGATGAATCTATGCAGTTGGCAGGAGGGACCACTAGTACTAGGTCACCTGCAGTTAATCATGACAGAGGGGCTTGTTACTATTGCGGTCATTTGGACCATTATTTTAATGTCTGTCCACTCCACTCCAAATTAGGTTCTCAGCCTCCTAATTCATGTTTCTCTGGTCATGTGGAGATAAATGATTAGGATGTATGCACCATTTTCATGTCTTAGTCCACCATTTCAGCCGAAATAGTGATTGGTGGAAAGAGTCTGACTAGTCCTGTCTTGTAGATAGTGGAGCAGGAGTCAATTTGGTAGATTCTCGCTTCCCATGGTCTATATTGTAGTGCATTAGCGAGATCCATTCCTATCTCTGCCATTGACTCTGCTCCTTTCCCCTAAAGGATTCTATCCACGGTCGTACCTAATTTGTGCATAGGAACGCTTCATAAGGATGTCCTGCCTTGTTATGCCTTGGAGAATCTTCCTATGCCCATGCTCTTGGGCCTTCATTGGCTGGGAAAGCATTACCTGGTATTTTGCTAGTGGTCCAGAGAAATGGTTGGAGCAAGTTTGGTCAAAATAATGCCTCAATACTACGGTCTCTGCTGCGTTAGTTAAACCTACTCATACATCTCTGGCAGAGGTGGTTAAAGTTATTCCATAGAGTAGAGGGAGTGCTCAAACTGCACTTCAGGGTAATTCTAAGCTATGACATCATCCTGGAGGTTGTCCGGGGAGGGTCATGGCTTCCATTAGGTACTCTGTGAGTAAGGGTACTAAATCATGTCAAAACACCTCTGATGTATATCCTCCTAAGAAAACTCCATCTGCCAGTCACTAGTAATGAGAGAGTGTAAACGTTATGATTCGCTACTCGCACGGATAGTTCGGTATTTGCGATACTCATTACTCAGCGAGTATCACTGGTGCTTGTGAGTGATGTGTCAATCGTGATCAATCTGACACAAATGGACAGCTCCCTTCATTGCACAAAGTGATCTGGCACCTCAAAGAGAGCAGATTGAATGTTAGAATGTCTCTGGGGGGCACAGCAAGGTGTTCTAGACATTGAAATTGAAAAAAAGCCCACACTCATGCCCTGTCCCAGAAAGACTCGTTTTACAGCCGGATGTGAGTGGGTGGAGCCTTTTACTAATTGACTCACTATTCGGACGAATATGTGAGTATTAAAAACTACTCGTTACGAGTATAGCGACTGCGAATTTTTCGCTACTCGCTCATCACTATCAGTCACCTGGTGAATGTTAATAAACGTTCAGATCCAGACCTGAGTGTAGCTGATTTTGTATCGGTATTTTCTAAACATGTCAGGTTGAAGTGTGCAGTTGGGAGTCCTAATTCCAAAGTTATTGGTATTTTTAGGGTGTCGAACATTTTCAAAACTATGATATCCAACTCAAATTACCTCCAGTGCTAAACATACAGTACATGAAATCTTCCACAGGACATCGGTCAGAAGATGTAGATCTCTTCCGGACAAGTCTGGTTTAGGATCCAAAGGCCCTTCATAAAGGAGGGGTACTTTGATATGTAGACTGCCCAGCTGTCTGTGTCAAGTGAACTGCTCTGCATTTTTTGTAGTTTAAATGGGAGTAAATTTCCTGTTGGACATTAAGGTTTAATGTCAGTTTTCCTAGTTGCCACTGCTGCTGTCTCTATCAGGTGATGTGATCCAGCCTTAAATAGTCTCATGATCAATCACTTGATGTCGCTGATACTCTCTTTGACCATTGATCTGTGTGGGGATGCAGTGTGCAGTTTCTGCTAAAGCCTTTCAGAAGCTGCCTTTTCCTTTGGAGTTTGGCATTGTATGTGTGGTGTTGCTGTTCCTGCTCCGGCCCCCTTGGGTGGATGTGAGGGAATATTAGATTAGAGATGGCCAGGAGCAGGGCAAGTATGGTGACCCAGACATCCTCACAATTCTAGGTAACTTTGGGAATAGAGTCAGTTAGGGCTGCGTAGTCTTAGGGTCAGACTAAGTTACTCGATTACCCTAGTCAATCACCAGGTAACAGAGCCCTATTACAACTCTTGGAGGGGTGGTTTGGACTGGGACATTTAAGTGTGCTAATTTGGCTGGCTCTTTGCCAGTGGTGAATTGTTCATGGAGTGACTGTGTGGCGCCCCTGCGACCAGGGTGGCCACACATAAGAACTGGAGCCAGGAAGAGGGGGGACAGTTTTCTAAAAACACCTTCAAAACACACCCACACACACAAGACAACCCGGAGCCCAGGACTCTAGGCGGGCAAGGGGTGGTAGGGCCAGTCACAGTGGGTGGGACATAGTCAAGGTGACGGACTGGGTACATAAGGGAAACACCAGGAAGGAGTAGTCAGTAGGCCAGTGGGTCCCGAGCAGCAAAGAACAGTAAAGACCGAGTAAGATAGAGAGAAACCTCCCTGAAGGTTTCGGGTTCCCTTGAGGTGGAGAATCCTGCAAGGTATAAGCCCTGGAGAGAAAGCGCTCTCCACAGCCCGGGAACAAAGGCAAGGGAAAGACTGAGCACCGGACCAGTGCAGCTGGGTCCGAGGAAAATGGCAGCGGTGACAGAGGACAACTGACGGGAGGGATCCCTTGATGTACACTGTAGTTACATGGGTAGGAAAGAGTCCGGTGATCCCCTGCAACATAGAGACACCCAAGGTTAGGGTGGGACCAGAGAGTTTGCTCTGAGGTGACCGTAGCTACATGCCGGATCACAGATTCACCGATGGGGAGCTCAGATTCCAAGTCTGTTCTCCTAACACATGTGCAGGAGGTACAGCAACACATAGGACCCAGGCTTGCTACCCACACACCGGGGGAAGCCAAACAAGGGACTGAGTTGCCACCATACAGCACACTGGGAAAGAGAAGTGTAAATAAGAGCCTGAGAGGAAGACAAGAAAGAGAAGGGTCTCAAAAGGAAAACCTGGCTGCAGAAAAGTTAACTGAAAGCACGGAGTTAACTTGGTGAAAGAACTGTACTTGTGAACTTTACTGTAGGAAGCTGCAAGTAAAACCCGGTGAACCCTGCTAAAGTCTCCCGTGTGTGATTCCCTGCACATTGAACTGTTATATACATATTACACCCTATCAGGAGCAGCCCGACCCATGGCGGGCTCATCCATCCGGCTGCAGCCCCATCCATCCTCCTGGCAGAAGTAAGCAGCAGCGGTGGTCCCCATTGACCACAACCCGTGGGTGGCATCACGACAATCCCTGTAACTAACCCCTTTTACTTGTGGGCTCGAGACACGGACCGGACCAAGGACCGTCGTGATAACCCCCGTGATACCCCGGTGAAGTACCGAGTACCCCATCCCAGTGGGCTCCACAGCTGCATGTCTCCTGCCTTCTCCTGGTCCTTGCTGAATCCATTACAGATAAGTGAATGGTTGTTTTTTCTGCAAATCTGTGGCTCATTTGTAATGTGCCTTTTGTATCTGAATTACTCATGTTTCTGCTCTGACTGTAGGATTCGTTTGTCTGTATAAGTGTTTGTTTTTTCCCTGCATTCAGTTAGGCTGGGTTCACACTTGCGGACCCGTCTGCAGCGTTCTGCTGAGGGGATCCGCAAGCTGAGTGCAGCCTCTGCAAGCGCCTATGCTTATAATGTGAGCGCACGGTGCTGTGCTTGACTGCGCATGACCATGCACTCCCATTAACTGTCACATGTGATTTTTGCGCAGGCGAAAGCCTGCGCACAAATCACACACTCTCGCCCGCACCAGGAACGCGACATGTTGCATTCCTGGTGCAGACAAGAGTGTGATTTGTGCGCAGGCATCGACCTGCGTACAAACCACATATGGCAGTGAATGGGAGTACACGGTCATGCGCAGTCAAGTGCAGCACTGTGCGCTCACATTATAAACATAGGGGCTTGCGGAGGCTGCACTCAGTTTGCAGATCCCTTCCACAGAACGCTGTGGAGGGATTCGCAAGTGTTCACCCAGCCTTAGGGAGGAATTTCTCCCTAGTCCAGAAACAAAACAGACACTCCACTACTCAACATGTTAACTCTGTACTTGAGGGAATTTGTAGAGTTTCTCATTTAAAGTTATTGAAGTGGTGCCTGTAGGAACACAATTAGGTGATTGGGATAAGGGAATAAATCATCGGAATAATTGGTTGATCTTCCGAATGGAATCTGTCAATCTGGGAAGCCTGAACAGACAATTTAGCTTTACAAGCTTTACATAGTGTCTTATGGATCCAGATGATAATTTCAGCCTCATGGTGTGTTTTTGTTTTGAGGATTAACTCAGACCCATCTACTCCAAAAACATTATTATTGCATACTTTACCTAATACCGATTTTATTATATATGTCTGCGCATTCATCATTTTGACACAGTGTCAACTTAGATATATAGCTGGTGTAAATTTCATGATATTAAGCATTTTAACATGTAATATATGGGCAAATACTCAATCTATTGTATTAAGAACTTAAGAAGAAAACAGCGGCACTCCGAGATCCTTCATTCCATAAACAGCTTCATTCCAAAAGTTTACATCGGTGGGTGCAGGGAAGGGAGGACGGAGGGACGATGGTGACCGTTTCGCGTGCTCTGCACGCTTCAGCGGGTCCTGTATACAAGAGCACGCAAAACGGTCACCGTCGTCCCTCCGTCCTCCCTTCCCTGCACCCACCGATGTAAACTTTCAGAATAAAGCTGTTCATGGAATAAAGGATCTCGGAGTGCCGCTGTTTTCTACTTAAGTTCTTAATTGATCCCTGCATCTACAGCTGAGCAACCAGATCCATGAATGCCTCTGCACACAGGATTTCAATGCAACAAGGTCAGTGCCGGTTTCTCTTCTCAACTAAAGGCCACTTCACACACACAGATATCTGAGTCCAATATCTGAACAGATCTCTGGTTGCAGTGAAATCATGGATACATTGCTCCATGTTGTATACAGCCACAACATGGAGCAATGTATCCATGATTTCACTGCAACCAGAGATCTGTTCAGATATTGGACTCAGATATCTGTGTGTGTGAAGTGGCCTTCAGTGTTTGATATATTCAATCTATACTAATTTCATTGAGCTATCCTCTAAACGATATTGGCAAAGCACCTCTGAGTTTTATTTTCCAGGGATGAACACATCTTAAGGCCACTTCACACACACAGATATCTGAGTCCAATATCTGAACAGATCTCTGGTTGCAGTGAAATCATGGATACATTGCTCCATGTTGTACACAGCCACAAAATGGAGCAATGTATCCATGATTTCACTGCAACCAGAGATCTATTCAGATATTGGACTCAGATATCTGTGTGTGTGAAGTGGCCTTTAGGCATTTGGGACACATTGCCCAGTTTGCAGCATTCAATCTGTGGAGCGCATGAAACATTCCACAGTGTCTAACATACATCTGCACAGTAAGAGGCATGTCATACGTCCTTAATGGAGAGCATATTGTGTTCCACAATGACTTACTGACTTAATGTCTTGACATGCACATTGGAATATGTGCAAATGCCATAAACTATCACTGCTTTATTTGTTTGGAATATATAATATAATCATTTTTATTCATTTATATAGCGCTATTGATTCCATAGCACTTTACATACATGGGTAGTGCTGTCTCTCTTGGGAGCTTACAATCTAAACATCCCAGAGTGCCTGGAGGAAACCCACGCAAACACGGGGAGAACATACAAACTCCTTGCAGATGTTGTCCTTAGTGTCCTTGGTGGGAATTGAACCCAGGACCTCAAGAGCCCAGCGCTGCAAAGGCTACAGTGCTAACCACTTGAGCCACCGTGCTGCCCGTGTGTTCCACTTATTGTAGCAACATCACTTTCATTAATGCACATTGAACACCACCAGAAGATGCTCTGTTCTGGCACTGGAATCATCCATAAAGAGAAGGCATTAATAAGAGGACTACATATGTCCATACCATGGTGTGCTAGGCCTGCATTGAATAGTACACTGCACTGCACCCTACTCTGCTGACCTCATAGCAGTGATTTCCCTGATGAACCACCAGAAAAGAAAAAGAAGGGGGGAAAACATGTTGGGATGTATAGCCACAGCGATAAGTATAATTCTTATGTACTATCAGTTAATAAACACAGCAGATTAACCCTGTAGCTTTTAGACTGGACAGAACCACAAGTCCCAGGAGTAAGGCTGGCTTCACATTCCCCTCCGAAGCGTTCTGCAGAGGGGTCCGCAATGTGACCGCAGCGGCCGCCAGCTCCTATCTTTATAATGGGAGCGCACGGTGCTGCGCTGCGCATTACCATGCGCACCCATTAACTCCCATATGCGGATGCCTGCGCACAGATCACACACTCTTGCCCGCACCAGGGACGCAACATGTCTGCGCACAGATCACATATGGGAGTGAATGGGTGCGCACGGTCATGCGCTGGCAAGAGCAGCACCGTGCGCTCCCATTATAAAGATAGGAGCTGGCGGCCGCTGCGCACACATGGCGATTCCCCTCCGCAGAACGCTGCGGAGGGGAACGCTAATGTGAAGGCAGCCTAAAATAGGATTGATAATAACAAGCATTACCCACAACAATTCAGTGCCACCTAGCAGCCAAAGCTGAAACCAGCGCAGATATTACACACAGTTTAAATAATATTTTTAAGTGTGTGAGATGTTATGATAAAACCTGATCTTCTGGTCTAACATCTTTCAAGAGTAAGTGTGGGATAGGGCAGTACAGCTGTGTTAGCTGTGTCACATTACAAACTCTACTGTCAGCTTTTGTGATTATTGTATGTGTCAGTAGTCACACTCATGTCTGCTTTACTGAAGCAACTTGTAATCACTCGACAGTGAGATCCGGGCTGTCATTTTTTTTTCTCACACATTTCAACATTCAAAACAGTACAGTACACCTGTTTCATATTTCTAAAGAAAAGCATAATTTTTGGATGGTTTATGAAAAAGCTATTGCTTCTTCATTTAGCAAAGTGCAAAGCTCTGTATGCTCCCTAAATAGGAATTATTGTTGCACTTCAGAATGTGAATATGCCATGGCTTCTTTCATTTGCGATATCTACTCTATAATTGCCGTAGGCAAAATCGTGTCGGCCCCCGAAAACGCCGTGGCTATGTCACACTGTGACGTCACCACGTGCGAGCAATGGCCGCGAAGCGGCCATTGCGAGTCGCTGTCCGAAAATAGAACCAAGAGCCCGGCTACAGAGTTAGCGATTTACCGCTGAGGTAGCGCGAGCAATGGCCGCGAGGCCATTGCGAGTTGCTACGTTAGCCGCCGCAAGTCCCCTTATACTTTAAATGGGGATCCATGCGAGTCGCTGTGTAGTGCATTGCGAGTCGCTATCACAGCACGTCTTCCTATACTTTGTATGGGGGTGGTACTACTACTACTACTACTACTACTACTACTACTACTACTACTACTACTACTCAGCCCCCCCCACCCCCACTCAATGTCCCAAAGTCAGCTGTGACCGCCTGGCCCTTGGACACTGGCTGCCATGCACACATCAGCTGGTAGGCTCCCATCACTTACCCACTGAGGACGGATCACTTCCAGCACCTGTTCACATGGCAGTGCTCTGAACTTCTGAATCGTCCTCTCCTCACTCAGACACCTGGCAGGTTCCTATCCAGCCTACTCACTCCCAGCTGCAACCCAGTGAGTCAATCAGCACATCTTCACTCACACACAGACCTGACATGTGATTAACCCCCTGTGCACCATTCAGGTTTAGCCCAGCAAAGCACTCATCCCCACAGGTTCAGCCGCTCATTAGGCTCATGAATGTATCGGATCTTCAGCACTCACACTCAGCTGTTTTACTCAGCGAGTCGCTGGCCGAAAATAGAACCAGAGGCTCGGCCACAAACTTAGCGATTTACCGCTGAGGTAGCGCGAGCAATGGCCGCGAGGCCATTGCCAGTCGCTACCTCAGCCGCCGCACCTGCCGCAAGTACCCCTATACTTTCTATGGGGATTACCGCAACCGCGCCGCAAGTGTAACGGTTGCGGCGCGGTTGCGGTAATCCCCATAGAAAGTATAGGGGGACTTGCGGCAGGTGCAGCAAGTGCGGTTTTTTAACTTTAATAATAATAAAAATACTAAAAAAAAAAAAAAAAAAATAATATAAATAATACACAATAAAATAAAACATAATAATAAAAAACAACAAAAAAAATAATATATAAAATTAATATATTAATTACATTAACTAATTAAATTTAAAAAAATAATCTAATACCCCCCAAACAGTATTCAACACCCCCCAAAAAGTATTGAGCACCCCCCAAAAAGTAGTGAACACCCCCCAAAAAGTATTCAACAACCCCCAAAAAGTATTCAACACCCCCCCAAAAAGTCCTCACACCCCCCCAAAAAGTACTCAGACCAGCTATAACTATTATAAGCAAATTTATGCACGTTCTAGAATCCCGATGCATTTGCATCGGGCTCACAGCTAGTCTCTCTATAATCAACAACAATGCATGCATCTGCCTCACCAAAGGGATAATTTTTAGACTGTTTCTACAATTTAGGTAGTCTAAAAATTATGATACTGCAGTGTGGTGTTAAATATTCTGTTGACTACTTCTACATAGTTATAAATACATGTATACAGTAGTGTGCAAAAGTGTCAAGAATGTGTAGAAAAAATACTGCAAAGTAACAATGTTGTTGTAGCCAAAAGGTGAATATTACCCCAAAAAATTATAGACCTAAAATTTAACTTTTAATAATAAATATGTAAAATTCAGAAAAAAGCAAAAAATGATAAAAATAAGACACAAAGAGGTGAAAATTGATCACAAAGATCAAACGGATCACTAAGGGCAGGCACAGAATAAAACAGAGGCAAATAGGCCGCCATCAATGACTTGATATGTCAATCTCTGATAATTTGAGGCATACACTGATTGCAGCTCTTAGTATATGGTTATGTAAATATCTTATAATATCTCTATGGAAAAGGAGGTACATATAAGGTTAGAGTATTACAGAACCAGAACCACCACTCATAGAGTACTGTCATAAATGTATTGCTATATAAATACACAAAAAAGGAAACATCTCACCAATATCCTAGAAAATCCTTCTATTCACTTCTATCAAACAAAGCTTTTATATTCGGGGGGATCATATGTCACCTCATCCATAACTTTGTTGATTTTTTTTTAGCAGAAAAATAACGCCTCTCTCATAATGCTTTTAAAAATAAAAATGATAGTTCATTTTATTTGCATTTTTAATCAACCGCATATCATTAATGTCTAATGATGTTGGTGATTTCCACAAATATGACTTTTTTTCTTGCTTTTTAAATTTCAATATTGGTAAGTATTCTGATACCTATTTTTTTTCGTCTTATTGTAGCTGTGTGTCTTAAGCCATGCATTACTTCTTTATGCATGTGTGTCCAATTTCATATAAAGAGAATTTTTTATTTCCTGGAAAGTGAACATTGATAAGAAGGATCTTCTTTAATATACAGTTAGGGCCAGAAATATTTGGACAGTGACACAAGTTTTGTTATTTTAGTTGTTTACAAAAACATGTTCAGAAATACAATTATATATATAATATGGGCTGAAAGTGCACACTCCCAGCTGCAATATGAGAGTTTCCACATCCAAATCGGAGAAAGGGTTTAGGAATTATAGCTCTGTAATGCATAGCCTCCTCTTTTTCAAGGGACCAAAAGTAATTGGACAATGGACTCTAAGGGCTGCAATTAACTCTGAAGGCGTCTCCCTCGTTAACCTGCAATCAATGAAGTAGTTAAAAGGTCAGGGGTGGATTCCAGGTGTGTGTTTTTGCATTTGGAAGCTGTTGCTGTGACCAGACAACATGCGGTCAAAGGAACTCTCAATTGAGGTGAAGCAGAACATCCTGAGGCTGAAAAAAAAGAAAAAATCCATCAGAGAGATAGCAGACATGCTTGGAGTAGCAAAATCAACAGTTGGGTACATTCTGAGAAAAAAGGAATTGACTGGTGAGCTTGGGAACTCTAAAAGGCCTGGGCGTCCACGGATGACAACAGTGGTGGATGATCGCCGCATACTTTATTTGGTGAAGAAGAACCCGTTCACAACATCAACTGAAGTCCAGAACACTCTCAGTGAAGTAGGTGTATCTGTCTCTAAGTCAACAGTAAAGAGAAGACTCCATGACAGTAAATACAAAGGGTTCACATCTAGATGCAAACCATTCATCAATTCCAAAAATAGACAGGCCAGAGTTAAATTTGCTGAAAAACACCTCAAGAAGCCAGCTCAGTTCTGGAAAAGTATTCTATGGACAGGTGAGACAAAGATCAACCTGTACCAGAATGATGGGAAGAAAAAAGTTTGGAGAAGAAAGGGAACGGCACATGATCCAAGGCACACCACATCCTCTGTAAAACATGGTGGAGGCAACGTGATGGCATGGGCATGCATGGCTTTCAATGGCACTGGGTCACTTGTGTTTATTGATGACATAACAGCAGACAAGAGTAGCCGGATGAATTCTGAAGTGTACCGGGATATACTTTCAGCCCAGATTCAGCCAAATGCTGCAAAGTTGATTGGACGGCGCTTCATAGTACAGATGGACAATGACCCCAAGCATACAGCCAAAGCTACCCAGGAGTTCATGAGTGCAAAAAAGTGGAACATTCTGCAATGGCCAAGTCAATCACCAGATCTTAACCCAATTGAGCATGCATTTCACTTGCTCAAATCCAGACTTAAGACGGAAAGACCCACAAACAAGCAAGACCTGAAGGCTGCGGCTGTAAAGGCCTGGCAAAGCATTAAGAAGGAGGAAACCCAGCGTTTGGTGATGTCCATGGGTTCCAGACTTAAGGCAGTGATTGCCTCCAAAGGATTCGCAACAAAATATTGAAAATAAAAATATTTTGTTTGGGTTATGTTTATTTGTCCAATTACTTTTGACCTCCTAAAATGTGGAGTGTTTGTAAAGAAATGTGTACAATTCCTACATTTTCTATCAGATATTTTTGTTCAACCCTTCAAATTAAACGTTACAATCTGCACTTGAATTCTGTTGTAGAGGTTTCATTTCAAATCCAATGTGGTGGCATACAGAGCCCAACTCGCGAAAATTGTGTCACTGTCCAAATATTTCTGGCCCTAACTGTACTCAATTGTCACTGGATTACCACAACAATTTGTGTCAAGTAACTGATATCTTTGATGCATCCACTTCTGAGCAACTCTATTGGAATTCATGTATTATCCTCTATTTTAATGCACGTTGCATTCATGACTCCCCAGGCATGTTGATATTCTGGATTGTGATAAGTCTGTAGAATAAGAGGAAACATATACACTACAGTGTATGTATAAAAGAATGAATAGTGGATTTTGACAGGTTTTGAAGTGCAGAGTGACATAGACTGGAGAGATTCCATCACATCACTGTCTGTGACATTGTGATAAGGCAGCTTCCTTTACTCTGAATATGATTTTTCAATGGAAAACATACAGTGTTACTTATAACATTCTATTGAACCTTCAGCTCTTAGCAGAATCCTTCTAAAGTATATTAATGTCAACAGCACACTAAATTCCCCATTGCTTACATTTGGTTTAATATATTGCTGCTTTTCTATATCCCCGTGTTTGTCCTCATGTTTTCATAATCCTTACTATAGACCTTAATAATTAATAAAGCTGGGCAAAAAATTTCCTTTACTCTTGTCCTGCGCCCAAAGAAGTATTCCATGGAAACAAGAATGAGGCAGTGTGAACCTCTCCAGTCTGCACTGAAATTCCCATACTATGGGCTCCTCTTGCCATTACTAGACACGTTAGCCATGACATCATGATATTGTTGGGGGTCTAGTCAAACCAAGAGAACCTCATGATTTTTGCATTCAAAAGCTGGATGATTAATTATGTAGTGCCTTTTCTGACTGCCATGAAGTGCTCAAGAGGACACCTTGGATAGTTGATGTTAAATAGTTGCTGTTAAATATAGTAACCTAGTTAAGCAATCTCTTTTCCAAAGTAATTTGGTAATTGTCATAATCCTATCTGACCCAGTCCCAGTTACAGTTGTCTATCGGGTAGTGCTACTTCTTAAGTGTTGGCCAAAAACACAGAGATGCGAGATGCGGGCAGCAAAATAGTCAGCAAGTTAGGTTTATTGAAACTGTTAATAGTTAATTGGGTTGTTTAATTGTTCTGCCAATAATAGGAATTGGTCAACAGATTAAAGGGCCCGTTACATGCAGCAATATCGCTAACGATGTCACTGCAAAGTCACAGGTTTTGTGACCTTGCTGAGACTTCGCAGCGATGTCGCTGCGTGTAACATGCCGCAGCGACCAGTGATGAGCTCGCTAATTGCTGCAGAATGGCCAGGACCATTTTTCGTTCGCTGGTCTGCCACTGTCACGCATGCATCGACATGTGTGACAGGGGCAATGACCAGCGATCCCCAGTCTGCGCCCAAGACCTTGAACGATCATAATGACCGTCGGGTGTTGGCGCATTACTGGGTGGCCGCTGGTGAGTTTACCTGTCTGACAGCTCACCAGCGATCACATAGCGATGTGCCAGTGATCTCGATTTTTTATTTTTAACTGTAATCTGCTGAACATTCACATATCTCAAATACATTCAATACTGTAGCAACCTGTCATCTCAAAGTTGGCTGAAATATCTAATGGAATTTGTCAAGTCTGTGTCACTTTTTTCTTCAAATCTTCCAAACTTAATTTTCACACATACAGTATAATAAGGAATTTAAGGTAAATGCATAACAAACTCCAATATATGAACTTGTCAATATTACATTCAGTAAATTAGATGATAATACACAAATTCCTTTGGTGTTATTTAGTAGTGGGTGCATCAAAGATAATCTAACATAAATTGTAGAAATCCAGTGATAATTCTCTCTCTGCCTTTGATCCTGTCCTTTGAACGTACTATCACTGACTACAGATTTGTAACCAATTTTGTCCTCGTCCCTTTCTTCAGTCAGGTCTTTGCACCACTGAGCAGCTACTCCACAGACAAATCCCAAGAGACCCTATAGTAAAGTCCAGATCCCTGTATAAGGGGTAATTGATGAGATTCTTGAAGCCTTTGGACCATGATCCTAAAAATAGCTAGCACCATGTCTGACTGGAAGTAACAAAAAAAAGCAAACAGGTCACCTAAATGGTGCATGGCAAGAAACCCTCTGTAGTCATATGGGTATATACACGTAGAAGCATGTACTTGTTAAATTCCCTAAAAAATTAAGTTCAGGTTAAAAACATGAGTGACAAAGCACTAAGAAATAAACTAGTCAGAAACTAGTTGAGATGATGCCTGATGTGCGTTCACTTTCTTCCATTGTTATATTTATTTTTAATTACCGTATATACTCGTGTATAAGCTGACTTTTTCAGCCCAAAAATTGGGCTGAAAAGTTCCCCCTCGGCTTATACACGAGTCATACACAGTGTGGTGTGGTGGGGGCTGTGTCGGGCACTGCAGGAGGCAGGAGGAGGTGGGGGGAGACTGCAGAATGCATGGGGAGCAGCGCATAGTACATTGCTGCTCCCCATGCACAATATAGCCTCCCCCGCTGCCTCCCCGCCCCCCCATGTATACAGAGGCCCCCCAGCAGGGGTAATCTCACCCCCTCGGTCTGCAGGCACCCGGGTCCCCCAGCTGCTCCGTCTGCGTGCGCGGCTTCTAATACCGGCGTCCTCCCCGCTCTTCCTGTTTGAATGTGATCATGTGATCGCGGTCACATGATCACATTCAAACAGGAAGTGCGGGAAGGACGCCGGTATTAGAAGCCGCACACGCAGACGGAGCAGCTGGGGGACCCGGGTGCCTGCAGACCGAGGGGGTTAGATTACCCCTGCTTGGGGGGCCTGTATTACCCCTGCTGGGGGTCCTGTATTACCCCTGCTGGGGGGGCCTGTATTACCCCTGCTGGGGGGGCCTGTATTACCCCTGCTGGGGGGGCCTGTATTACCCCTGCTGGGGGGGCCTGTATTACCCCTGCTGGGGCTGTATTACCCCTGCTGGGGGGGTCTGTATTACCACTGCTGGGGGGCCTGTATTACCCCTGCTGGGGGGGCCTGTATTACCCCTGCTGGGGGGGCCTGTATTACCCCTGCTGGGGCTGTATTACCCCTGCTGGGGGGGTCTGTATTACCCCTTCTGGGGGGCCTGTATTACCCCTGCTGGGGGGGCCTGTATTACCCCTGCTGGGGGGGCTGTATTACCCCTGCTGGGGGGGCCTGTATTACCCCTGCTGGGGCTGTATTACCCCTGCTGGGGGGGCCTGTATTACCCCTGCTGGGGCTGTATTACCCCTGCTGGGGGGGCCTGTATTACCCCTGCTGGGGGCCCTGTATTACCCCTGCTGGGGGGGGCCTGTATTACCCCTGATGGGGGGCCTGTATTACCCCTGCTGGGGGGGCCTGTATTACCCCTGCTGGGGGGGCCTGTATTACCCCTGCTGGGGGGGCCTGTATTACCCCTGCTGGGGCTGTATTACCCCTGCTGGGGGGGTCTGTATTACCCCTGCTGGGGGGCCTGTATTACCCCTGCTGGGGGGCCCTGTATTACCCCTGCTGGGGGGGCCTGTATTACCCCTGCTGGGGCTGTATTACCCCTGCTGGGGGGGTCTGTATTACCCCTTCTGGGGGGCCTGTATTACCCCTGCTGGGGGGGCCTGTATTACCCCTGCTGGGGGGGGCTGTATTACCCCTGCTGGGGAGGCCTGTATTACCCCTGCTGGGGCTGTATTACCCCTGCTGGGGGGGTCTGTATTACCCCTGCTGGGGGCGCCTGTATTGCCCCTGCTCGGGGGGCCTGTATTACCCCTGCTGGAGGGCCTGTATTAGCCCTGCTGGGGGGCCTGTATTACCCCTCCTGGCGGTAACTGTATACTAGTTATGGCTGCTATATACAGGGATGGTGGGCTATATACCAGTGATAGGGGGCTTTATAACAGGACGGTGGTCTGCTGCATTGGTAGTTTACTGTTTCTATTTAAAATAAAAGTTCAACATTTTATTCGTATCTATTTTCATTTTTTAAATTTTTCAGTACCGGTAGCTGCTGCATTGTCCACCCTAGGCTTATACGCGAGTCAATAGGTTTTCCCAGTTTTTGGGGGCAAAAGTAGGGTGGTCGGCTTATACACGGGTCGGCTTATACACGAGTATATACGGTATTTGGGTTGCTGCTCTTTGTCACTTGTGTTTTTAATCTGAACAATATTTTTTTAATGGAATACTACGAATGCTGGCTTTTATGTGGATGTACCTAACTGACAGTGGAAGACTTTCAGCAGACAGGTTGTTAGAGTAATTCATTGTTTAGACATATATTTCAGGAGCCTTTAATTGTGAAACAATTATATTGACGTCAATGTTGATTTAGGAAAAAAAATTACGGTACTAGAAATTTACTTTTCTTCCATACAAATTTATGACTCTGGCATTTCCTGATCTGACAGAAACTTTTGTTCTGTTCCTACTGACTGACCTTTACAGCTTTGAATAAAAACAACTGAGTGAAGGCTGGCAAAAAGGTAATAGTTAAAATGAAGATTTACATGCCATTCAAAGTCTGTAGAGAGCTAGGCAATAAAAGGCATGGCACTGAAATTTCTCACTTCTATTAGTTTTTTTTACACTTTTTGACACACTTGCTCATTCATTCAGTAGGAATTCTTCCTTAAGGTCCCGTTACACTTAGCGACACACCAGCGATCCCAACCATGGTACGACCTGGTAGGTATCGCTGGAGCGTCGCTACGTGGTCACTGGTGAGATGTCAAACAGTCAGATCTTACCAGTGATGCAGCAATGATACCACGGTCATTGGGACCCTGTCACTCAGACCTGTATTATGGAGGTAATTGGTCGTTGTCCCTGTCAAACACACCGATGCATGCAGCCCAGCAGGAGCCCGATGATCAAAAATTGGTCAAGGACATTCCAACATGATCGCCAATCTCACAGCAGGTGACTGCTACTTGTCACACCTAGCGAGATCGCTGGCGAGGTCGCTGTTGCATCACAATAACTGTGACATATCAGTGATCTCGCTAGTGATCTCGCTTAGTGTGAAGCACCCCTTACTCTTTTGTGCATGTTCATTCTCCTCCAAATCAAGGAATGCATATGAGTTTATAATTGTAAAATAAGAATACGCAATTGCCAGATACCTCTGGCACCAATTTTTCATGATCCTCCATGCCCTAAACATCTTGTGTAGGGAAGTAGGGTTACCCCCCATATTTATGAAGTGGTCTATAGTCTCAACAGAAACTGATAGTTTTTGCTAACTTTTTTGCCTATAGTTTTTGTAAGTTTTAGAAACCAGAAATTGACTGGTAGACTAGTAAGAGACTAATATGTTCAAAGAGTATTTGACAAAAAACTTGTCTGGAATATAGATGAGTAAATTTGGATTCGTTTCGGTTTTGCTGAACTTGTGAACCTAATTCAAATCAATGGGAGGAAACACTGAGTGCCTAGAAAACACCATTAAGGAGGCACAAACGCTGTTTTGGCACAGACATTATCTTCCTACATTTTTATTTAGAGAAAAGTTGGGATTGAAGGGGTGTATCACGGTCCGCGCTGCTATACCCAAAGAAAACACTCACATGGAAGGCAGGATTTCAAAGCAGTTTCTTTCCTTTATTCCAACGCGTTTTGGTGCACAACCCGACACCTTCCTCAGGGTGTGCACCCGCACGCAGCTGCCGCCACTGATGAATCAGCACCACGGCTGGCAGGGAGCTAGCCGCGGTCCTGAAACAACTGCGGCATATAGCCGCAGGGGTCCGGTTCCCGGCGAATCCGGGGAAATCCGGGACAATCCGGGAATTGCCAATTAGAGGAGATATTCTGCAAGCAGCGTTTTTGTGTCCGTGGGAGAATACTGAATTCTCCCGGATTGTCCCGGAGAGATAGAAACCGGATGGCAGAGAGCTGCCATCCGGCTTCTATCCGGCCCCATAGGCTACAATGGGGCCAAAAACTGGTCCGGGGCTGTCCGGTTTACACAGCCACAGAGCGGAACAATCCCGCAATGTGAAGCCAGCCTAAGCCATACGGATAGTGGCTAGAGAGTAAATGCTGCTACATGGAGCTCTGTGTGCTACAGTGTGAGGAAGTAATGTTTCAAGGGAAAGATAACAGATTCTTATGGATTTGACATAGGAATGATATGTACCTCTGATCAATATATCTTGGAGATAATTGTATAACACACTTTGCTAATTACAATTACATTATTAAGTTGTATTTTATTATTACTTTGTCTAATGTTGACTCTTATTCACTGTGAGCCTAGAAGGCTTGACATGTAGAATTCATTAGTTAATTTTTTGTTCATTGTGACTAAATTCTTTCGAATTTAGTGTAAATTCTCCATTAATAGAAGCCAGTGAATGGCTTACATTTGAATTAGTGCTTTAAATTGCACTAAATTAACCTTATATTATATATTTAAGGCTCTGCATTATAAAGAATTAGGATATTCATGACCTTCTATTAGCATGTCAGAAGACACTTTAATAACATACTTTCAGTACATTTCATTTTATAAAATATATTCATCTTATTTGATTTGTACAATTTTCTCATTTATATGCATGTACAGCTAACTCTTACATATGAAAAGGGATCATTCTGATTTATGCCCTGTATACCTGCTTTACCATCTTTACTTAGAGGAGTTTAATACATAAAATCAATGAAATTCAATATCCTAGAACTGAGGAAATCTGATATTTTCAGTGAGTCGATTCATAAAACTAAAATTGTTTATCAGGTTTATTTTCCCATTTACACTGGATACCAAACGCTTGTCTAAATGATAGTCCTAGATTAATACAAATAATATTGCTCCGTACAGATGAATGAATTTTTTTAATTGGTTTTCTCAAAGTTGGACTTGTTTGTAAAAAAAATGGATTTGCAGCAAATACAGTGGGTACGGAAAGTATTCAGACTCCTTGAAATATTTCACTCTTTGCTTCATTGCAGCCATTTGGTAAATTCAGAAAAGTTCATTTTTTTCTCATTAATGTACAGTCTGCACCCTATCCTGACTGGAAATAAAAAAAACTGAAATGTAGAAATTTTTTGCAAATGTATTGAAAAAGAAAAACTGAAATATCACATGGTCATAAGTATTCAGACCCTTTGCTCAGATTCTTATATTTAAGTCACATACTGAACATTTCCTTGTGATCCTCCATGAGATGGTTCTACTCCTTCATTGCAGTCCAGCTGTATTTAATTTGGAAAGTCATACACCTGTCTATATAACACCTCACAGCTCACAGTGCATGTCAGACCAAATGAGAATCATGAGGTCAAATGAACTGCCCAAGGAGCTCACATACAGAATTGTGGCAAGGCACAGATCTAGTCAAGATTACCAAAGAATTTCTGCAGTACTCAAGATTCCTAAGATCACAGTGGCCTCCATAATCCTTAAATGGAAAGAACCTGATGGAACTGGAGAGGATCTGCAAGGAAGAATGGCAGATGATCCCCAAATCCAGGTGTGAAAGACTTATTGCATCATTTTCAAGAAGACTCATGGCTGTACTAGCTCAAAGGGTGCTTCTACTCAATACCGAGCAAAAGGTCTGAATACTTTATGACCATGTGATATTTCAGTTTTTCTTTTTTCATAAATTTGCAACAATTTCTCCATTTCTGTAAATTTTTTTCCAGTCAAGATGGGGTGCAGAGTGTACATTAATGAGAAAAAAATTAACTTTTTTGAATTTACCAAATGGCTGCAATAAAACAGAATGGAAAATTTAAAGGAGTCTAAAGAGTTTCCATACCCACTGTATGATTAACATGAAATACAAAGCCTCCTATTGTCCTGAACAAACATGTAAAACTTTGATGTCTCCAATGAATGGGCTGTACGTAATATGTTTTAAAGCTCTTTAACCCCTTCAACTCCTGGTGATTTTCTGTTTTGTTTTTTCCTCCCTATCTTCCAGGAGCCATAACTTTTTATTTTTCTGTATAGTCATATGAGGACTTTTTTGGTGGGGACAAGTTGTACTTTTGAGTGACATCATTCATTTTACCACCTAGTGTACTGGAAAACAGTAATAGATTGCTATACAGTACAGTTGTAATCAAACCAGCAGAATATGATGTACCATATTAAATAGTAAATGAAAAATATAAAAACATGTAAAAAAAAAAAGCAAAAAATAATTAACAAAAAAGTGTAATTAAATAGTTGTACGCTTGTAAAAAAAACAAACAACTAGACATACAGTGATACCTTGGTTTTCGTCAACTTTGGTTATCTTCTTACGGTTTTTATAGTTCCTTTCTTTTTTTTCAAACAAAAAATGTTTTCGCTAGTTTCTGCCCATATGTCACTGCTAATTTTGCCAAAAAAAACTGATTTCCCTTCCAAAAAATAAAATGTGCACTCCCGTCCTTGGCGTCTTCCATACACCAAAAAGAGCCTTTATAAAAATAACATCATATTAAATGTATTTTTTTTCTTTAAATTAGTATTTCATATTCATTTTCTTTCATTTCTGAGTGCTTCCAGTATGATTTCCAGCTACTTTATTCACTACAAAATGTGTTTTTTTGTAGGTCTTTTTCAGAGTCTCGAACCAATTACATCATTTTACATTATTTCCTATCATTGCCTCGGTTATCGTCGGTTTTGGTTTTCGACAATAGTTTTTGGATGGATTATCGACAAAAAGTGAGGTATCACTGTATTTGGTGTCTCCGCATCCATAGCAACTCGCCCTATAAAACTTTCACACTTGTTAACCCCTTCAGTGAACACCATAAAAATAAAAAACGTACGAATAACTGTAGTTTCATCATAAAGCTGACAAAAAAAGTGGAATAAGGCACAATCAAAAAGGCATATATAAATAAAATGGTACTGCAAAAAACAAGCTGCCATACAGCCCCATTGGAGAAAAAATAAAAAAAAACTATAGCTCTCAGAAAACAGCAATGCAAACACTTTATTTTTTCTATACAATACTACTTATGGAGCATAAGAGACAAAACATTAAAAAAAACTGTATAAATGTAGTATTGCTGTAATTGTAGTATTGCTGTAATTGTACAGGGTGGGCTATTTATATGTATGCACCTCAATAAAATGGGAATGGTTGGTGATATCAACTTCCTGTTTGTGGCACATTAGTATATGGGAGGGGGAAAACCTTTCCAAATAGGTGGTGACCATGGCGGCCATTTTGAAGTCAAACATTTTGGATCCGACTTTATATTTTAATGGGAAGAGGGTCATGTGACACATCAAATTATTGAGAATTTCATAAGCGAAACAATGGTATGCTTGGTTTTAACATAACTTTATTCTTTCATGAGTTATTAAAAGTTTATGACCACTTATAAAATGTGTTCAAATTCTCAACAAGTTTGATGTGCACTTAACCCTCTTCTCTTTGAAAAAAATAAAGTTGGATCCAAAATGGCCGACTTCAAAATGGCCACCATGGTCACCATCCATCTGGAAAAGTTTTCCCCCTCCCATATACTAAGGAGCCACAAACAGGAAGTCACCAACCATTCCTATTTTATTTCCGTGTATCTATATAAATGGCCCACCCTGTACTGACCATAGAATAAGGCTACGTTCACACACTGCTTCTTTTTTTGCACTTTTTGTGCGCGCTTTTAGCTCACGTATTGTGGCCGTGCAAAAAAGCACAAAAAAAGAAGCAGTGCTTTCACAGAGCACCCTTTTTTACGGGAGCGGAGGAGAAGTGATGTCACAGAGGGGAGGATGAATCCTGGTTCCTCCTCCCCTCTGTTACATGTCTGCCAGCCCCCATTTGATTTTGCAGTGTATTAATATACATTGTGAAATCTAAATGAAATAAAGCCAGATGTATTAAAAATAATAAAGAATGAATACTTACCCTCTGGTGGGTGTTCGGGGAGCTTGAAGCTGGCACAACCGCAGGTATTGACCTGCAAGGACCTTGCATGATGTCATCGGGCGCTGTGATTTGCCGCTTGTGGTCATGTGATATGCGCGTCATATGACGTCACATATCACATGACCGCAAGTGGCCAATCACAACACCCTGCGGTTGTCTCGGCTCCCGGTAACCAGAACAGCTGTGGACGGGTAAGTATTTAATTTTTATTATTTTTAACACATTTGCTTAACTTTAATTTGGGTTTCACATTGTATATTAATACATTGCGAAACCCAAATGGGACGGTCACACACGTCACAGAGGGGAGGAGGAATAGGATTCTTCCTCCCCCTCTGTGATATCAGATCTTGCAGACCGGCCCCTGTGGGAAAAAGTGCGGGTGCAGGTGCATAAAGAATTGACATGT
Source organism: Allobates femoralis (assembly GCA_033576535.1). Lineage (NCBI taxonomy): Eukaryota > Metazoa > Chordata > Amphibia > Anura > Aromobatidae > Allobates > Allobates femoralis. Next base: position 351,824,534 of record JARQOC010000001.1, read on the forward strand.
CAATTCTTTTTACGGCAGCTCTTTCTCCCATAAAAGCGCAGCATATTTTTACGCTGTTTCTGTACGGCAAAGTGAATTTCCCAATCACTTTGCCGGCAGACACAAGGCACATTGCACATTTTGGAAAAGTGCATGCAAAAAAGTGCTCAATAATGCACAATGTGTAAACGTAGCCTTAAGCTGCCTTATCGCTTTTAACACATGGTGAATGTGTAAAACAAAAACAGTAGAAAACAATTCCTGAATTGCTGTTTCTTCTTGATTCTGTCTCACATGAAGTAAAATAAAAAGCGATCAAAAAGTATTATGTGACCCAAAATGATTCCAATAAAACCTTCAACTCATCCCGCAAACAATAAACCCTCACAAGACTGTTGGCAGAAAAATTAAAAAAATAGTAGTCTTCAAAACTACTTTTTTTGTAAAAACACATTTTAAGGACGATAATATCCAAACCTGAAAAAAAATGTACTATATAAATCTGGTATCACTGTGATCATACTGACCTGATGAATAGCACCACCTAATCACTTATACCGCAAGATGAACAACGTAAAAATAGTAATAATTCTTCAACTTCCACTGATTTGTTTATTCGGTCTCCTAAAGATCATAGTAAGACTCAGCTAACATTTATCATGCTCTCTACTCTGAGCGATTATGTCAGCGATTATGCGTATATCTCTGAAAACATGATTCAGACAAAATTTCCTATGGAAACTTCACTGTAGTGATGCAGAGAGAGCCACTCTCATCTGTCCTGTGATCTAATGTTGTCCATTCTTTTATATGTCCTTTTAGGGATGCTCAAAAGTGCGGTCAACCACAGTTTTTTGTATTTTTAAAAAAAAGAATACTGCTGAACACAGGCCAAACTGAGTCCAGAGAAGTTCTGCTGCCTCCTTAGTGACTAGATCCATCGGGGGTTTCACCTGAAACACATATTTTGGAGATGTAGCTAAAAACCAAAATGTAATTGTCCAGCTGAAAGCACAGGATAAATGTGAACTGATCCAAAATGTTCTGTCCCCAAATTGTCACCAATCACATTCAAATCAGCCCACAAGAAAACATTGCCACCAACATCCGTCATCTGGTAACGAAAATATAGGGTCTTCCACGTTACTGGTAGCTAGAAGGATCTGGAAAAGCACTATGGCTCTTTACCTCCCAAAAAAGAAAAACAGCCAAACCTGCACTCCCAAATCCAAATGCTCCCTCCTGTCTGAGTCCCACAAAGTCTAAATCACAGTTGACATCCACATGTGTGATGCTGTTGTTATGAGGAGAGTCGCTTAATTTATGGGGTGTCTCTAGAATCACAAGCTGAGCACAATGAATGAGCACTACAATGTGCTGGACACAACAAGGACGTACGGTATTTGCAATTTTTAAGAATGCAACATTCACTGCACTTGACTCCATAGATGTTTTCCAAACCATAAAATCTTCACTACAGCCATAGATAGATACACTCCCAGGGGAGAGTAATTTCCAAAATGTGGCCACTTAGGGGGTTTCTACTTTTCTGGCACTTAGGGGCTCTGCAAATGGAATCTGATCACTATTATAGGAAAATCTGTGCTCAAAAAAATCAAATGTCACTCTTACCTCCTGAACCCTGCCGGGCATCCAAACAGTGGTTTTCCCTGACATATGAGGTATCTACGTACCCAGAATAAATAGCATAAAACCCTTTGGGGTACAATTTCTCATGCTATCCTTGAAAAAATGGAGAAAAATTGCGCTAAACATTATTTTTGTGAGAAAAATCTATATTTTCTCTTTCACATTTCTACATTGTAAAATTTTGTGATGTACCTGAAAATATAAGATGCTCACCACACATGATTTCCAACATGGAGTCACATATGCATAAACTCCACTTTTTATGTACACCAGGGGCTCTCAAATGCAACATGGTATCCGCTAATGATTTCAGACAATATTCCATTCAAAAAGTCAAATGGACCTCCTTCCCTTCCGAGTCCTGTCGTGAACCCAAACAGTGGTATTCTGACACATGTGCGGTATCAACATACTCAGCATAATCTGCCCATCAAATTTTGAGGTCCATGTTATCCTGTTGCCTCTGTGAAAATGAAAAAAATTAAACAAAAAGAACATTTTTGTAGAAAAAAGTACTTTTTCATTTTCACGGCTCAATGTATGGAGCACATGGGGGTTCAAGGTGCTGACCACAAAACTAGATAAAATCCTCCAGGGGTCAAGTCTCCATAATGGTCAATTAATGGGGCTTTCTTCTGTTTAGGCACATTATGGGCTCTCCAAACATGACATGGTGTCAGCAAAACGAGTCCAGCTAATTTTCCACTTGAAATGTCAAATGTTGCTCCTTCCCTCCTGAGCCTCGCCGTGCACCCAAACAGTGGTTTTCCACAACATATGAGGTATATTCGTTCTCAGGTCAAATTTATCAACAAATTTCAGGGTCCATTTTATACTGTTGGTCCTGTAAAATTGAAAATATTGACCCTAAAATAATATTTTGTTGGAAAAAAAGTATTTTTTCATTTTCACGGCTCAGGGCTATAAAACTCTTTGCTGTGCCTGGGAGTGCAAAGTGCTAATAACATGACATGATAAATTCCTTGGAGGGTCTAGTTTCCAAACTGCTCATATATAGGGAAGATGGTGTGTCACGGTCTGCGCTGCTGTCTCAGTGGAATCACAAGGGATGGATGTCTCCAAGAAGTCATAAGGAACGGCAAGGTTCCAAAGCAAAGATCTTCTTTATTCACCAACGTGTTTCGGCACCAATCCTGGCAACTTCATCAGGGCATGATGAAGGTGCCAGGATAGGTGCCGAAACGCGTTGGTGAATAAAGGAGATCTTTGCTTTGGAACCTTGCCTTCCTTGTGACTTCTTGGAGACATCCATCCCTTGTGATTCCACTGAGACAGCAGCATGGACCGTGACACACCATCTTCCCTATATATGAGCATTTTTCCACGTACGAGTGGCTGGTGGAGGTCCTGCAGCAGCTTTAAACCGAATGCATATAAACCAGTTGTGGGTCACACATCTGGACCAGGTGAGTGTACACCTATTGATATACTCAGTGTGTCACTAGTGATAGGGCACTATTGCGCCTCTTGTCTCCCCCTTTTTGTATTTATATAGTTTCCAAAATGGGGTCACTTGTGGGGGGGTTTCTACTGTTTAGGCACTTCAAGGATTCCAGCCAGTTTTCGATTCAAAAAGTCAAATAGAGCTCCTTCCCTTTCAAGCCCTACTATGCACCCAAATAGTGGTTTTCAGACACATATGGAATATCTGCTTATTCAGGACAAATTGCCCAACAAATTTTGGGGTCCATTTCATCTTGTTGTCTTTGAAATAAATTAAAAATTAAGCCTAAGAATCATTTTTTGGGGAGAAAAATTACTTTTTTAATTTCACGGTTCTATATGAAGCACCTGGGAATTCAAAGTGCTCGCCATGCATCTTGATAAATTCTTTCAGGGATCTAGTTTCCCAAATTGGGTCACTTGTGTGTTGGTTCCACCCTTTAGGCACATCAGTGGCTCTCCAAATACGACATGGTGTCAGCTAACAATTTCAGCTAATTTTCCATTAAAAAAATCAAAAAGTCACATATAGGTTATCAGGGTACTCAGGTGAAATTTGACAACACGTTTTAGGGTCTTTTTTCTCCTCTTAGGCTGCTTTCACATAACGATTTTATCGATTTTGGGCCCCATGCAGCCCTATGGGTCAGATCGGATGTGCACTAAATGCCATCCGATTTGGTCCGATCCGATTCTGTCCGATTTTATTATCGGTGCAAAAATCGGAGCATGCTCCGATTTTAGCACCGAAAATAAAATTGGACAAACTCGGATCGGACCAAATCGGATGGCATTTAGTGCACATCCGATCTGACCCGATCAATTTGACATGGGGCCCTATGGAGCAGGGTCCGAGGAAACATCTGATGTCTCCTCGGACCGATTTTAGTGTACTGAGCATGCTCAGTACACTAAAATAGCTCCTGAAAGTGAAACAAAGGGTTAAAAAAATAAAAAAAATCTATACCCACCTGTCCACGAGGCCCCCGGCGTCTCCGGTGTCTCCCGGTATCTTGCTGTTATGTCTTCTGTGCTGCCAGGACCTGCCGTGATGTCACAATCACATGACTGCCGGCTATTGGTTACTTGCAGTCATGTGATTGTGACATCACGAGAGGTCCTAGCAGCACAGAAGACAGAACAGCAAGATACCGGGAGACGTGCGGGACCGTGCAGGAGTCGTGGACAGGTGAGAAAAGATTGGAGAGGGGGAGGACACATGGGGGGACCCGGAGGACACATGGGGGACCCGGAGGACACATGGGGGGACCCGGAGGACACATGGGGGGACCCGGAGGACACATGGGGGGAACCGGAGGACACATGGGGGACCCGGAAGACACATGGGGGGACCTGGAGGACACATGGGGGGACCCGGAGGACACATGGGGGGACCCGGAGGACACATGGGGGGAACCGGAGGACACATGGGGGGACCCAGAAGACACATGGGGGGAACCGGAGGACACATGGGGGGACCCGGAGGACACATGGGGGGACCCGGAGGACACATAGGAGGACCGGGGGCCAAGAGGGGAGGACCGGGGGCCAAGAGGGGAGGACCGGGGGTGCAGAGAGGAGGACCGGGGGCCAAGAGGGGAGGACCGGGGGCCAAGAGGGGAGGACCGGGGGTGCAGAGAGGAGGACCGGGGGCCAAGAGGAGAGGACCGGGGGAGAGACAGTGACAGCGAGGGAGCGATCTGACAGGAGGGCGGGCATCCTATTTTCTGTCGGAATCGGATGCCTATTTGGCATCCGATTCCAGGCATCAGAGGAATCCGATGCTGTCCGATTTATATCGGACAGCATCGGATTTTAAAAAATCGTAGTGTGAAAGTAGCCTAACACTTGTGAAAATGGAATATTTGAAGCTAAAGTAACATTTTTGTTAGAAAAAGTAAATATTAATTTTTCCTTCCACATTTTTATCCTTGTTATTCTCTCTCTTCAATTCTATGTTCTTTTCAGCTGTTCCATTGTACTTTTAATATAAAAATGTAAGTTTGGTTTTGGATCAGATTACATATGACATAAGTGTAACCTCCCAATCCTACATCCCAATCATATGCTTCTGTTAGCGTTCTCATTGTGTACTTATTCAGCGTCTTGTGTTAATGTATGTATGGTTGGTTTCCTGAGGAAGTAAAGGGGATAACGCTCCAAAATGCATAGAATGAATAAAACCACAACTGTCTGATTAACTCCAGTGGTACTTTCATCATACGTCAGCCTGGATCTTATACACATCTTTCCTTTGGGTTTGTTAGACTATTTATATGACTCTGTAGCTCTTCTAAATACAAGTCCAGCAATACATTTACATGGCCAGTCAGTTCCTTCATTACTGAGAAATTAGAATTAGAATTGATATGCAAATGAAGCTAAAGTCTCTGTCACTCCAGCTCTATCCTCTACCAGCGCTGCCTCCTTCTGCTTGTCTGAAAGCCTCTAAGCTTTGCCCAGATGAACATATCCCTGCTGGTGTCATTCAAAGAGTAGGTTGCCCAATTGTTGAGGACAGACCAAAATCTTATTTCTATGAACTTGTAAGCCTACCAACATCTAATATATGTAGCAGTTCTGGAAGAAGCATTAGGACAAAGTATACGTACATATCCCTTTGCATTAGTGGGTGTCTTTGGCTCTAATAAATGATTTGAATGCATTTTGCTTTATATTCATGCAATATTTTTGTAAATGATAAAACAGTCTGTATGTGTATAGATATGCATATTTATACTCTGCGTCCTATGAAAGTAAAACACCAGCTTTATAAAACGTCTTTATAATTGAACTATACCAAACTCTGATTCTAAAAAACAAGGTTTCTTAATGAAAACATCAGTATAATTCCACTAAGTTTTTAAATATCTGTTCGGCAGATAAATGTGGAAGGAATCCACTGTGACAGATGCAAACCCAGCACTTTTGGACTTCATGTAGGGAATCCACTTGGATGTAGCAGCTGTTACTGCTTTGGCCTGACTACCCAGTGTACAGAAGCAGATGGACTGATCCGAATGTGGGTGAGTGGGAAGCTGTTGAGCCATTTAATTCTTTAATGTGGGTTCCTGCTGGTATATTTTAGTAAAACATGCTGAAGCAGCTAAGAAATGCCAAAATATTCAATGTATTCTTTTAACTTCTTACTTTGCAACTTGTCCACTCGGTCAGTGCCAGTTGTTAGAAGATAAGAAGAGACTATTGAACCAAGCTCTTTACTTCATAGTGCTTATAGGTTATATTGTGCTACAAAGCAGGATTTTTTTTATATATATAGTAAGGGGTTTTACAAGCAAAAAAGCATAATGAATATACAGTATATTTATACTAAGTAGTTTCAATATTATTTTTATTTTTTCACAATTTTCAAGATCTTTAATTGAAGTCAATAAGTAGGGAAATACTAATTAAAAGGGTTGTTCAGCATTCAAGCAGTATTTTCTTAATAGCCACAAATGAAATAAAATACTAAAATAAATAGTACTTGCTTCTTTTTGGCCCTGTTGTCCCATACTGACACTGCTGTTTGGTCTTTGTGTACTAGCGGTCAGCATAAGGCTGGTGCAGCCAATCAGTGGCCTCAGCAATTACGCGCTGTACTACTGTACCATTGACCCCCATTGCCAGTAGAGAAGCCAACAATATGGCAAGTTAAAACAGTGGTCACATTCTGATTGTAGACAGAGACCAGGTGTAGCAAGAGTGGTGTATTACCAGAAAAAATATGAAGTGAGTAATAAATGAAAAATTGGATAAGCCATTTAACATTTTGTGGCAATGAAAAGCCATGCAGACTTAATAATTCTCAAAGCTACAACTATATCCAGCGTAGGCAGTTCTATGTAATTTAATGTTAATACAGGGAATGCACACATCACTTCTTTTCTACTGTATGGATGCATTGCATAAAGTGTATCAGTCTGTGAGCTGGGTCATTGAGTTCAAAACTTTGCCTAGGCTTGAAACAATGATACCAAATATTCAGATGTAAAAACTAAAAAGTTAATAATACTAGCAGTGATGCAAGTTGTATAGGGCATTCAAGAGAATCTGTTTTTGATAGATAATCTGAGAACACCATAATGTAGAAGCAGAGACCCTGACTAAACTGATAAATGAATGGTGTTTTGCTGTTTCAGATCAATAAGTATTTTATCAGCAAGAAATTATCACTTTTGGGTCCACTGGCCTTGTGGCTTGATAAACTATCTACTCTTCCACACTGATTAGCAGCTCTCTGTCACTATACAATGTTCATAGAAAGCTGTAATGCAGATGGGGTTATACACAGGTCAATAACTAAGCTCTGCCAGATAGTGAAAACTTTCAATTTGTTATAACTATAATTGAGGTCTCTGCCTTTACCTCATGAAGCTATCAGATTGCATAGCAAAAACCTTTTGATAGGTTCACTTTAATAGAAGAATTGTGACTTGAACTAAACCTTCCTCTGTATGCCTCAAAATTTTAAAAACCCTATTATGATAGAGCATAAGGTTCCTTCATGGATCCACATATAGGTTATTGATCAGGTAATGTTGTTGTTTATAAATGTCTACGACTACAATATATCCAGTGATGTGTACAACACATCCAGTGTCCACCAATTCCAATTTTTTTTTATATATAAAGATCTTCTTTTATGTTTTAGCAATCATTAAAGCCCGACCAGACGGTTCTAGAATTGACAGACTTCACCTTGCAGCACCGAACCACTAAAGGGGTATTCTTCCAGCATCCGGAGATCATAGCATACTTTGATCAACAAGATCTCCGCTCTGAACCATTTTATTGGAAACTTCCAGAACAATTTGAAGGCCGAAAGGTAAATCATTTTACATATCCAACATGCTAGTTTATCATATTTAACTCTCTCATGGCCTCTCTCTGCTTTGATACACTATAATGAAACAGTGTAAAATGCCCTGGGTGAAGCTGCACCGCCTACACCTAAAGCATTTCAGCACAGGTAGCGACAACCCTGGCACATGCTGCAAACAATCGTTCTCCGACTGCACTCCAGGTGCGTGGAACGTCTGCATAAAAAATCCAATTTGGCTGAAGATTTCATCCATTATAAAATTATGCTTAAAACACACAATGTTGCCTTCACCTCTCTAAACAAGCTTACTTTAAAACCCTCATCGCCTCGCTAGCCAACAGTCCTAAATAACTCTTTGACACTTTCCACTCCCTCTTTGGTCCAAGAGTGCCAGCCCCAACCACCAACCTAAGCTCAGATGTTCTGGACAATTTTTCACAAAAAAAAATTGACCATATACGTCAGGGAAATTCCTCCCAGTCTCATAATATCATGCATTCTCTTCCTTCCTACACTTCATTTAGCTCAATTTCAGTCTTTGGTCCGGTCACAGAAGAAGTTACTCAGCTCCTTACATCTTCTCGCATCTTCTCATCCCGCTACCTGCACCAGTGACCTGATTCCCTCACATCTACTTCGGTCCTTCTCCCTGGCTTTCACCACTCATCTAATTTATATATTTAACCTCTCTCTCGTTTAGTGTCTTTTCCTCCTCTTTTTTAAATATGCCAGCAAACACCCTTCATTTATACCCATTTATTTAAAAAAAAAAATCCCTAGACCAGAACTGCACTGTTAACTACAGCCTTGTTTCTAATCTACGATTCATCTCTAATCTTCTGGTATGCTTGGTCCACTCCCGTCTGATTTGCTTTCTCTCAGATAATTCTTTTCTTTTTGATCTTTAATTGGGTTTCCACTCGTTACACTCCACTGAAACTACCCTTACAAAAGTCGCTAATGATCAACTAACAGCTAAATCTAATAGTCACTGCTTGCTGCTGGTCATCCTGGATCTCTCTGTAGCATTCAATACCATGGTTCACCAACTCATTCTCACTATCCTCTACTCTTTCTTGCATAAAGACACTGCTCTCTCCTGATTCTCCTTTTACCTTCTTAACTGTTCCTTCAATATATCCTCATCTTCCTCTCCTCTTCCTGTCACGGTTCCTCAGTGTTTCCCTGGCTTTCAACCAGAAATGCATGTACAACATGTGCTGGCTTCTAGAGATGAGGTAACCCTTTAAAGTTCAGGTCTGGTTTGGTTGACCTAATTGGCATTTGTTCGGCAAATTGTTCGACGAACAATTCACCAAACTTCCAAGCTTCATTGAAATCAGTGGCAGGCAAAATTAAGGTCCGACAAGACACCTTCAAAAGGCACAAAAGCTGCCAAACACAGCTGAACCTGTTTTGCAGTGGAACCCCACTGTCTTAGCATGTATTATTTTCCTACACTATTACTCAGCAAGCTTCAGCGTCTCTGTCACCATGCTTCCAGGCCCACTCATGAACCTTAGGCATACTGACTGCTTCCACTGATTGGTTAAAAAGATACTTGGCCATGCTCACTCTTCCTGCTAGCATTTGTGATTGGTTGCCAGTTTCTATCCATCCATCTAATTGAACAGCTGAATAGTTGAGTAATCTTTAAAATCTTAAAAGATTTTAAAAAATTGAAAAAAATAACATCTTTCAGCTGCCCCAGGAGTGGCAACCTGATTAGATGCTCCACTACTGGTGCTTTGCGCGATCTCTCTCACTACCCAGGTGCGTTGGCAAACAGGATATTGGTATTTGAAGTTGACGCCAACTGGGTAATGTCAGCTGGCAGCAAGGCTGGTGGTTAATAATGTTGATAGGTCAATCAAATATCCAATATTACTAACCAAGTCAGTAATGACACAAATACCAACCCAACAAATATTTTATTTAAAAAAAAATGCATTCCTCTTTCACCTTTTTTGTTATATTTATTACCAAAAAATAATGAAACACAAATAAATGCGTAAAGTAATAACAGCATTTGGGGAAAGGATCAGTGACTGCATTCCCCATATCAGTGACTGCATTCCCCATATGGTGGGACAGAAGGTACTGCACAGCAGTGTGACAAGCCATGATTTCCCTAAGGTTGTCTCAGGTTAGACAGCGGGTATCACGCAGCAGGAATCCTGCTGTGAGACCTGAGATAATCTCTGGGGCATCAGCGCTCATAACAGATGCTGTCTTCCAAGAGCTATGATATTTCATGAGACATAGTAGGTATATCTCACCGGTATAGCGAGACAGCGCATCTGGGACGCAGTGACATCAGAGAGTGCAGTGCAGATCAAAGTTGCAGAATAGCCTCTGTGTGACCCCAAAAGTCTAAAGTGCAGAAATATTTGTGATGGCAATGTTTGTCAAACTTTCACCAGCTCCTGGGTGCCTGCTCTCACAGCATATGAAGGATGTTTTCTGTAATCATGACCCCACCATACTGTTGTAAGGTCCCAACTCCACAGAATTTTGTTTGCAGAAGATTTTGAGAATCTGCATCAAAATCTTTATGACTATTCCAAAGTTCCACAGAACTGCTGTGCCAATGTGTTTTTATTTTATTTGCAGATTTTTGGGCAGAAAAAATAAATTTGAACCAAATGTTCAAGTGAAAAAAAGCAACATGAGTGCAACACTTCTGACCTGTCATAGACTTTGCTGGCCTCAGGATAGACGTGCAGATTTTATGCAGATTCTCAAAATCTCAAAAAAAGCATCAAGCAACACAGCAAGGCACAGGGTCCAAGAGGGTCCAGTGAGAGCTGCAGCTGTGGTGCAAGGGCTCAAGTATTCCTATTGCTCGCTGACTACCTCCACAGAGATTTCTAGTGCAGGGGTGGCCAACTATAGTCCACAAGGTCATTGCACATTGTGATTATTCCAACACCTTGTACAATTCTAACTAAATCCTTACTGCACTGCTTACTGCACTGTTTTCAGCCTTGAGGACTGCACTTGGCCAGCTTTGTTCTAAAGAAGTATGTGTATTGTCTTGCATTTCCATACCTCAGACTGTCAGGTCAGAGGCCTGTGGCTTGTTCACCAATATATGTAGGGCAGTATCAAAGTACCTCTTTGCAGAAACAGTTCAGTCCAAGGAGTGAACTAACAAAAGTTACTGTAGCTACTTTTGAAAATAGGCCATGTTGGTACATAATGTAATTTGTAACATTTATCAGACCTAAACAGTCATAATTTTAACATAGGCACTTAGCAAAGACTATAATAAGTGTAAATGACACATGCACTCGTATAAATATACACAGTATATAAGGAAAGTCCCACAGGGATCAACAGACTCTATTACAATGGGGTACAGACTATCAAGATAATTGGGCACAGTCCATTAGAGATTAGAGGTGTAGCAGGAAGGCTGCAGTCCCACTAAGCCAGCAAAGGAAAACGCAACCAGCGTAAAACTTGGGAATAGGAACAATAAAATGAACAAATAAACAAGCCTCAGTCTTTTAAAAATGCAAAAACTAAAAAAAGTCGATCTCCTGACAACATGCCAATTAAAGGGGACAGGTCCGCAACCAAACTAAAGGCCTTTTCAGGGCAGTCCTCTTTAATCAGAGTAACAAGACTGCAACAGCTTTTTGAATGATGCCCAGGAAAGATGGTCACCATTCAACATTGTACTCTACTTCTGGATGTCTCGGGGCATTTGAAGAGCCATTCTCTGCTGCCACCTCCCCCTCAGCACACCCCATCATGGTCACCGCTAGATAAGAAGATGGAGGAACCTTGGGATGTTCACCCCCTCTAGGAGAGATTTTAAGAACTTGTGCAACACCAGCAGGCCCTTTAGGATCGATGGCCCCTGTGGGTTTTTCTGCGGCTTGCTGGCTAGCCTGAACAGGCCTGCCTCCAGCTTATGCAGCATCCTTTCCATTCCTCCAGGGGCATTTAACTCTGCAACCTGCTCCTCAGCACACCCCATCATGGCCACCGCTGGATAAGAAGATGGAGGAACTAGGGGATTATTGCAGCTTTCTACTAATCAATCTCCCTCTTACTAAACTCTCCCCTCTTCAATCCATCCTGAATGCAGCAGTCAGGATCATATTCCTCTCCAACTGCTTTAATAATGCCTCTATCCTGTACCAGTCATGTGCACTAGATGCCCATCCACTACAAAGTACAATATAAACTTATCACTCTTACCCACAGAGCCCTCCACATTTCTGTACTATCCTATATCTCCTCCTTCATCTCTGTCTTATCACCCTAGCAGTGCTCTGCTTTCCACTAATGGCCTAAGATTGACATCCTCAATAATCCTAAACTTCCACCCCTCTCTCCAAGACTTCTTGCGAGCTGCGCAAATTCTCTGGATCGTGCAACCAAGAACAATTCAATTATTTCTAAATACCAACACTTTTAAGCGGCCCAAAAAATGCATTTATTTAGACTACATAATCACCTTTCCTTACTTTATCCAACTATTCCTATTCTCCCCTTTACAAAATTTTCTTCCAAATCTGGTCCCTTGAATTATCTGGTTGCACACCCTCCATGCACTAAATAGCACTTTTGTATCTGGACTTGTACAGATCCTGGCTGGTGACTGGTTCATGCAGCATTAAAGGAATCCCATATTTATTATATTGATGGCTGAACCATATATGATGGCACTTTTTACCATTTACCTTTTGTGCCTCCCCTATTTCTTCATAGATTTTAAGCTTGTGAGAAGGGTCCTCACTGCTCTTGGTATCTGGAGTTAATTGTTACCCTGTATTGTCTGTACATTGCCCTCTTAATTGTAAACCGTTATTATTATTGTTATTAATTATGTACTTCTGTATGTTACTAGACTATACATTGTCCTAGGAATGAACAACTTTTTGTCCTTTTTTGTGGCCATTTTTTTCTTGACTAAGTATATTCTACCTTAAACCCTAGTGTTTCACCTTAGACATTTAGTACAATCAGCACTACATTTGACTTCTTCAATCGGCTGCTTAGATGTCCTCATAATTAGATGACCTCATAACTTAGATGTCCTCATAACTTAGATGACCTCATAACTTAGATGACCTCATAACTTAGATGTCCTTATAACTTTTTTACATAACTTTTTACATAATCTTTCGAAATCCTGATGAAATACTGTTGGATCTATCCAAATCTCTTAAGGTACCGTTACACGCTTCAATGTCGTTAAGATATCACCAACGATCTCACGGGAGCGCGGTTGTTAGGACATCTTTTTGACATCATTGGTGAGATGTCACCTGTCTAGATATCGTGGACAATGCACCAACGATGCAGAGAGCAGCTATCGTTCGCACAACCCAGCGAACGATACTTGTTCACTGTTGTGAATAGGCGAAGTCATTAATGACATCGTTATCGCGGTGTCACACACAACGATGTGCAGGTTGGCTGATCGAGGATCGTTTGATTTGAGAACATGTTCTCAAATCAGCATCAAGCGATCCAAGATTTATCGTATTGTAATCTCGGTGTCACACGCAACGACGTTCTAACGATGTATTTCAATGACTCCAAACTCCGTGACGCTTTTAGCGATATCGTTCACGATCTCGTACCATGTAACGGGGCCTTTATAATAACTGGTTGTATATAGAGCAGACTTTACTTATTTCTAAGTATTATGTCCTTATGGAGGGACCATATCAATTGTTACCATGTAAATTTCTTATTTCATGGCAGTATAACTTGTTTGGAATATAAATGATATTTTTTATGATTCTTCTCTGTGATTTCCCCATTGCTTCACATTTTTATTAATCACATTAAATATGTAATTTTAATAAAGTGGGTTTGTCTGTTTTTGTCTGTTCTGCCTATGGGTAAAATGTTTTATATTAAAATGTTTTTCTATCATCTGCTTGAAAAGAGGGTAGGTTATTTAGTCTTTTGATTCTTTTAATATTACAAATTAGTTCAAACAAGCTGAAATATTGTTTAGGGAAACATCCTCATAGGGTATAACAAAGACAACTGGTTGCTTTGTGCTGAAGAAGAAAGTAAAATTACCTTGCTTTTTTGTCAATTTTAAGAACATTTTCTTGATTGTATACTCTGCAATGTAATTTAGTGCTTCTGTAATCATACTTTTTTTTTTATAGTTTTTTTTCTGTTATTTATTTAGTTCAGATTAAGAAAACATGTTTTGTTCATTTTATTTTTACAATCCTTAAACGTGTTAAAAATCAACATTTTAATTGTCATTCAAATGAGTCTGAAGCACTATGTGTGTATCTGAAGCTTTTGTCATCCCAAATGTATTCACTAGCCAATTACGCCTCCTTCTCTCTGACTGACAACTTCTATTCTGTGTGACTTCAGACAAAAAAGCAGTCAGTCAAGCAGGACGAGTTAGTAATGTGGATTCTTGTCACTGCATTGTTACTGTTTTGCTCCTGATGTTTGAAAAAATCTTTTTCTTCCTGTATACTACAAATTACAACCTGTTCCCGCATTCCCAAATAGCTCTGAATTAATCTCCTGATATAATCAAACTCATAATCTTTGATCCTCCCAAGACCTTCTTGGATGTTCCTCATCCAGCTGCATGCGAGACTTCTTCCGAGCATCCCCCATCCTCTGGAACTCTGCACCCCCAACACATCCGACTATCCCCTACACTCAGAACTGTCAACCTTAAAACTCATCTATTCAGAACAACTTACAGCTTGGAATGACCCTACTGTCATCATAACTGTCACTCAACCACCACTAGACCTGGAACGCCACCACCTGACCTGGCACTCCACCACCACCGGACCTTGCACTCCATCACCACCGGACCTGGCACTCCACCACCACCAGACCTGGCACTCTAACACCATTAGAGCTGGTGCTCCATCACTATTGGAGCTTACCCAGTCTACTGTCTCCCTCCTTGTTTCCCCATAGAATGTAAGCCCAAAAGAGCAGTGTCCTTTCTCCTCTGTACCACTTTGTCACTGTTAGTTTGTTCACTGTATTTTTCACTTGTTTTGTATGTAACCCTTTCTCATGTACAGAACCATGGAATTTATGGGGCTCTATAAAAAATAATAATAATTAGGGGACATACTCTAATCATAATTTAATCATACTACAACTCCTGGGAAGGAGAGCACACATTATGGTAAGACACATTACAGCACAAGATCGAAGTTGATTCTTTCTGTTAGGTGAAACTTTTCACGCCTTTTATTAATCACTGTTTTACCTAATGAAAAGCAGCATCTGTGATCCCCTGCTTTAATGTCTATATACTCTTTTGATTCATCAATTGCCCAGGAGATGTGGTATGCTCAAACCGTGTCCCTATTTGGTCAGACACATTTTCCACAGTAATTTGCAAAGTACATTGCAAAGGGCATATAAATATACTAGATGGTGGCTCGATTCTAACGCATCGGGTATTCTAGAATATGTATGTAGTTGACATACTGTGACTGACAGAACTTGTTCAATCAACATGAGTGAACTACACCGCTCTCCGGTCACCGCTCCTCCGTCTCTCCTCCTGTCACCGCTCCTCCAGTCCCTGTTCATCCATCTCTCCTCCTGTCCCCGCTCCTCGGTCTCTCCTCCTGTCACCGTTCCTTCCGTCTCTCCTCCTATCACCGCTCCTCCATCGCTCTTCCTGTTCCCACTCCTCCTGTCACTGCTCCTCCATCTCTCCTCCTGTCCCCACTCCTCCTGTCACTGCTCCTCTGTCTCTCCTCCTGTCCCCGTTCCTCCATCTCCCCTCCTGTCACCACTCCTCGGTCTCTCCTCCTGTCACCGCTCCTCTGTCTCTCCTCCTGTCACCGCTCCTTTCATCGCTCTTCCTGTCCCTGCTCCTTCTGTCACCACTCCTCATGTCACCATTCCTCCTGTCACCACGCCTTCTGTCACTGCTCCTTCGTCTCTCCTCCTGTCACCACTTCTTGTGTCCCCACTCCTCTCTCTCTCCTCCTGTCACTGCTCCTCCTGTCCCCGATTCTCCATCCTCTCCTCCTGTTCCTCCTGTTCCCGCTCCTCCGTCTTTCTTCCTGTCACCACTTCTCCTGTCACTGCTTCTCCTGTCACCCGCTTCTCCTGTCACCGCTCCTGTCACCGCTCCTCATGTCACCGCTCCTCCGTCTCTCCTCCTGTTCCCGCTCCTCCAGTTCCCGCTTTTCTGTCTCTCCTTCTGTCACCACTCTTCCTGTCACCGCTTCTCCTGTCCCCACTCATGTTTCTCCTCCTGTCCCCACTCTTCCGTCTCTCCTCCTGTCCCCGCTCCTCCTGTTCCTGCTTCTCCATCTCTCTTCCTGTTACCACTCCTCATGTCACCTCTCCTCCGTCTCTCCTCCTGTCACCTCTCCTCCATCTCCCTCCTGTCCAGCTCCTCCGTCTCTCCTCCTTTCGCCGCTCCTCTTGTTCCCACTCGTCCTGCACTGCGTTCCTCCTGCCCCCTGCTCCTCCTGTCCTCGCTCCTCCGTCTCTCCTCCTGCCACGTGCTCCTCCTGCTTCCCCGCTCCTCCTGTCACTGCTCCTCTGTCTCTCCTCCTGTCAGCGCTCCTCTTGTCCCGGCCCCTCCGTCTCTCTTCCTTTCACCGCCCCTCCTCCGTCCCTTCTTCTGCCCCCCACTCCTCCTGTAACCGCTCCTCCATGTTTCCTCCTGTCATCGCTCCCCCTGTTACCGCTCCTCGTGTCCCTGCTCCTCTGTATCTCCTCCTCTCACCACTCCTCATGTCCCCACTCCTCTGTTTCTCCTCCTGTCACCGCTCCTCCTGTCCCCGCTCCCCATCTCTCCTCCTGTCCCCGCTATTCCTGTTCCCGCTCCTCCATCTCTCTTCCTGTCACCGCTCCTCATGTCACCACTCCTCCATCTCTCCTCCTGCTACCGCTCCTCCTGTCCCTGATTCTCCATCTCTCCTCTGTCCCTGCTCCTCCAGTTCCCCCATCTCCATCTCTCCTCCTGTCACCACTCTTCCTGTTACCGCTTCTCCTGTCCCCATCCTGTTTCTCCTTCTGTCCCCGCTCCTCCATCTCTCTTCCTGTCCCCGATCCTCCTGTTCCTGCTCCTCCATCTCTCTTCCTGTTACCACTCCTCATGTCACCTCTCCTCTGTCTCTCCTCCTGTCACTGCTCATCCGTCTCCCCTCCTATCCCGGCTCCTCTGTCTCTCCTCCTGTCCCCGCTACTCTTGCACTGCGTCCCTCCTCCCCCGCATTCCTCCAGCTCCCCACTCCTCCTGTCCTTGCTCCTCCATCTCTCCTTCTGCCCCGCGCACCTCCTTCCTCCCGCTCCTCCTGTCACTGCTCCTCTGTCTCTCCTCCTGGAAGCGCTCCTCCTGTCCCCGCCCCTCCATCTCTCCTCCTTTCACCGCCCCTCCTCCATGCCTTCACCTGCCCCCGATCCTCAGGCCCCCACTCCTCCGTCTCTCCCCCTGCCCCGTGCTCCTCCTGTCTCATGCTCCTCCTGCCCCCGCTCCTCCTCCCCCCGCTCCTCCTCCCCCGCATTCCTCCTGCCCCCCGCTCCTCCTGTCACCACTCCTTTGTCTCTCCTCCTGTCAGCTCTCCTCCTGCCCCCTCCGCTCCTCCTGCCTCTGCTGCTCCCTGTGCTCCTCCTGCCCTTCCTGCCCCCTCCACTTCTCCTGCCCTCTCTGCTCCTCCTACCCTCTCCACTCCTCCTGCCCCCTCCTCTCCTCCTGCCCCCTCCACTCCTCCTGCCCTCTCTGCTCCTCCTGCCCTCTCCTCTCCTCCTGCCCCCTCCTCTCCTCCTGCCTCTCGGCTCCTCCTGCCACTTCTGCCCCTCCTGCCCCTCAGCTCTTCCTGCCACTCCTGCCCCCTCTACTCCTCCTGCCCCCTCCACTCCTCCTGCCCCCTCCGCTCCTCCTGCCCCTCCGTTCCTCCTGCCCCTCCTGCCCCCTATGCTCCTCCTGCCCCCTCTGCTCCTCCTGCCCCCTCCTCTCCTCCTGCCTCTCGGCTCCTCCTGCCACTTCTGCCCCTCCTGCCCCTCGGCTCTTCCTGCCACTCCTGCCCCCTCTACTCCTCCTGCCCCTCCACTCCTCCTCCCCCCTCCGCTCCTCCTGCCCCTCCGTTCCTCCTGCCCCTCCTGCCCCCTATGCTCCTCCTGCCCCCTCTGCTCCTCCTGCCCCCTCTGCTCCTCCTGCCTCCTCTGCTCCTCCTGCCCCCTCCGCTCATCCTGCTCCTCCTGCCTCCTCTGCTCTTCCTGCTCCCTCCGCTCCTCCTGCCCCTCTGTTCCTCCTGCCCCTCCTGCCCCCTCCGCTCCTCCTGCCCCCTCTGCTACTCCTGCCCCCTTTGCTCCTCCTGCCCCTTTTGTTCCTCCTGCCCCCTTTGCTCCTCCTGCCCCCTCCGCTCCTCCTGCCCCTCCTGCACCCTTTGTTCCTTCTGCCCCTCCTGCCTATTCTGCTCCTCCTGCCCCCTCTGCTCCTCCTATTCCCTCTGCTCCTTCTGCCCCCTCCGTTCCTCCTGCCCTTCCTGCCCCCTCCACTTCTCCTACCCTCTCTGCTCCTCCTACCCTCTCCACTCCTCCTGCCCCCTCCTCTCCTCCTGCCCCCTCTGCTCCTCCTGCCCTCTCTGCCCCTTCTGCCTCCTCTGCTCCTCCTGCCCCCTCCACTTCTCCTGCCCCCTCTGCTCCTCCTGCCCCTCCGTTCCTCCTGACGCTCCTGCCCCCTATGCTCCTCCTGCCTCCTCTGCTACTCCTGCCCCCTTTGCTCCTCCTGCCGCCTTTGCTCCTCCTGCCCCTCTGCTCCTCCTGCCCCCTCTGCTCCTCCTGCCCCTCCTGCCCCCTCTGCTCCTCCTGCCTCCTCTGCTCCTCCTGCCCCCTCCGCTCATCCTGCTCCTCCTGCCTCCTCTGCTCCTCCTGCTCCCTCCGCTCCTCCTGCCCCTCTGTTCCTCCTGCCCCTCCTGCCCCTCCGCTCCTCCTGCCCCCTCTGCTACTCCTGCCCCCTTTGCTCCTCCTGCCCCCTTTGTTCCTCCTGCCCCCTCTGCTCCTCCTGCCCCCTCCGCTCCTCCTGCCCCTCCTGCCCCCTCTGCTCCTCCTGCCCCTCCTGCCTATTCTGCTCCTCCTGCCCCCTCTGCTCCTCCTATTCCCTCTGCTCCTTCTGCCCCCTCCATTCCTCCTGCCCGCTCTGCTCCTCCTGCCTCTCCTGCCCCTCCTGCCCCCTCCTGCCCCTCATGCCCCCTCCTGCCCCTTCCTGCCCCTCCTGCCTATTCTGCTCCTCCTGCCCCCTCTGCTCCTCCTATTCCCTCTGCTCCTTCTGAATCCTCTGTCTCCTTCCTTCCCCTCCACTCCTCCTGCCCCTCCTGCCCCCTCCACTCCTCCTGCCCCTCTGCTCCTCCAGCCCCTCCTGCCCTCTCCGCTCCTCATGCCCCCTCCACTCCTCATGCCCCCCCTGATCCTCCTGCCCCTCCTGCCTCCTCCGCTCCTCCTGCCTCCTTTGCTCCTCCTGCCACCTCTGCTCCTCTTGCCCCTCCTTCCCCCTCTGCTCCTCCTGCCCTTAATGCTCCTCCTGCCCCCTCCACTCCTCCTGCCCCTCCACTCCTCCTGCTCTCTCTGACCCTCCTGCCTCTCCTTCCCCCTCCACTCCTCCTGCCCCTCCTGCCCCCTCCACTCCTCCTGCCTGTCCTTCCCCCTCCGCTCCTCCACGGTAATAATAAAAATGAAAAAATCCTCAGTGAGGACACTCACCCATCCGCCGGCTCGCTGCACCTCCGATGCATCTTGTAGCTCCCAGGGCAGGACTTGTCATTGCCTGGGAAACTGATCAGCTGATCGGTTTCCCAGGCAACGACAGGTCCTTATGCCCTGCAGGAGCTAGAAGATGGAAGGGGAAGCGAACCGGCGGACGGGTGAGTATCCTCACTGAGGATTTTTTTATTTTTAATTTTACTGTGGAGGAGCTGGGGTGCTGCGGGGAGCGGGGGGGCCGCAGGGAGCGCAGGCAAGGAGCGGGCGGGCTTTGAGGAGAACCGCGTTGTGCGCGCATTTTGAATTGCGCGCCATGCGGATCTTTTGCATACTGGCCACTTCCGTCTGCGGCGCGCGATTTCGGCCTCAGTCAGAAGTGGCCATTAGACAATTATATAGTACACTAGATGGTGGCCCGATTCTAATGCATCGGGTATTCTAGAGTATGTACGTAGTTTATTTATGAAGATTTAAGAATAATGCAAAGCGAAGCTGGGTTTAAATCCTGTGCCAATATCGCTGATTGCTGGCAACCAGCTGGGTGTAACCAATCAGCGAAGCGTGGTTGAAATCCCACGCCAATTGTCCCTGTTGCTGATTGGTCGTGCGCGGCTGGCCTGACCAATCTGCGATGCAGGATTTGTGTTACAGACAAACAGACAGAAGTAGACTATTATATAGTGGTACTCAGTGACTTGGTGATTGGCACTCTATGGTGACTCAGTGGTTAGCACTTTATGGTGGCTCCGTGGTTGGCACTGTATATGGTGGCTCAGTGGTTAGCACAGTATGGCGGCTCAGTGGTTAGCAGTGTATATGGTGGCTCAGTGGTTAGCACAGTACGGTGGCTCAGTGGTTAGCACAGTATGGTAGCTCAGTGGTTAGCGCAGAATGGAGGCAAAGTGGTCAGCGCAGGATGGAGGCAGAGTGGTCAGCACAGGATGGAGGCAGAGTGGTCAGTGCAGGATGGAGGCAGAGTGGTGAGCGCAGGATGAAGGCATAGTGGTCAGCACAGGATGGAGGCAGAGTGGTCAGTGCAGGATGGAGGCTCTGTGGACAGCGCAGGATGGAGGCTCGGTGGTCAGCACATGATGGTGGCTCAGTGAACAGCACAGGATGGAGGCAGAGAGGTCAGCAGAGGATGGAAGCTCAGTGGTCAGCACAGGATGGAGGCTCAGTGGTCAGCACAGCATGGAGGCAGAGTGGTCAGCGCAGGATGGAGGCTCAGTTGTCAGCAGAAAATGGAGGCTCAGTGGTCAGCAGAGGATGGAGGCTCAGTGGTCAGCACAGGATGGAGGGCCAGTGGTCAGCACACGTCCATCCCCACCTACCATTTGCTGTGGTCTCACCCGCACCCGGTGTTTACATCGCCGTCGGAAGCTACAGCAGGTAATGAGTGGTCATGTGATAGGCGGGCTGAAGTGAGTGCACAGAGCCTGTCACATGACCACTGATTACCCGCTGTAGCTTCCGGCGGCGAAGTAAACGCCGGGTGTAAGTGAGACCAGAGCGGTGGGGGAATGGAGTGGGGGGGAGTTGAGCAAGGGGAGGGGGATGGAGCGAGGGGGGGAATGGAGCGGCGGGTGGCAGTGGTGGGCAAAAGGGGGCCGAGGGTGGGCGCACCTGCTCCAGTTGGCAGGTTCAGCCAGGAGGAGGCTGACAGCGTGTTGTCTGTGAGGTGAAAGTCACGCATCGCTGATTGGATCGTGGCCGCGGCGCATGGCTGTTTTGCATAGGCAGAGTGGTCAGTGCAGAATGGAGGCAGAGTGGTCAGCACAGGATGGAGGCATAGTGGTCAGCGCAGGATGGAGGCAGAGTGGTCAGCGCAGGATGGAGGCAGAGTGGTCAGCGCAGGATGGAGGCAGAGTGGTCAGGGCAGGATGGAGGCAGAGTGGTCAGCGCAGGATGGAGGCTCTGTAGTCAGCACAGGATGGAGGCAGAGTGGTCAGCAGAGGATGGAGGGCCAGTGTTCAGCACATGTCCACCCCGCTTCCCATCCGCTCCTGTCTCCAGCAGAGGATGGAGGCTCAGTGGTCAGCAGAGGATGGAGGCTCAGTGGTCAGCACAGGATGGAGGGCCAGTGTTCAGCACATGTCCACCCCGCTTCCCATCCGCTCCTGTCTCACCCGCACCTGGTGTTTACATCGCTGCCATAAGCTACAGCAGGTAATGAGCGGTTATGTGATAGGCGGGCTAAAGTGACGTGCACAGAGCCTGTCACATGACCACTCATTACCTGCTGTAGCTTCCGGGTGCGAGTGAGACCGGAGTGGCGGGGGGAGATGGAGCGAGGGGGGGAGATGGAGCGAGGGGGGAATGGAGCGAGGGGGGGATTGAGCGAGGGGGGGAATGGAGCAGTGGGTGGCAGCAGCAGGCAAGAGGGGGCCAGAAGGAGGCCGACAGCGCGGTGTCTGTAAGGCCGCTGATTGGATCGCGGCCGCGGGTCGCGGCTGTTTTGCATAAGCTGCGCTCATTGGTTGCCACGGCTGGTGGCAACCAATGAGCACTAGCGCTCGATTTCGGCCTTAGACAGAAGTGGCCGCAAGACAATTATAGATAAGATTGTCTCGGCACAGGAACAATTTTTTAACATATCCAATTTTAGATCTTTATTGATTAAAATGCACTTTGTTCCTGGGACAACTCCTTAACAGGTTTAGTAATAGGTTTCTGATGCATGGTTTTTACAATATCTACAAACAGGGGAATCATTCTGATGTATGAAATCCACCTGAGCATGTTGCATATGTTTTCTTTCTTTAATTCAAGCTGAGAAATGTCACTTTACAGCCGTATTATTGTTCTGTGATGTGCATGGCTCCATATTTCCATACCATATGTATAGATATATGATTTGCAAATATCTATGTCCGTGGGTTCAATCAATACAAAAAAATAAACCACATGCAAAAGTGCATGATGTCACACAAGAAACTAAAATGTTATCTTCAAATCAATAAGTTATTTTCCATTTTATTAATTTAGGATAGCATGGTGGCTCAGGTGGTTAGCACTGCAGCCTTTGCAGCACTGAGGTCTTGAGGTTCTGGGTTCAATTCCCACCAATGACACTAAAGGTACCTTTACACGCCGCTACTGGAGGATGGATACAACCCACTACTTCACGTGCACGAGCACGCCCAAACGGTTACAAACGGGAAACACACCACCTTTACACGCCGCCACAAGGTGCGCTACGCTACGCTACATCTACAGCTAGATACATCGGCGGGTGTCTCAAGTAGCCATCTGTAGCTCATCTTACCTCATTTACACACCGCTACAACCAGCTAATATGGGCGGACCTGGTGCTGCAGGGACAGCACATAGGCGTGCCACAATTGTGGAGTATGAGACGTCCGTACGCTGATAGGACAAAGCAAGAAACCCATGATTGGCCAGGCATCGCAGGAGGCTGATTAATACATGACGCCTGAGCAATTGTGTAGTGTGACTGGGCAACTCCTTAAATATGCCGCCCTGTGCAGCAACAACCAATTGCAACGCAGGAGCTTCCTCCAATGATCGCTGAAGGAGGCGCAGTAACCCGGAGTCTGTGTCACGCCCCAGCTACATAGCATGGTGTAGAAACAACCCTTCTGTTCCTTCTTTACACGCCGATACAGCTCGCTATAATCGGCTTTGTAGCCACCTGTTTCAGAGCAGTGCTCGGAAACAGATGTATCTGTTGCCGGCTGCCTCCTACCGTCTTCACACGCCGCTACTACGGGCAATATTGACGACGCAAGCTACAACCGTAGCCTGTAGCGGGTTGTATCCATCCTCCAGTAGCGGCGTGTAAAGGTACCTTAAGGACAACATCTGCAAGGAATTTGTATGTTCTCCCTGTCTTTGTGTGGGTTTCCTCCAGGCACTCTGGTAGCTCCAAGAGAGACAGTGTTACTGATGTATGTAAAGTGCTATGGAATTAATAGTGCTATATAAATGAATGAATATTATTATTTATGAAGTAATTTTCCAAAATTGTCTAGTTCTGCAAAAGCCAAATAAAATATATATTTTTTTATTTTGAAGCTAACAGCTTATGGAGGAAAGTTTAAGTACACAATATACTTTGAAGCTCGAGAAGAAACAGGACCATCAGCCTACGAGCCCCAGCTGGTTATTAGAGGTGGTCCTGCCACAAACCAAAGAATTATTGTGCGAAATGTGCCAGATCCTCAAAATGGCCAACTAACAAGGCATGATATTGAGATGACAGAGGTATAGTTTTCTATTAAATGGGCCTTCAGATCTTATAAGCCATAAGCAGTGATTATTAAAGTTAAATAATGCGTTCTGCTTGTTTATTGTAGTTTGAATGGAAACATATGGATGGAGGACCTGTAAGTCGTGAGCACTTCATGGATGTTCTTTATGACATAAAATACATTCTAATTAAGGCATCGTATGGCAGAGTATTGAGACAAACCAGGTAATGTTTGCCTTTGTTCTAAAGAAAACAGTTCTATATTACTACAATGATTGGTACTTTAAATGTTATTGTAAAATTCAGTTTTTGCTTTTTGTTTTTTTCCTACCCTTTTCTGGAGCCATATATTTTGTAATTTTCCGGTCCACATAGACATATTAGGCCTTGTTCTTTTCGGACGAGTTGTGCTTTTGAATGGCACCATTAATTTTACCACATAGTAGTGCCACTCCACTCAACCGCAATTTTTAGAACCAGATCCTGACCGTAATACAGAGCCATAACCTTCCGATTATATGGCTAGCTTATCAGTGAGCCCACTCCATACATTTGCTTTCAATTTGCACTGCACATGTATGGCAAATGTCATGAAGGATTTTATATATTAAGTTCAAGTTTGTCTCTAAAGGCTATCTTCTTACATAATCGCACTGTCCTGTCCATCATCCAGTTCTTTCCCCATATCCTCTAATCACATGACATTCACTTCCGAATGAATGGGTAATGGGTGGTCAGATATGGCAACTGCCAGCAATGGTGACCCCTTGCACGTTACTGCCAGTGGTGCCGCCAACAACTGGGTCTGACGCAAACCCCATACTGAAACCGGTGCCTGGAATTGTCAAACACAACCGCTACACCGCCACCGCCTACACTGATAAGCTCCGCCTGACCCTGGCTTAGCGCATGCATGTGACTGATCACATTACACAGACGTCATCCCAGGTCCTGTACCATCCTGCATCCCAGCTGTCACATAGAGTGAGGGCAGCACAGGGGGTGCACAGAGAAGGGTCACAGAGAGCGCACAAATGGGGCACAATAAGGCAGAGAGGGGGAACAGAAAGGGGGAACAGAGAGCACACAGAGGGGGCACAGGTAAGCAAGCAGGGACACAGAGTGCACAAAGGGGCCATGGAGAGTGTACAAAGGTGTCACAGAGAGTGCACAGGGAGACAGAAATGAGGCACTGAGAGTGCACAGGGAAGAAGAGAGTGGGCACAAGGAGGGACAGGGAAACAGAAAGAGGACACAAAGAGCAAAGAGGAGCCAAAGAGAGTGCACAGGGTGGCACAGAGGTAGCACAGACCACACTGAGAGCTCCCAGAAGGGGCACAGGGAGCCACAGGGAGGCTGAGAAGGGGCACATAGAGTGCACATAGGAGGCTCAGGGAGTCATAGGGAGTCAGAGAGGAGGCATAGAGTGCACAAAGGGGCCACAGAGAGCAGACAGGAAGGCAGAGAGGGTCCACAGAGAGCGCACAGAGTGCACAAGGAGGCAGAAAGAAGGCACAGAGAACACGGGCACAGAGTGGCAGAAAGCGGTCACAGAGGGCACAGAGGGGGAACAGACACCACAAAGTGGGCCACAGAGCACACATGGGGGAACAGAGGGCACATGAAGGCACATAGAAGGCACAGAGAGCACACAAGGACTCAAAGATAGGGCACAGAGAGAACACAAGGGGGGCACAGTGTGCACAGGGAGCCAAAGAGAGGACACAGAGGGCCAACAGGGGGGCACAGAAACCGCAAAGTGGGCCGCAGAAGAGGCATAGGGAGTCACATGGAGGCAGAGAGGGGGCACAGAGAGTACACAGAGGGGCCACAGAGAGCGCACAAGGAGGAAGAGAGAGGGAATAAGGTGGTCATATATCATGATGGGGGCCATATACTATGATGGGGGGCCTTGTACCAGTGATGGGGGGCCATGTATCAGGATGGAGGCTTTGCACTAGGATAGGGGATAATATACCAAGATGGGGGGGGGGCTATGTATCACCATCGGGAGCATATACTAGAATTGGAGTCATGTATATATTATATCACAGAGGAAAAAAAATTAATAAACCTAACATTAGGCCATCTAATACTATGCACAAGCTGGGAGCAGGGAACTTCCCAAGATGGTGGAGGGGGCAACGCTGGTGAATCATGCAGACAGACTAGACACTCGCAGCTTTTAATTAAGGGGAGCAGCTGCTTGAAAAATTCACACTAATGATGCTGATATAGGGAGCCTGTCATATTGATAAGTTAGATACACCAAGTGTCTGACCAAGAGCCTTTTAGTTACACCAGTTGTGACGGGCTTTTTGACACTGCATGAATATATGCACTGTGTCTGAACACAGGCTTATTAGTTATGCCCAGTTTGGCGGGCTACTTAATACTATATGAGTACATCTCACATGACAGACACACCAGTTTACCAACTCAACTCAGAAAGCTCCACTACACCCTGTAAAAAATGTATAAAATGTGCATGAACAATGTGAGGTATTAGGGTCCTTTCACATCAGCGTTTTTCGCTGATCGCGGCAGTTGCGGTAAAAAAACGCAACTGCCACGATTACCGCATAACCGCCGTGATCGCAATGTCTATGGGGCTTTCGGTAAGGGTGCGGCAGGTGCGGCAAGTGCGGTTTCGGCACTTGCGGCAGGTGCAACCGTGAAAAAAACGCGGTATGCCCTGTTTTTTTCGCGCCCGCACCTGCCGCAAGTGCCGAAACCGCACTTGCCGCACCTGCCGCAAGCCCCATAGACACTGCATGGGGCTTTCCGCAAGTGAACCACAAGTGCGGCCGTAATGCAGTAATTGCGGCAGTTGCGTTTTTTTCACCGCAGCTGCCGCGATCAGCGTAAAACGCTGATGTGAAAGCAGCCTTAGTTGGTATTTTGGACTAAATATGGAAGCTTGCAACCCAATTGTCATGGGTCCTCATACTTGCAAGTCTCTATGTAAATATTATACCACTGAGGAAAAAAAAAATCAATAAAAGTCATCCATTTAATACTATGCACAAGCTGGGAGCAGGGAACTTCCCAAGGTGTTCCTAGCAGGTTATGATTTCTGCTATACAGATCAGTTCTGATGCATATTTGATATTGCTGATTCCAAAATGTCCTATCTTTCAAAACATAATGTAAATTAATTTGACTGGTAAATGGAGTAATGAAAAAACATTTAAAATGACAAAATTACTTTTTTTATCGCTGCAACACTGCAATAAATTGCAACAGAAGGCAATCAAAACATTGCATCTGCCCCAAAATTATATCAGTAAAAATGTCATCTTAGGGCACAAAAAATTATCTATCACATGGCCCCATATCCCAAAAAATGAAACTATTACATGTCTCAGAAAATTTATTTTCACTACTTAAAAAAATCTATACAATATTTGATATACTGCTTACTTGTACTGACCCGGAAAATAATCACCAGATCAGTTTTACCATATAGTGAACATGGTAATAACAAACCCTCAAAATAATTGTGGAATGGCACATTTTTTGCAATTTCACTGCACTATTTTTTTTTACCACTTTCCAGTACACAATATGGTAAAAGTGATTGTGTCATTCAAAGTACACCTTATCAAAAAAAATAAGCCCTCATATGGCTATATTGATGGAAAAAATACAAAGGTTATGACTCTTGGAAAAAGAGTTTGAAATACAAAAACAAACAATTGAGTTGACGGTTATGCTCTTAGAGATTAAAATTGATTTTAGATCAGTCCTTGATCGGTTTAAATTGAGGTGGCTAAAATCTCATACCTCCTCTGTTTGAATATAGTAGAAACACACAATTGGGTAACTAATCAATCGATTCAGGATTCCAGTCCATTGATCAGGTTTATAACTGCTGAATGGGTGGCCTATAAATCTCCATACCTTCCCTCTTGTTTTGAATAACTAGGTTGACGTAACATCACAATTGGGGTCCACCTAATCAAATCGATTTTCAGAATTCCAGTCCATTGATCAGGTTTATAACTGCTGAATGGGTGGCCTATAAATCTCCATACCTTCCTCTTGTTTTGAATAGCTAGGTTGACGAAACATCACGATTGGAGGTCCACCTAATCAAATCGATTTTCAGAATTCCAGTCCATTGATCAGGTTTATAACTGCTGAATGGGTGGCCTATAAATCTCCATACCTTCCTCTTGATTTGAATAGGTAGGTTGATGAAACATCATAATTAGGGTCCACTTAATCAAAAGATGACCTGGGAGATTAGCAGATGTGCAAGTCTCCCACCCACCGAGGTTGAAGAACTGGAGTCCTGCTCAGATCTCTAATTACTATCAAATAAGATATAGTTCAAAGCTCCTAGACTCTAATGTAAAATGTGTTATTTGACCCTCAGACATTTATATACCACACCATTTTGCACTACTATTATGGCAGTGACCAGAGCTTAGTGGGAAATTTAAGGACTCCAATTTCTATAACTATATCCTAGTTTCAAAATGTATGCTCTACTAGGTATTCTTGAACTTTCAAAGTATATATTTTCTTTTTTGCAGGAACACTCTCCTTAGTCAGAGTTTGATAACTAAGTGTACCTAATAACACCTTACACAAAGGGAATGGTTGAAAATGATGAATATTAAGCTACACAAGTGACACAAGGGAGTGGTTATTCTTGGATAAATTAGACTGACTTTACTGAACACCGGAACAAAGCAATAAAATGCATCACACAGAAGAATAAATCAGCACAAATGTTATATTAATCACAGACTAGCAGAAATCTACTTTTTTTTCCAGCCGTAAACATGCTGGTGATTTATGTATTCATACACGTATTGAGCTTTTCATCCTATCTATCATTCTTATTTTGTGTCTCAATATAATTCCAAGACGGAGCATTGTTTTTGAAGCGTACATAAAGCGATAATAAATTAGATCAGCCCGCATGGCAAATATGCTCTTCATTTTACTTCAAATTATTTAAAAATCTCAAGCAGTGATTGGGAACTAGTTAGGATGAATCCCCAAAGAGTTGAGCTGTGCAGCTAGCAAGTTGTAACTTGCTTTCAGAAAGCCTCTCAGACAAGCAACAAGTAGCTCTGTGCTCCCAAAGTTTATTATTATGTAAATGTGCATCTCGGGCTGTAAATAGTGTTCTGTATACAAACTATTTTCGAAGTCATGAAGATGATGGAAAGAGATTTTTCATTAAATGCACCGAGACTTGTTTCTGAAAACTGCTGTACTGTTCTGAATAAATATTTATATGTACAGCTTTATCTTTAAGTATTTCTCCCATACGAATTAGAAGGTGAAGAAGAATTCAAAAGCCCTTTGGTGCCAGGTCAGTTGCTCAGCCGTGTCTTAAGAAGTCTGACCAATCAAAGGCACCTCGAGAGAATAGGAAGCTGATAAATATCAAGTGTCCATGTTAATGACTGTTCAACTATTATTTCCCCTATTCTCCAGCTTCTTTCTTCTAACAGTCTCCATTGTCCTAATGTCCTTGACATGTTCGACTCAGTTCTTCTAGTTTGTATTGATCAACCCTAATAGCTCAGAAATCCTGATGGTTTGTGCACTAAACTAAGATACAATGAGATTGCAAAAAAAGACTGTTGATATGTCTCTTTCGATTCTTTCTCAGGTGAACTATTAAATCTTGGAAATATTCAATCTTTAAATAAAGTGGAGACGGCACTCACCCATGTGATGTTCGGTCTTTATTCAGGGAACTTTAAACATTCAGGTGCAGGGAGGAGAGGAAAGAGGCCGAGATGACAATGTTTAAAGTTCCCTGAATAAAGACCGAACATCACATGGGTGAGTGCCGTCTCCACTTTATTTAAAGATTGGATATATGTTTGCCTTGAAGACAGGCACCCTATGACTATGATTGCTCCCGAAATTATCCGCCCATGAAGCGGCTTGCCTTAGTGCCCTAATTCTCCTTCTGCATTGTTGATTAATCTTGGAAATATTCCCTTGACTATACGTTCTGACAATAAGTGCTGATAGAAGTCATAGAAGTCATGGAGAATGGGCCATACAATTGGAAAAGTTGTTTGTTAACTATGGCTATTTTAATACATTTTCCATTTACAATTATAAGTCCATTAGCATATTGTATTCATATAGTTTATTATATATATATATATATATATATTAAAAATATAGTCATTAGAACGTTTATGTAATGGAAATGAATGAACGATATACCCATGCACTTCATGACCCTAAGTATAAATCTAATCAAATATTGTGCACTACCAATGTCTTTACATGAACAAAAGGGTGCAGCAGTTCTCACTTCCTCCAACTGTAGACATGCAGTACCTGTTAATCATAAAACATCCTTTCTTTTAGAAGGAACTCCCATTGTTTTCATACTTTGTAATAGCAAATAATGCAGGTTAAAAACAGCCTTGAGTACATAAAAGTACATCAGGTTTGTTTATTAATTAATTTTCATGAGGCAAGTAGCTTTCAGAACATACAAGGCTGACTCGAGTTTTATCCACTGTCAACTTCTTCTGGGTCATGAATATTGTACAAGTTTACAAACCACAACAAATGTGGCCTGCACACCTTTGGTATTAATATACAGCTATACAAATATGCTATATGGACAATATACAGATACAATCATGGCTGAAAGCAGGGCCGGCTCCAGGTTTCTGTGGGCCCCGGGCGAAAAAGTCTCAGTGGGCCCCCTTTAGTACATATCATGGACTATAATATATATATTGCCGCACACTTACCGCAAGCCCCATAGACAATGCATGGGGCTTGCCGCAAATGCGCAGCAAGTGCAGCCGCTAGGCGGAAAATGCAGCAGATGCAGATTTTTTTACCGCAACTGCCACATTTAAAAAAAATGCCTATGTGAAGGCAACCTTACAGGAACAGTGACTGCCGAAACCAGCAAGAGCTGTTTCTGACAGTGAGTATATTACACGTTGTTAGGAGCGGGCTAAGGTGCGTTTGCGTTCCCTTGCGCTTTTTAAAAATACCCTTCAAATGCAAAATGTTGCATTTTTGTGCGTCTGAGGATGCTTGGTATATACGCAAGCATCCTGAAGCACACAAATAATGCAAGCAGCTCAATGGAGCCGCACTGCCATATGGGTGGCACCGCAGCCAAGCGGAGTGTCTGGCCGTCCGGATCTCTCTTTCTCCTCACCTTTCTTCTCGCTGCTCCGGTCTTCTCCGGTCACTCTGCACATATCAGCACAGTGATGACAACATCGTGCCCCTCCATGCTGAGCTGCAGAATGCAAACAGCGGCAGAAGAGACTCTGGAGAAGAATTCTGCTGGCAAAGGCAGCTGAGACTATAGGAGCTGAATCCACGGGGGGCTACCACAGGTACACATACCTTGTACGCACGCGGCTCTGCTCCATACACCTCGTACACACACGGATTTGCTTCGTACACCTCGTACACACTGGGCTCCACTTCGTACACCTCGTACACACTGGGCTCCGCTCCGTACACCTCGTACACACACCACACGGCTCCGCTACGTACACCTAGTACCCACTCGGCTCCGTTCCATACACCTAGTACACACACTCGCCTCTGCTACATTCACACTGTAAATCCCTCCTGACCCCACACATAAACTTCACCAAATTGCCATACACCTAGTACACACTCACCTCTGCTACATTCACACTGTAAATCCCTCCTGACCCCACACATAAACTTCATCTAATTGCTATGCTGGCCATCATGATGCTCAGAGTCCTGCATACACTGAGGAGCTGGTCATGTGACTCCTGACTCCACCCTCCATTGACATCATCACAGGTCCTGTCAGCCCAGAGTGTACAGCTCTGTCGGCTCCCACTGGTTGTCAGTGTAAACATCGGGTTTCTATGGGCTCCGTTGCTGGCAGCGCATAGCATTAAACGCTCAGCGCTGCAGCAGACAATACTTGCGTCAGGCTAGGGTCACAATGCAAGTGTGACCCTAGCCTCAGGGGCCCGGTGGGCCCCCTCCAAGCAGTCGGGCCCGGCACTTGCCCGGGTGCGCCGGGTGCTGACGCCGGGCCTGGCTGAAAGTGTTGACACTCTTGAAATTTGTCCAGAATATCAAGTATTTCCAGTAAACTATTGCAACGCACGTTTGGTCATATATGTTTATTTCTATTATGTGTATTGGAACAACAAAACTGAGAAAAAAGTCAAAAAGGACATCATTTCACACAAAACCCCCAAAATAGGCTGAACAAAAATTGTTGGCACCCTCAACGTAATATTTGGTTCCATACCTTTGGAATAAATAACTGCATTAATCACTTCCTATAACCATTAACAAGCATCTGACACCTCTGAGCTGGAATTTTGGACCACTCTTCTTTTGCAAACTGCTCCAGGTTTCTCATATTTGAAGGGTGCCTTCTCCCAACAGCAATTTTAAGATCTCTCCACTACACAGGTGGGATTTAGATCCAGACATTTTGCTGATAACTTCACATCTCTCCAGCACTTTGTTTCTATTAATTTCTGGAGGTTTCTTGAAGCATGTTTGTATCATCGTCCTGCTGCAAGAGCCATTACCAAGGACGCAAACCCAGATTTCTGCCACTGAGCACTATATTGCAACCCAAAAGCCATTGGCAATATTCAGATTTCATGATGCCTTGAACACAATCAAGGCACCCAGTGCCAGAGGCAGCAAATCAACCCCAAAACATCTTTAAACCACCTCGGTATTTGACCATGGTTCCTGTATTCTTTTCTTTTATTTCAAGGGTGCCAACATTTTTGTTTGTGACTATTTATATGATATGTCTGCACCGGCGTTTAATTAATGTATAAACTTTACTGTTGCTGTAAACATTAAAAATGCAACTTGATTAGTTTTATTTATCAAAGAGCACAAAAGCCATGCATCAACGTCCAAGTGTACCTAAATATAGATTGTCACTATCACTATGTCCTACCCCTTCTACCTCTACAGCGAAAGCACAATTTTTAGAAAGTATAGCAGGGCATTTGCCAAGATGGCGATTGCTACATCAGTGCTCTTGAATACATTTTGATGAAAATTAACCTTGCTTGTTAGCTTGTTTTGCTTTACCCATACAGATTTTTCCCACCCTTCCTTTTACTTGAATGTGGATAAGGACTCCAACTAAGCAAATTCAGTACAACATCTCAACACGGTCCCAACAAAACCCATGACCGACGGCCATGTATACCACGAGCACTGGGCGGTCACTCAAAGATACCTAATAACATTGATATCTATAGGCAGAGTATTTAGAAATTATTATTTTTGTTTTAACTTTGCATGTATAATTTTTCATTACACATCTTGGCAAAAGTTAAGCCAAGAGAAAAGGCTTGAAAGGAAATAATTTATGTAACAACCGATTGAATCAATATGACTTCTCCCATCATTTGCTAATTTCAAAATGAACTTCCACATTGTTTGGACAATATAGGGATAATTTTTGACTTTCTGCACTGGGCAGATTTGCCTCATAAAAGAACCGGTGTCAAATTCTTTAGTGGACAAAATCAGTTTTTACATTGGGAAAACACCTGTTAACCTACCAAAAGATTTAATCAGAATAGTAATTAACATAATATCCAGTGTAAAGTGTATGGCATAAGTATAAGGTAAAGAATATTTATACCGTGTTAGCCAGTGGATAGAAAAATATATTGCAATCTGAGAGTCCTCAGTGGTTGATACCATTTAATGGCTAACTGAAAAGATGGTAAACATAGCAAGCTTTCGGGAAACTGAGTTCCCTTCTTCAGGCTAGTAATGACACAAATTCTGAAGACACATACATATATACATAAGCAATAGAAAAAAAAAAAAGGAACGAAGAGAAAAGAAAAAAAAAAGGCAAAACAGTGTTATATGCTCTGGAGGATATGACAGGTGACGCAAAGCAGAGTCGGGTAGGGTGGGGTGGAGGAGCAGGGACAGAGAGGCAAGATTTCTAAGATCCAATTGTATTAGGTAGATGGTTAGTAACCCATGGAGACCTGAAAATACTTAGTTCTAAGTGAGACAGTTCACAGAAGTGTCAAGAGTTCATAGTCCTATAATTTCAGTGTGTTGCACACTGGGTTACTAACCATCTACCTAATACAATTGGGTCCGCTTATCTTAGAAATCTGGCCTCTCTGTCCCTGCTCCTCCACCCCTCCCTACCCGACTCTGCTTTGCGTCACCTGTCATATCCTCCAGAACATATAACACTGTTTTGCCTTTTTTTTTTCTTTTCTCTTCTTTCCTTTTTTTTTTTTCTATTGCTTATGTATATATGTATGTGTCTTCAGAATTTGTGTCATTACTAGCCTGAAGAAGGGAACTCAGTTTCCCGAAAGCTTGCTATGTTTACCATCTTTTCAGTTAGCCGTTAAAAGGTATCAACCACTGAGGACTCTTGGCATAAGTATAAAAGCTAAAGCAATAGAAAGGCCATGTTTTATCCCTGAAGTGTATATTACATACAATATTGAGATGACCAGCTTTGAAGTAACTTAATGTTTTTGGGCCAGACATCACAATTGTGCTTTCTCACTTCCATTGGAAAAGTTCTTTATTAAAGGGAGGCTTTCATCATGATTTGACAGCGTAAATAAAAACAGCTCTAATGACGCTTTAATACTGATTACATTGATACATTTGGTGAAAAAAAAATCTGTTTTGTTTTTCTTCTCTAGTCATGTGGTGCTCCTGCAAATCCAGTCACCACAGCGGTACTGCATCCCTGTTAAGGTGTAGTACCCCACTCTTGGATAAGGGGGACACAGACCGGTATTGGGACACCCAGGCCACGCACTACACTAGGTCCAAGTCAGGGTTAGGGTGAGATTGCTCCTATGAGAGAGCACAGTCCCTGATCCTGTCTGGAAGGAGGAACCAGGGTAGTGGGGATGGGTGGAGAGGAAGTAGTAAGGGTAGCACCTGGAAGGAGTGAAGCCAGGAAGAACACACATAGATGACGGGAGTCACGTGACAGAGGGCATAAATAGAACAAGGAAAGATCTAGAAGTCAGTCAAGTTGGAGGGATGCTAGTGGAAGGAGCCTGACAGAAGAGGAGTAAGAACTTGAGAGAAGTGTCCAGAGGACTGGAGCAAGGAGAGCTCATCATTAGGCCTAAATGAGGAGCAGAAGGAGTGAGCCAGTGTACTCCAGAAGGATGAGGGGGTCCAAGAGGCATGGGTAGTGAGCAATCCACCCGTGGGGCTCACAACCATTGCTGGTCGCAGGCAGTGGAGGGACCAGGCCACAGGACAGGGGCAACAGAACTCCCATGAACCCTCAAAGCCCGGTTCCATGTATTCTAAGGCCCTGGAGGGGCATGTCAGTCCCACTTGAAGTTTTCTGTTGAAAGGATTTTGGAGCACAGGGACTGGACAGCAAACTGGGTCTTATCCTCCCTTTCTGTGATTTCCTGACCCCTCCACCTGCCTCTGGTGTGTGAGTGACTTGCCTCCCCTGTGTATAACACAGCAGTGACCTGTCATTCAAAGACCGGAAGCAGGCAGACAGCTGGGGAATCACAGTCAGGAAGGAAAAGACCCAGTGTACATTCCATTACCTTTGCACCCAAATCTAATTAGCAGAAAACTACAAATAATGATGAAAGAAGAGCAACAAAATGATTTCTTCACGAAAGGTATCAATTTAATCAGTATTACAGCGCAATTACAGCCATGTCTTTTACTTTTCATTACAAAATTGTGCTGGCAGGATCTCTTTCAGCAAGAATAAATCTTTAGAAACTGCATACAAATGCACTTTGCTTTGTTTCTGTTTTGCAGAATAACTAATAGTTATTCTAACTATTAGATTATGAAAGGTCAAAATGTTTCCTTTCTATTCATTGTGATATATTGACATTGTACAACCTTTGTTCTTGCCAAAATGCTTTATTTTATATTGTACAATTTTACAATGCATTATAAGAATGAGTAATTGCTTGTTGTAAACCACAAATTAGGTTTGCATTTTGTATGTATGGTTATTATATACATTATTCATATGTTATTAATGTTTTTGTGGAATACAGAATATCTGAAGTATTTCTGGAAGTAGCAGAAGAAGGCACATCTTTCACCATGAGTCCGAGAGCCAATCTTTATGAGAAATGTGAATGCCCAGTAGGATATTCTGGGCTTTCATGTGAGGTATTGTGCTCCTATTCTCTGACCTATTAAAATAATACACTAACAATGTGTTCCTGATTATCAACAATAATCTTAAAAACATGGTCCCACAAATTGATACAAGCACTACCAATCAGGAATCTATAGTTTTCATGAAAATCAAATTTTGGGGATTATTGCAATTTTTATTGTAGAGTAAAATTATGATACCACCCTACACCATATGAACCATAATTATAATAATTTAAGTACAGTTGGAATTCTGCTTAAATTTGTCTTCATTTTATTGCAGTCATGTGCTCCAAGATTTTACAGAGTGGCTCCTGCATCCCCGGGTAGAAGGCCTGGACCATCTCTTGGGACATGTGTACCCTGTCAATGCAATGGGCACAGTGATATGTGTGACTCACAGACCTCTGTTTGTCAGGTATAAGTCTTGTGTTTTCCTTTTTATTCTCTATGTATTTTGATTGATCACAGTGAAGGAATTGTTTTGCTGAACAAGTAATATAGCATACTTATATGCAGTACTCTACTCTGTCTTGTGTATATCGATACATTAAAAAAAGGTTATTCATCATACTATGCTTTTGTGGGCACTAGCTCTCATTATTTTGCATATAATTGTATAATAAAGAGCTCTACAATTTCCCATAGTACGGGATTTTATAAGAAATAAATAAACACTTTGACGAAGCCAACATTTTAAAAAATTGTGTGTCAATTAAAAAAAGTTAAACATTGCATGTTTTTAAGGGGTTGTCCACTAATAAGACATCCCCTTCAAAATCTGAATGTTTGCCCCAATTAAAATGAAGTGAAGGAAAAAAGCACTCTAAGGCTGGTTTCAGACTAGCGTTCCCCTCCGCAGCGTTCTGCGGAGGGGAATCGCCATGTGTGCGCAGCAGCCGCCAGCTCCTATCTTTATAATGGGAACGCACGGTGCTACACTTGACTGCGCATGACGGTGCGCACCCATTCACTCCCATATGTGATCTGTGTGCATGGCGACATGTTGCATTCCTGGTGCGGACGAGACTGTGTGATTTGTGAGCAGGCATCCGCCTGCGCACAGATCACATATGGGAGTGGATGGGTGCGCACGGTCATGCGCTGTCAAGCACAGCACCGTGCGCTCCCATTATAAAGATAGGAGCTGGCGGCCGCTGCGGTCACATTGCGGATCCCCTCCGCAGAACGCTGCGGAGGGGTCCACAAATGTGAACCCACCCTAAGTGTGTTACCTCCAATGTGAGACACTGAGCAAAGCATTTTATTTGCTCAACTACCTGGGTTGTGACTGGGAACAACTTCATACTATTAAGCATGAAGGGCTGCTGTTCTGACTGCTTACACACAAGCGGTAGAAAGACAAGTATCCAAATCGAGACAGGAAAATGAGTGTGGATTCCTGGGCTCAGACATTTTGTATGTTCTCTCCAACTTTATTCAAATACTCTCAGGACATGCACACTAATTATTAAATAATAAAGATCTAGAGAACATGCACCCTTGTCTTCCCTCTGAGGCTGGGCTGGAGAATCACCGCTATTTTTCCTCTCTGGTTTGAACCCAATAAAATGAAAACACTACTGGGGCTCATGTAACATTGGCTGCAGGGCTTGCATTACATAACAATCAGTGCTGGCTTCCCTCTTGAAGTCAGATCTCCAGGTGCTCTCTCACCTCCTATCAATTTTGATACACCCAAAGGAGGAGAGAAGAAGCCAATGCTAATTGGGTGCAGGGCTTGCATGATCCAACAACATTAAATGAGCCTGAGAAGGCATGTGCCGACACCTCTGGTACAGTACCACCACGCAGGTGTGTTTAATTGTCTTTCTATTAATGTACTCAAAACACTCAGATTAATAAGTGTTGTCTGAGTAGTAGACAAGCTCTTTAACATTCTAACACTATCTGATTCCAGGGATAAGATATTTAAATATTTCTACTAAGTGTAAATGACCACAAATTTTGGGGGTATATATTCACTTTCATTTAGTTGGGGTTTATAGAAAACAAAGTACAACCAATTAGTATGAATTGATTTTCCATTGCAATTTCTGCAATAAACCTGTGATTACACCAAGCAATAAAGCTCACAAACAGCTACAGCCAATTAAAAAATTATGCCAGTAAAAAACAGTATAATAAAGATATTTTTTCAATTAAAAAAAATCTATATTTTGATTAACATTTTTCTTCACTTTTTTTAGGCCTGTAAACATAACACCACTGGAGACCATTGTGAGCAGTGTGCCCAAGGGTTCTATGGACTAGTCAGAGGCTTTCCAGATGATTGCCGTCCCTGTGCATGTCCTCTCCACATAGCAAGCAACAAGTAAGTAGAATGAAACAAGTGAAAATAGATTATTATGGTAGAATGGTAGAATGCTCAAAACACCTGCAGCACAAAACTCCTTTCCATATGCTCTATTAAAGAATATGAAATCACATGACGTCAACAGTCATTCCCCGTTAGCAGAGTAATCCCAAAGAGGAAGAGCTGCTCTGTTGAAATGGCATGAGCAGTTAGTAACAGCTCTGAGATAATGCTTGGTAGAACCGGGAGTTTATTAAAACTAGATGCCTATTAGTTTTTAGGACCATAGTGAAAAAAAAATCCTGGACAATCTCTTTAAACACTTGGAAATGGGGAATGCAAAGTTGGACTTAGGCAAAAAAAACTGTCCTGACACACAAACACCACCAGCCCACAAACTACAACACTCCCCAACCCCACCCAATCAGTGAATTTTGCTTGCTTTCATCAGGTCCCTCATCATTCAACTGAAGGAGTTATTTGAAGAGTCATATGTTAGTGGCGTGGCAGAGTTCAACAACAGGTCCTTTTACATTGTTCTGTTGAGAGATTCAGTTCTTGGGATCATGGGGGGGGGTCCCAATGATTGAAAAAGTATCCACTATTCAAAAGATAGGGGATAACTTCCATTCTTAGAATGAATCATATAAACTGGCTTTTAACGATGTATTTTTCTTTTCCTGTCAGAATTAGAAAATAATGAATCCACCAATACTGACCCTCTCAAAATCCAATGCTTCTTCTCCAACAACAGGACCAGAAAATAATACAGAATAATACAGTTACTGAGAATTAAAACCACTAAACAGAACACGAGAAGTGGTACTGTGCACTGGATAGATGCAGAAAAATACAGATACTGGGAATTTCATCCTGTATATAGCATAGGAAAAGTGGCACTGTGTAGTGTAAACATGCAGAATAAATATAATGACAATTACACAAAGCATACAGGACATAGAACCCCAAAAAGATGATGAGTTTCAACTATGGTTCAAAAAGAGTGTGACTAAAACCAACTAATAACTCAATCACGAGAAAGGACTCCGTTTATCTCTTGCAAAACTGAATGATTTTATTGTCACAAGGGCCAAAATGTGAATAAAAATCATCGGTAAGACAAAACACTTACCGTATATACTCGTGTATAAGCCGACCCGTGTATAAGCCGACCCCCCTACTTTTGCCCCCAAAACCTGGGAAAATCTATTGACTCGCGTATAAGCCGAGGGTGGACCCCAGCACAGGTATACAGCCCCCAGCAGTGGTATACAGGCCCCAGCAGTATGATATACAGCAGCCCCCAGTGGTATATACAGCAGCCCCAGTGGTATTGCAGCCCCTATATACAGCAGCCCCAGTGGTATTGCAGCCCCAGTGGTGTATACAGCAGCCCCTATATACAGCAGCCCCAGTGGTATTGCAGCCCCAGTGGTATTGCAGCCCCTATATACAGCAGCCCCAGTGGTATTGCAGCCCCAGTGGTATTGCAGCCCCTATATACAGCAGCCCCAGTGGTATTGCAGCCCCTATATACAGCAGCCCCAGTGGTATTGCAGCCCCAGTGGTGTATACAGCAGCCCCTATATACAGCAGCCCCAGTGGTATTGCAGCCCTGTATACAGCAGCCCCAGTGGTATTGCAGCCCCAGTGGTGTATACAGCAGCCCCTATATACAGCAGCCCCAGTGGTATTGCAGCCCAAGTGGTATTGCAGCCCCTATATACAGCAGCCCCAGTGCGGTATACAGCAGCCCCAGAGGGGTATACAGCAGCCCCAGAGGGGTATATAGCAGCCCCAGAGGGGTATACAGCAGCCCCAGAGGGGTATACAGCAGCCCCAGAGGGGTATATAGCAGCCCCAGAGGGGTATACAGCAGCCCCAGAGGGGTATACAGCAGCCCCAGAGGGGTATATAGCAGCCCCAGAGGGGTATACAGCAGCCCCAGAGGGGTATACAGCAGCCCCAGAGGGGTATATAGCAGCCCCAGAGGGGTATACAGCAGCCCCAGAGCTGTATACAGCAGCCCCAGAGGGGTATACAGCAGCCCCAGAGGGGTATACAGCAGCCCCAGAGGGGTATATAGCAGCCCCAGAGGGGTATACAGCAGCCCCAGAGGGGTATTTAGCAGCCCCAGAGGGGTATACAGCAGCCCCCGCTGTATACAGCAGCCCCCGCTGTATACAGCCGTACCCGGCTGTATACAGCCCTCCCCCTGGTATACCGGGCCCCCCCTGTGGCAACCTGTAAAGGAAGCGATGATTATACTTATCGGGTCGCTGTCGCCGACGCCGACGCCGCCGCTCTGTCACCGTCCGTCACCGCGCTCCTTCCCGTCTTCATGCTTCCTTCACGGGCGCACAGAAAATGACGTCATTTCCTGTGCGACGGTGAAGGAAGCATGAAGACCAGGAGGAGCGCGGTGACGGACGGTGACAGAGCGGCGGCGTCGGCGACAGCGACCCGATAAGTATAATCATCGCTTCCTTTACAGGTTGCCACAGGGGGGGCCCGGTATACCACGGGGGGGGGGCTGTATACAGACGGGTATATATATTTTTTTTTTATGATTACCGTATATACTCGTGTATAAGCCGAGGGGGGACTTTTCAGCACAATTTTTGTGCTGAAAAACTCGGCTTATACACGAGTATATACGGTACATATTTAATTTTTTTTTGTTAAGGACAGGTTAGGAAGAGAGAAAAGGTAGAGAAAAATGACCCTCGGAACTGAGGACAAAAAGAGTAAAAAGAGGATATTCATGCTCATGTACAAGAAGTCAGAAGAAATACAGAAATAGTCACAAGGTTTATGTTGATATAACAAAGGACCTGGAGGACAAAGTCACTTTGCAAGAGTTTTGCAGCCACAAAATATACGTACAGCACAATCAGACAAAAAAAACCTCAGTTTCTTAGGCTTATAACTAGTAAACA
The DNA here is from genome assembly GCA_033576535.1 of Allobates femoralis. Lineage (NCBI taxonomy): Eukaryota > Metazoa > Chordata > Amphibia > Anura > Aromobatidae > Allobates > Allobates femoralis. Next base: position 351,865,756 of record JARQOC010000001.1, read on the forward strand.
ATGAGCAGTCACCCATAACTTAAGATACAAGATCCACCAGTTTCAGAGGGTCAACCCTACATGTTTCTTGTCAGGGTGGCACTTCCTCAGGGGGTGTGAGATGTGTCAAAACAAATTTCACCTTATAGCCCCTCCATTAAAAGAGATCGATCGCACATGTATTTCAGGGGTGTGGCCAGGCGGGTGGCCAGCGATGCACGGTCTTCCGATGTCACCCTGAGGGAAATCCTCCATAGACGTCATTGGCTTGGGGGGACGTCAATCAGGAAACCCATGTCACCGGCAACACCCGGCCCTGCCCCGCGCATGTGCGGATAGTCTTGCTACATCTTAAAGATGGGCAATCGTAAGGGCAGCTGCGATGTTAAAGCAGAGAAGAATCCCCTGCTGAGGAAAAAAATCAAAGTACCCCAAATGCACGAAGGATTAGTAATATCTAATATAAAAAAAGGCAAAAAAGCTTTAGTTTAGAAGATCCTGTCTGTCTAGTTCAAAGGGGAACAAAAGATTACAAATATCCATTATAAATGCCAAAATAAGTAACAATAGCCAAAAGATGTCAATCTTAAGATGTACAGGAGGAGTAGTTAGAAGGATGTAGTGAGACAAGGAAAGGAAAGGGAAAAGAAGAAAATGAACAAGCACAGTACAAAACAAGCCAGCAGGCACAATAGCAGTGATATAAGTCACATATGCCGAAGCAAATATGGGTCCTCTGTGTCCAGGTGGCTGTAATCCATAGTAGTAGCTCCTTTTCTTTTCAAATACTTCACAGAGCTCCTCGAGTAGAAAGGCTTAGAAAAGGACAATAGTAAAGTGCAGCAGCTAAAAACTAAAGATAAAAGAGACGCAATAAAAGCACAGAAAGCACACGTCCGAACAAAGAGGATGACAAAAACCTCCAAGACAGAGGGGAGTCATGTTTCACAATGGGGCAAATAGAACAAAAAGCCAAAAAGACCCGCCATGCACATAGGCAGCGGAAACCAGAGATGATGCAGCAATGAGACCAGAGGAATGAGAGGTTTACCTCTCCCAGTCAAAACCTCCCATAATTCAGAGGAAGGGAGAGAAGCTTAGTTTCTCATTCAAACCAACAGGAGCAAGAGTTCCAAGTCTAAAAATCCATCTGATTTCAAGTTGGGGCAGGGCGCGTTTTATGTCACCACCCCTTATACCCATCTTAAGAATATCTATTCCCCTTACCATTAGGCTCCTAGGATCGCCATTACGATACTCTTTAAAATGTCGAGGGAGTGTCCTTAGGGAACTAATGTCATCATTGTCAGCATATGCAATGACGTCGATGACTTGTTCCCTTGCGCACTAAGTTCTCAAGTGGTCAAACCAACATAAATGTGGTTGCAACCACATGTGGCATAGTATATGACCGTTCGGGTGCTACATGAGATATAGTGACGTATCTGGTATTCTCTGCTTCCGTTAGCTGACGAGAATGTTGTTGCTCTAATGATGTTATTGCACGCCACACAAGAACCACATGGACAACAACTCCACTGTAGCTTATAGCGGGACAGTATTGCAGATACAATGGCTATGAACCAACAAATCCTTGATACTCATGCCCCACTTCAGTCATCAGGGGTCTTTTGGGCAGGAGATCCTCAGAGGTTGGTCAGTGGCATGCAAAACAGCATTGACCGAAAGTTTTTTTATGAAAAACGTCAATCTCAACACCCCCATTGGCTGCTTTACAGATTTTTATGTCCAAAAATTCCACCTCATAATAATCATGACAGTAGGTAAGCCTAATGTTCAGCTTATATCCATTTGGAGTGGAAATAAAAGACTCCAATTTAGAGATGGTTCCACCGCAGATGACCAAAACATCGTCTATATAGCGCCACCAGCACTGCACATGGGAGGCGGCACATGCGCCACCGGCAAACACCTCCTTCTGCCAGGAGCCCAGAAAGAGGTTGGCGTATGATGGGGCATAGGCCACCAGCTTGACCGTGCCGTGCTGTTGAAGGTAGAAACCTTCTCCAAAAACTAAATAATTGTGTTGCAAGACTATGTTAAGAAGCTGAAGGATCAGCTATTAAAAAGGTGTCTCCAGGTTACTCATTCCAAGAAAGTATTTTATGGCAGAAATTCCATCCAAGTGGTTGATACAGGTGTACAGGGTCTCCAAGTCAATCGTCAACAGCAGTGCCAACTCGTCCAAAATTAAGCCATCAAGCGGGACGTCTGCGGTGTCTCTGAGATACGTGGGTAAGTTTCCACAAGTGGATGCAAATAAAATTTGATGAATTTACATGACAATTCACATAACCCTCCGATGCCAGACACAATGAGACATCCCAGCGGGTTGGCTGGATTTTTGTGAATCTTTGGTAGTAAATAGAAAAAAAGTCGACACAACTTGTGACTCAACCAAGAGACCTCTGTACAACTTTTTTGGAATGCTAACCTTTATGAAAGCAGGCTCCACAATGCTCTTGAGTTCCTCTGTAAATTTTACAGTGGGGTCATAATGCAGACATTGATATTAGGCCTTATCTCGCAACTGTCAGAAGGCCTCCCTTTCATATAAGGGACTGGGCAGATTACAAGTTCCCACCTTTATCCGCAGGTTTAAAAACTGCATCTGTCACAAGACCTTATCAGCCCCATCAGCTGAGCGGTTTGAACCTCCCGCCCGCCGATCGGTGTTGGTGGGCGGGAGATTTAATCCGCTCAGCTGATGCGATCAAGTGATCGATTAGCTGATTGGGTAGCCCCGCCAGGTCCTTAAGCTCTGAACTAGATGGTGCGCATCGCAGGACTCACGCCGGAGAGGTGAAGATCTTTTTTTAAATTATTTTTAACACTTGCTTTAGTTAATTTTACTTCCGCAAAGTATGTATATAAATTTCAGAAGTTAAATTAACCAGGAACAGGGCAGTCTTAGTGTACTGAGCATGCTTAGTACACTAAAATCAGGTCTGGGAACCGATCCGATGTTTTCCTGGACCCGTGTTCCATAGGCCCACAAGTTAATTACCGCGGACTGGGTCAAAGCAGTTCCCGATTCTGGGTACAGGAAAAAAATGGACAGAATCGGATCCTACACAAATCGGATGGCAATAGAGCAACAATCCGTGCTCATAGGGATACATGGGGGCCAAATTGGATCCGTGGCTGTCAGTTTTACAATGGACAGCCATGGTTCCCAAAAAAACGTAATGTAAAACCAGCTTTAAACAGATGTTTTAAGTACATTGTAAGCTTCTTGGACTTCACAGCTCTTGCCACTGGCACTGTTTCCAAGATTCACATCCTGCAAGTCTCAGAACACCTGCAAACTTCAGGAAGCTTAAAAAAAAATTCATCCAAAGCTTCAAAAATTTCTACAGTTTGATACAAACCAGTAGAACCTTAAGGTTAGGTGTTGTTTTCGGCAAGTGGGTCTTCTGGCGAGAATTTTGGCCCCAAACATATAGAAAGTTTTAGGGCCATTTTACATTTTGAACTTGTTTCCTCACACAAATTTTTCTACTTTTCAGCAAAACATTAGTGTTTGAGGGACCGCACAAATTATGCTAAATTCAGCCTGGATTTGAAACTGGTGAATATGTTTGAGCAATGTTCACTCATCACTATACAGGACAGGAGAAGTGGTACTGTGTAGTGTGTATATTCAATATAATACAGATACTGAGAATTACACACAGTACACAGGACAGGAGAAATGGTACTGAGTAGTGTGTGTATACAGAATAATACAAATACTGAGAACTACACTTAATATACAGGACAGAAGAAGAAGGGGTACTGTGCATTGTATATATACAGAATAATACTGATACTAAGAATTGCACCCAGTATACAGGACAAGAGAAGTGGTACTGTGCAGTGGATATATACCGAACTATATAGATACTGAGAATTACAACCAGTATATAGGGCAGGGGAAGTGGTTTTGTGCTTATTATATATATAATAATATAATATGAATACTAAGAATTACATCCATTATGCAGGAAAGGAGAAGTTTATACAACATACACAGCTCTATTACATATGGTACACATTATAAAAAGTGCACTTGAACTGTGAAGTTCGGGGTTTGTACCCAGCACCTAGTGTTTGGTGCTGAACCCCGAACACGGACTTTTAGCTGTATGTATGTATTCCTATTTGGGGTTGCCATGTGAATAAAAATTGTTGAAGGTCTGCAGAGAAGTCAATCAGCAAGCTTTTCCGGTGTCAGTATAAGTATAAGCATGGCTGTGATTAGCTGGCAAAACATTTGAAAAAATAATACAAAATAAATTAATTATGTGGTCTCCTGCCCATTTTTGATTACAATCTGAGGTAAAGCAGACAGCTGGAGGCTGGTATTATCATTATGGGAGTGATACCATTCTCTTTTGTTGAAGGAATCACTGATGCTGCAGTGCAATCTAACTGCTGTTGGTAATGGTGGTGCTTGCTTTGTGCAGTTCTCTTGAGCTTGGGTTTTCAGCGCACCTTTAATTTAGTAGGATCCTGTTTGTGACACCAAAATAAACATATAAACACATATTTTACAAACCATGGACTATATGGTGGAGGTAGATACCACGTCACCAATGGCTGTGACAAAAAAAAGAAAAAATATCAAATAAAAGAAAATTGAGGTTTTGACACCAGGGTGCACTCAATTCACCTCTGTTTGCTAGAAGTCTGGTTTTATGTGGTGCACATAACAGAAAAGCCAGAGGAACTGGTTGGGACGCCATGGAGGGGTACTGCACCCAAATAAGAGTGTGTAGTATTCCTGTGACCAAGGGAACTGAGATGGTGAATAAGGGACCCTCACAACACCCATTCATACACACCCTAGCATAGAAGACCGTGGGTGAACCTGCTGTAGGGAAGACCCAGTCCTGAGGGAGGAGTCAGGTGGGGTAAAAAAGTGTATGGGTGGGAGGTCAGAAAGTTAGTGAGTGAAGTCGAGTTGGGGAGTGAGGAGTGAAGTATGATGCAAGAAGGTTGTTTTGACAGAGGGAGACCCTAGGGGCACCAAACGTTGCGGTGCACCCGAATCTGGACCCGGTACGACTACCGATCAGAGAGGTCTGGTCCCGGGCAGAGGGCCAGCTCTGTACACGGTGTGGGTGTTCAACCCCAAGCAGTTAAACCGGAGGCCCCAAGCTTCTTCAGGAAGTCGCGGCCAAAGACCTGGCCCATCCTTTGAAAAGGCATACCAAACTAGAGTCAAGGGGAGCTAAATGGGATTCCTCCACCGAAGACCGGAGAGAGCTGGCTCGAGGCTCAGCACACAGAGACGCTACATGGTAAAGGAGAAGAGAGCGCAGTGAGGGACCGGCAGTGAATGGCAGGCACCACACCGAGGGTCCTGAGAGAGTCATCCCGGTTCCCTGGTGACTACCCAGGCCAGAGAGAGACCCGAGTGACTGTACCATCTGTTAATTTGCCTGAAGTACTGCAAGTAAATCCGTTCAGAGTTAAAGACTGTGTGACGTACTTTATTTCCCTCACCTGAAGAGCCGCACACTTGCTGCATTGAAAGGACAAGTGACTGAGCTGTGTGGTTAACTGGCTCCCTGTGTAAAAACTACTACAACTGCCCCGGGAATCCTGCTCCACCTATTGGAAGCGTAACCATCTGGCTGCCCTACCATCACCCCGGAGGTCTGACCCGCAGCACCGGTAACCATACCGGAACCGTAGGTGGCGTCACAAACTACTTTTACTTTTATCATTCTCTCCGAATTTTTAGCGATCCACCAGGGCCACAGGACCGAGCACAGGCCCCAGTGACATCCCACGTGAATCAACGCCCGGAACTGAGTACCCCACCCCCTGGGGCGGGTCAGCTTCTTCGCTGCTAAAACAAGACACTATGCAACAAAATGTCTCCTCCTTCTCTCAACTGTCAATACTTGGTTAGGTGAGCTTACCATGTGACCTGGATGCCATATATGGAAAGCAGGACTGCTTCATTAACCCTTAACAGCCTCTTCATAGCAGAACAATACAGTTACATATTTTTGTGCATATATAAACCACTTCTATGTGCTGGACTCTCATGTACATTATCTATCAGGGAAATGTTGACTGAGTGCCACACAATAAGGTAGATATCATCTCTGCTATATCTTAAAGACACATACCCAACAACTTTGGGGCATTACATGTGCATCTATATGTTTACAATATAGTGAAGACATATGCCGGCAAGACTCTCTGTGCAGTGGACGCACATTGCTACAGTAGACCTCTATTAAGCTTCTGATTAACCCAATATCTGTAGATTATTAGCATTTTTACATACTACATTCTCTTTTAGATTGTAAGGCCCAGTGACTGTAATTGGCTTTTTTATTGCACTCATCTTGCAGACTAAATAGCTCTAGACTTTTCTAGATTTAGGGACATGAAATTGTAAATCTTTTCAAAGTGTGCGTAACTACGGTAAATTTTTTAATGTACTTTTTGTATTTCTTTCAAAATCTTTGTAAACTCTTTTAATTGATTTCTAGCTATTAATCAGGCATTTAAGGTGTGAACAGCAATGGAAGGCAGGTGCTTTGTAACACAGCCGGAACGTGAAGTATAAGAAGCAAACACAGCTCTTGTGATTTTTTTTGTGCATCGTCACTCAATATATGGGGAAGGGATTTATAGCATAAATCAACAATATTGATAAGCTATGGTAATACAGTTTAACAATACATTTATAAATGCTCAGCTTTCATTTTACCTTTAAACTGACTAGATCATCATTATTGTATTACTGTATATACTGAAAAATAAAAGGCATCAGATTTTTTGTTTGTTTCTAAAATGCTGTGGGTTGATATTATAATGTGGAAAACATAATCCCATAAACTGAAGAGTGCTCAGAATGCGTAAGCAGTCACTTAATCAGAAGAACGGCATAATCTTTACAGTATACAAACATAATCTTATTTATTTTCTGTTATAAACTTCTCCCCAAGCATATTACATTCAAGCTATCAGTTTCCAAAGTGTTTTGTTCCTGTGCACTCAGCACTTCAAATATGGTTATAAGCTTTGGATCTATTTTTACGGAGTTCAAAATGTGTTGGATAATGAGTTTGAAAGTTGTAGATCAATTTGTTTACATTTTTGCAAAGTAGTAATTTTATTACCTATTCAAGCTCTATTGATTTAATTTGGATGTGAGTAAATGTGCAGTGCAGACTGTAGCAGTACAAGGGGAAAGGGCTGGGAAGCACTTTCCATAGCCTTCCGTCACAGACAACATATTTGCAGAAAGTCTGATAGATGATTTTAAGACCAAATTAAAAGTACTCGTGGCAGCATTTTATCAATTTTGAGAGAGACCATACTGCCTGCTTAGCAATATAATCAAGACAATATTGTCGTTTAGTTCTTAGGCTTCTGTGGGTTTCAAATACATTAACTATGACTATCATGGAAAGTAATTCTGAAAGTGAAGTCTGTTTATTTGCTTCACAGTAAACTCATTGTCAGGGTGCGTGCACACGATCAGTGTATGCAGCGTTTTGGACGCAGTGTCTTGCCACTGTGTCCAAAACGCTGCATAGTACAGTACTAGCATAGTGGATGGGATTTCAAGAAATCCCATCCTCACTATGCGTTATCCGCCCGCAGTGTGTTTGGAGCTGTGGTGCGGGTTGCCGGGAGTCCGCTCCTCCGCAGTATGTTTATTTCATGCTGCGGAGTCGGAAACGGCTCCCATCGGGTGACTGCAGGGAGAAGCCGCCCCACACCCGCCGCACACGGTGAATACAGGGCGGCTGCGGTCTTCCTGCAACCACCCGCGGCTTCCCTCAGGTCCAGAGGAGCTGCGTCCAACATGCAGCTCCTCCAGACCGTGTGTACGCACCCTTTAGGTGGCTACAACTACATAAAGTGGCATGCAAAAGTTTGGGCAATCCTGATTTAAAATTAATTATTGTGAATAGTTAAGGAAGTTGAAGATGAAATGATCTTTAAAAGGCATAAAGGGAGTTTAAAATGACAGGTACCGTATTTTTCACTTTATAAGACGCACCTGATTATAAGACGCACCCCCAAATTTGGTGAAGGAAAAGAGAAAAAAATAATTTATGTTAAATGGGGTCCATCTTATAATGTCAGTGTCCGTCTTACAAATCATATATATGTCAATACTGGTATATATATATCCCCCATGCTAGCACAGTAGCCCCCCATTGCAGGCACAGTAGCCCCCCATTACAGGCACAGTAGGCCCCCATTACAGGCACAGTAGCCCCCACTGTGCAGCCCCCACTGCTGGCACTGTAGCCCCCACTGCTGGCACTGTAGCCCCCACTGCAGGCACTGTAGCCCCCACTGTGCAGCCCCCACTGCAGGCACTGTAGCCCCCACTGCAGGCACTGTAGCCCCCACTGCTGGCACTGTAGCCCCCACTGTGCAGCCCCCACTGCTGGCACTGTAGCCCCCACTGTGCAGCCCCCACTGCTGGCACTGTAGCCCCCACTGCTGGCACTGTAGCCCCCACTGTTGGCACTGTAGCCCCCACTGTTGGCACTGTAGCCCCCACTGCTGGCACTGTAGCCCCCACTGCTGGCACTGGAGCCCCCACTGTGCAGCCCCCACTGCTGGCACTGGAGCCCCCACTGTGCAGCCCCCACTGTGCAGCCCCCACTGTGCAGCCCCTGGAGCCCCCACTGTGGAGCCCCCACTGTGCAGCCCCTGGAGCCCCCACTGTGCAGCCCCCACTGTGCAGCCCCTGGAGCCCCCACTTTGCAGCCCCTGCAGCCCCCACTGTGCAGCCCCCACTGTGCAGCCCCTGGAGCCCCCACTGTGCAGCCCCCACTGTGCAGCCCCTGGAGCCCCCACTGTGCAGCCCCAACTGTGCAGCCCCTGGAGCCCCCACTGTGCAGCCCCCACTGTGCAGCCCCTGGAGCCCCCACTGTGCAGCCCCCACTGTGCAGCCCCTGGAGCTCCCACTGTGCAGCCCCCACTGTGCAGCCCCTGGAGCCCCCACTGTGCAGCCCCCACTGTGCAGCCCCTGGAGCCCCCACTGTGCAGCCCCTGGAGCCCCCACTGTGCAGCCCCCACTGTGCAGCCCCACTGTGCAGCCCCCACATCTCTGCGCACATGATACTCACCTAGCTTCACCGCTGCCTGCTGACCGCGATATCCCCGCCATCTGTGCTCTGCCGGCATCCGGGTCCTGAGAGCGCCGCTCGGTGATGACGTCACTCGCAGCGACGCTCACAGCACCCGGATGCCGGCAGAACACCGACAGCGGGGATATCGCGGTCAGCAGGCAGCGGTGAAGCTAGGTGAGTATCAATCCATGGTATAGTCAGTGCTTTCCACGCAATGCAAGCGTGGAAAGCACTGACTATACAGTTAGGGCCAGAAATATTTGGACAGTGGCACAAGTTTTGTTATTTTAGCTGTTTACAAAAACATGTTCAGAAATACAATTATATATATAATATGGGCTGAAAGTGCACACTCCCAGCTGCAATATGAGAGTTTCCACATCCAAATCGGAGAAAGGGTTTAGGAATCATAGCTCTGTAATGCATAGCCTCCTCTTTTTCAAGGGACCAAAAGTAATTGGACAATGGACTCTAAGGGCTGCAATTGACTCTGAAGGCGTCTCCCTCGTTAACCTGTAATCAATGAAGTAGTTAAAAGGTCAGGGGTGGATTCCAGGTGTGTGGTTTTGCATTTGGAAGCTGTTGCTGTGACCAGACAACATGCGGTCAAAGGAACTCTCAATTGAGGTGAAGCAGAACATCCTGAGGCTGAAAAAAAAGAAAAAATCCATCAGAGAGATAGCAGACATGCTTGGAGTAGCAAAATCAACAGTTGGGTACATTCTGAGAAAAAAGGAATTGACTGGTGAGCTTGGGAACTGTAAAAGGCCTGGGCGTCCACGGATGACAACAGTGGTGGATGATCGCCGCATACTTTATTTGGTGAAGAAGAACCCGTTCACAACATCAACTGAAGTCCAGAACACTCTCAGTGAAGTAGGTGTATCTGTCTCTAAGTCAACAGTAAAGAGAAGACTCCATGACAGTAAATACAAAGGGTTCACATCTAGATGCAAACCATTCATCAATTCCAAAAATAGACAGGCCAGAGTTAAATTTGCTGAAAAACACCTCAAGAAGCCAGCTCAGTTCTGGAAAAGTATTCTATGGACAGATGAGACAAAGATCAACCTGTACCAGAATGATGGGAAGAAAAAAGTTTGGAGAAGAAAGGGAACGGCACATGATCCAAGGCACACCACATCCTCTGTAAAACATGGTGGAGGCAACGTGATGGCATGGGCATGCATGGCTATCAATGGCACTGGGTCACTTGTGTTTATTGATGACATAACAGCAGACAAGAGTAGCCGGATGAATTCTGAAGTGTACCGGGATATACTTTCAGCCCAGATTCAGCCAAATGCTGCAAAGTTGATTGGACGGGTCTTCATAGTACAGATGGACAATGACCCCAAGCATACAGCCAAAGCTACCCAGGAGTTCATGAGTGCAAAAAAGTGGAACATTCTGCAATGGCCAAGTCAATCACCAGATCTTAACCCAATTGAGCATGCATTTCACTTGCTCAAATCCAGACTTAAGACGGAAAGACCCACAAACAAGCAAGACCTGAAGGCTGCGGCTGTAAAGGCCTGGCAAAGCATTAAGAAGGAGGAAACCCAGCGTTTGGTGATGTCCATGGGTTCCAGACTTAAGGCAGTGATTGCCTCCAAAGGATTCGCAACAAAATATTGAAAATAAAAATATTTTGTTTGGGTTATGTTTATTTGTCCAATTACTTTTGACCTCCTAAAATGTGGAGTGTTTGTAAAGAAATGTGTACAATTCCTACATTTTCTATCAGATATTTTTGTTCAACCCTTCAAATTAAACGTTACAATCTGCACTTGAATTCTGTTGTAGAGGTTTCATTTCAAATCCAATGTGGTGGCATGCAGAGCCCAACTCGCGAAAATTGTGTCACTGTCCAAATATTTCTGGCCCTAACTGTATATACAGGCTGCAGCTGCGGACCCGGCTCCTGTAACATGGGCTGCTCCCGCTGGTGATTGACAGCGGGATGCAGTGCATATTACAGGAGATAATGAGCGGCCCCACGTGACTAGAGCCCGCAGCTGCAGCCTGCTCCTGGCCCCATTCAGCCCCCGGACACCGCTCCTGAGCCGCCATTCCCACCCCCCAAAGCACACTTTCGCTTTGTAAGACGCATCCCCCACTTTCCCCCAAAAGTTGGGGGACTAAAAGTGCGTCTTACAAAGCAAAAAATACGGTATATTGCACTCCTGGGAGTAGAGGATCCACCCTTGATTCAACTTTGATAATTTTTTTAAATGAACTAAAAAAAATAACAATCAAACAACACGTTTTGACTTTTAGTCTTCCTCAGGTATGATAAATACTTTACACAAATAATTCTTATTTATAGAGGACATCCTGTTGCATCACTTCCAAAGGCAGAACCAAAGGATTTTTACTGGTTACCACCCTGAAAAGTGTAAAATGCAATACAGGTGTGGAAACTGTCTGTTCCATTAAAACCACTATGCTACAATTAAAGTTAGCCAATGAATAAAAAAATAAATATATAATTATATAGATAAAAGCAATTTGTTAAAAAGTTATTAAATGTTTGGTTAGAAATCACATATACATTTTTTTTTATACAAGATCAACAATTTAAAAATTATATACTGTATATGTGCAAAACAGGTGATTCAGAGAAAATTTGAAAAAACACATTAAAAGTTCAGACATTTTCTACTACATCATTCAAGCCATCTGGATATAAAGAGCGAAGTCTAAAAATCCAGAACAACTCTTTCCAATTTAATTGTTGTGCTCTGTTATTACAATTCTGGGGGATTTGCTCTAGTGGAGCTACTACAATATGCTTATTATGCTTTACACAGAGATGCCTGGAAAGACTCTGAAAAAAACATGTAAAATCTTTATTGTACCCTTTGTAGTTTCCATGTTATCGCCATTGTCAGACCCTGCAGAGAGCTGCTGCATTAGTCCTGTCCCATTATAAGCAGAGATGATTAGTCCTGTGCTGTGTAAACTGTCATGTAATTATGCACTACTTCACTGCAGCTCTCTCCTCCCTCCTCCCTCCTCCCTCCTCCCTTTGTTAACAGTGCAGTGTCAGATTTCATTTAAGGCCCCGTTACACCTTACAACATCGGCTGCGATGTCGGAAGTGATGCCGCGGGTGCACGCTCGCTTCCGACATGACAGCCTAGCTGTCACACGACAAGGTGTTGCTGGTGATGGCGCTGTGATGTTGCCGCAGTGATCGCTCGCTGGGCTGGGAACAACCCAGCGAGCGATTCGCTGCAATGCAGTGAATAATGCAGTGAATAAGCTGGATCTGCTGTGACATCGCTTTTGCAGTGTCACACCAAACGATGCCACAGGTTGCTTAAGTTGAAGTTGACAGGTTTTCCTGCATGAAGGAAAACCTGACAACTCCGACTTGAACAATTATCGTTGTTGAATCGTGCGCTTACACGCAACGACGCAACAACGATGTCGTTTCAACATCGTTCCTGCCGTCACTTTTGAACGATTTCGGAAACGATGTTGAAAGGTGTAACAGGGCCTTAACAGCTCTGTTCAGTTAATATCACCATGGAGGGAGGGCTACTGCAGGTCTGCCTTATCTTATCTAGACTCCATTTGTTTCTCTAAGCAGTTATCACTGCTATGACAGTTTGTGTTGTAGTTCACCTCTTGTAATGCTGCACACAGAGAGCATAGAGGAGAATACAGTCCCCCCACTAATCTCCTGTGCTGTGATGTGACATGCATATTAATGTATGGGGCGTGGACAGCTGAGAACTAAGTAGATCATTCGCTTTGAGTGACAGAATAATTCTCTTTATTTGAAGATTACAGAAGATAGGAGGGGAAAATAAATAAAAGAAATATATCAATAGAGAGAGTTTAGAGGGAGGAAATAGAAAATTATATCAGTTACATGTGGATTTTTGACCTGACCATTTTCCTTTAATGTGTTTAAGTGACTATTTCTTGAAAAGATTCTACAGGGTGGGGGTCGACCTATGGTTGCTATTGTTATAGATTAGTAGTACTAGGACTTAGACATTGGAGGGCTAGGTCAAAGTTATTTACCCACTCTCTCATATAGAGAGAAGAGAACAGGGGCGGTAATGGGAGGGGGTGTTGAGTTGAGTAGTTGTTAAAGAGTTGGTGTTTACTGATTAGACTAAAAGGAGTTTGGATGATGAAGAATGGAAAAAGGGGAGGTGGGGGCACAGAGAGGGGGAGGGGGACAGCAGTGGAGTGAGACGGAAGTTCATTTCTGTATATCAGTAAGCACATATGGCAGGAATGTGTAAAGTCTTAAGCTGGAATGTTAGAGGCCTAGTGCTAGGTCCCCTGGCACTGCTCCCCAGCTCACCTCTCCTGGGTCTGCATCCTCTGCTCCTCTGCCGACTGGGCATCCGGCATCCAGGCGTGCTGTGTCTCGGATGCCATCTCCGGGTCTCCTTCCTGTCTGCAGACCACCGGGCTCACACACCAGCACACTACAATGGTCAGAGTCATGAATGTAATGAGCGGTGGCACTAGGCGCAGCCACACACCTCCCCTGTGAATCTAGGGGCCGGCATGGCTGAACTTGACACTCCCCTTGACCAATAGCTGTCCGTCCTCCGATATATCAGGCCACCTCCACTGATGGGAGGTGCCTGATTATTGAGTTAGTAAGCTTCTACTTCTCTGGCTGTTAGTCAGGCCCTCCTTGTGCTCTCCTCCAGTAGGCACATTCCTGCCCTCTTAGCCTCGGGATCTGATCCTTTGAATCCTCCTTTTTTCTCTATTTTTTCTCTATTGAATCCTCCTTAGCTATACGATAGTATAGGCTAACCCTATGAGCCGCGGTACTAGCACTACTAGCAGCTGTGGTATTTAGACCCCTGGGCCTGCCCCTGACAATCCCTGTATAGGGGTTGGTTAAACTAGGACCAGCTCACCTAGGGGACTTCGGTACCATGGCCAAGTGGGTCCACTCTAGGATGCCTTTTCCCGGAAGCGTGACAGAATAATCAGGCCATAGACCCCGCTGGTGCCTCGTTCTCAACGCAAAAGGAGCTGGCTTATCTTTTGGAAAATCAGAACTGTATTATGGCTTTCCTTCAGTCCATGGATATCTGGTTAGCCTCCCTTCAGACTTCCAACTCTGCGTCCGCCACTCAGCTGGCGAGCCAACAGCAGGAGCTGTCCGTGCAACCAGATACTCAGTCTCGCATGCTGTCTTATATATATCGTCTGGTCTCGCCGCAGTCTGCAACCACGGCCTCGGCTCAAGCCGCAGCCTATGACTGGTCTCCGGGAGGCATCCCGAATCCTCCGTCTTGTCTTGAAAAACCACCTAGATACAGCGGTGACTCTAAGATGTGCCGCGGCTTCCTCAACCAGTGTCATCTACGCTTTGAACTGCTGCCACAGCAGTATCCCACCAATCGGGCCAGGGTGGCTTTTGTGATGTCCCACCTGGAGGGCGAGACCCTAGCTTGGGTTAACCCTCTATGGGAGTGTGATGACCCTGTGGTCTCACTTGTCGACCTTTCTGGAGACATTCCGTAAGTTCTTCGATGAAACTGGCTGGGTTGCATCTATTGCAGAATCCCTCTTCAACCTCCCTCAAGGGACCCTCACCGTTAGGCAGTATGCCATACGCTTCCGCACCCCTCCTCCGAGTTGAATGGAATAACGAGGTGCTGACTAGAGCTTTCTGGCGTGGCCAGTCCGGCAAGATAAAGGACGAACTCGTGGGTCAGGATATCCCAGCAGAGCTGGAGGACTTGATCTCGCTAGCCACTCGCATCGATTTGCATTTCCAGGAACGCTCCCGTGAATCCGCCAGGGAGAGGAGATCTATCCGGCCGTTTCCTTCTGAACGAAGTCCGCCCAATCCACGGGCCTTTTCCGAACCTATGCAGGTGGATCGGGTCAGTACGGCGTAACAACGCCGAGAGGAGAGGCTGGCTCAAGGCCTATGCCTGTACTGCGGAGACGCATCCTATCAGCACCGGTATTGTCCTGAAAGCCTGGGAAACTCCACCGCCTAGGTCAAGTAAGAGAGGCCATCCTAGGCGAGAGCGATGCCTCTCAACCCCTCACCTTGCCCATGCAGGTGATACGTCTGCAAAGACGCTTCTCTGAGCTAGCCTACGTGGATTCTGGGGTAGCAGGAAACATCATTCGGCAAGAGGTGGTAACTCGGTTTGGAATCCCAGTAATAACTCTGTTGACGCCTCACGTACTTGCGTTAGTGGATGGTAGACGACTGCAGGAGGTCGTCACCAAGGTGACAAAAGAGGTGGAGATACAGATCCGGGGCTTTACACCATGAAACAATTGCCTTCTACGTCCTGCCCGGTCTCTCCCATGCCCTGCTCTTAGGGCTTCCCTGGCTCCAGACTCACGAACCTACCCTGGATTTGTGCTCTGGGACGGGCTGCGGTGAGGTCCTCTATGCCAAGAGAGATGCCTGCAGTCCGTTCTGCCACCTTGTTCCCCACAACCAGCTTCTGTTCTTCCTGGTTTACCCTATCCGGACGAAGTGTCTTTCGGTCCGCGCCGCTGCTCCAATAAGTATTAGAAACACTGTTTTAAATAAAAGATCTTCAGTTTTATTTCCGACGCGTTTCGGAGCTAAACACCCAGCTCCTTCCTCAGGAGTGGTGTTTAGCTCCGAAACGCGTCGGAAATAAAACTGAAGATCTTTTATTTAAAACACTCCAGTGTTTCTAATACTTATTGGAGCAGCGGCGAGGACCGAAAGACACTTTGTCCCGGATAGAGTTTCGCCCCCACGATTGTGGAAGTGCGGTCCCGGCTGCGGCTGCTGTGTTTGAGCGATCAAGCTGGTTGTGGGCTTCACAACCGTATCAGGTGAGCAGTTTTCACACTGTATGGATTCGTTTTGTATTAAGGATAAGACCCTGTGCGCATTCTCATTTTTTAGACTTCCTGGTTTACCGGCTGCCTATTGGCAGTACGCGGACGTCTTCAACAAGACAGAGGCAGAATTCCTCCTGCCTCATCGGCCGTATGATTGCCCTATAGACCTGGTTCCCGATGCTACAGCACCCAGGGGATGAATCTACCCATTGTCCTCAGCCTAGTTTGCAAGCAATGTCTGAGTATATCACGGACAAATTGGCTAGGTACTTCATCCAAAAGTCCACGTCCCCTGCTGGCGCAGGGTTTTTCTTTGTGAAGAAGAAGGAGGGCACCCTTCGACCCTGTATAGATTACAGGGGCTTGAATGCGATCACTGTCAATAACAAATACCCCCTGCCGCTGATTCCAGAGCTCTTAGACAGGCTCAAAGGGGCTCACATCTTCATGAAATTGGACCTACGATGAGTCTACAACCTGGTTCGCATATGTGCCGGGGATGAATGGAAGACTGCTTTCAACACCAGGGACGGCCATTATGAGTATTTGGTCATGCCATACGGGTTGTGTAACACCCCCGCGGTGTTCCAAGAGTTCCTCAATGACATCTTCTGGGATATGTTGTGCACATGTGTGGTGGTATATTTGGATGACATTCTCATCTTCTCCCCGGATTTATCCTCTCATAGATGGGCTGTTAGACTGGGAGCCCTCGTGGACAGGGTCCTCTCCTGTCGTGTTTCAGCAAGCCTTGATTGTTCGTATGTACTGTACCTGTCCTTGTTACCCTCACTTCTTATGTAAAGTGCCATGGAACCAATGGCACTTTATAAATAATAACAATAATAATAATAATAATAATGGGACGTGTGGCAAGTCCTCCTGCGACTGAGGAGGAGTCGTTTGTATGCCAAGATGTAGAAATGTGTCTTTGAGCAGACCTCTTTGCCCTTTCTTTGATACATCATCTCTAAATCCAGATAACAGATGGACCCTGAGCTGAGAAGCTCTCCGCTTTTCTGAAGTGGCCCCGTCCTGTGGGTACTAAGGCTATCCAGAGATTCCTTGGCTTTGCAAATTATTACAGTCAACTCATTCCCCATTTCTCTTCCTTGATCAAACCCATCACGGCTTTCGTCTGTAAGGGAGCAAAGTCCTGCAATTGGACCCTGGAGGCAAAAAAATCTTCTCCACCTTAAAGAGCTTCTTCTCCAAGGCTCCTACCTTGCACTGACCTGAGGTAAACAGACAGTTCATTGTAGAGGTAGACACCTCCTCCATAGAAGCAGGGGCTGTGCTCTCCCAGAAATCCTCTTCGGGTCGGTTAGTCACCTGCAGGTTTTTCTCCAAAGCATTTACCGCATCGGAGCACAACTATTCTATCAGGGATCGGGAATTGCTGGCCCTATAATTGGCATTAGAGGAGTGGCGACACCTCCTCGAGGGTGCCATTAATCCATTCATTATCTTCACCGACCATAAGAACCTGGCTTATCTCCAGTCCGCCCAGAGGCTCAACCCCCGGCATTTCCGGTGGTCCCTTTTCTTTGCCCATTCCAATTTCGAACTGTACCTCCGGCCTGGCAGCAAAAATTTCAAGGCTGATGCCCTGTCAAGGTCCTTCCAGCCGTCATATGTGGAGGAGGAGTCCGTCCATATCATTGACCCTACCAAAATAATCACTGTGAGTAAAAAAATCCCTGGTCTGTGGAGCGCTAGGACTCGAGATAAAATGGCACTAGGGTTATTTTAGAAAATTATTTCTTTATTAACCTCTTACAGGCCACTACGTGTTTCTGCAGCAAAACGCTGCCTTCATCAGGTGTGCAGAAACGCGTAGTGGCCTGTAAGAGGTTAATAAAGAAATAATTTTCTAAAATAACCCTAGTGCCATTTTATCTCGAGTCCTAGCGCTCCACAGACCAGGGATTTTTTTACTCTCAGCTTCTTGCACTTGTGAACACCTGGCAAGAGCAGCTCTGGACAAGAGATACCATTAATCCTAGATCCTGAGCTCCATGACCTAGCAATACAACACGGTCACCGTTGAAGGACCTGTGGTGACAGCAATCCGGTCACGTGACCGCGGCAGGAGCTGGAGCTCCCGGAGCAAATTTTGGTGCCTCCACTATACCTCCAAGCGGAGGTGGATTCACAGGCGTAAGACCGCAGTTGTGCAGGGTTGCACAACCACCTCTGGTGAGTGGCTACACAGCCCTGGGCCTAAATCCACTTCAAAAACTTTCTTCACATGCGCTCCCACCCCCCCTCCCTTTTTGTCTAAAATAATCACTGTGGCTCCCTTATGTATAGCTGGACTTCGGCCGGGTAACTCCTTCGTGGCACAGGATAAGAAGAAGACGGTCCTGTCATGGGGACACTCGTCAAGAATTGCCGGCCATGTTGGAGTTAAAAAGTCTCTCTCTTTGATCTCTGGGGATGAGCGAGTACTGAAATATTCGGACTCGCTATACTCGTAACGAGTAGGTCCCGATACGCGGGTACTCATTATGAGTATAGCGAATCCAATGTAATCAATGAGGAAACCTAGCACTTTTGCAGTGTATATATATACACTGCGAAAGTGAAATAAAAGTTAATAAAAGTTGTTAAAAACTAAAAAATAACATACTCACCCATCTGACGGCTGCATCGGGATCCGAAAAGAACACATCCGTTGTAATTCTAGGACCTTGCAATCTGATGGCCAATCAGATGGCTGGTAGCGGTTAGGTGGTGTGTGACATCACACACCACCTGATTTCTACCGGTCATCTGATTGGCCATATTGCGAGGTCCTGGAAGAACATCGATGTTCTAACACATGGCCAATCAGGTGGCCGGTAGCGGTCAGGTGGTGTGTGATGTCACACACCACCTGATCGCTACCGGCCATCTGATTGGCCAAATCGCTACCGGCCATCTGATTGGCCAGATTGCAAGGTCCTGGTCGGATGGGTGAGAATGTTATTTTTTATTTTTAACAACTTTTATTAACTTTTATTTCACTTTCGCAATGTAAATAGATGCACTGCAAAGTGAATGGACTACTCGCTACTCCTAACGAGTAATCACAAGAAACGCGCCGAGTAGCGAGTAGCCCGAATACCGCTACTATTCGGGTATAATCGCTCATCCCTATTCGTCACTATTGGTGGCCTACTATCCGTCAAGACGTCCACAATTTTGTTGCTTCATGTCCGTCTTGTGCTAGAAATAAGGTGTTCAGGAAGTTGCCGGCTGGACGTCTACTGCCTCTCCCAGTTCCATTGGCTCCTTGGCAACACATAGCCATGGATTTCATTACGGATTTTCCCTGCTTCTCCGGCTGTACAGTCATATGGATAGTTGTGGATCGCTTCTCTAAAATGGCCCACTTAGTTCCTTTACCCGGTCTACCATCCGCTCCTGAGTTGGTCAAGATACTCATCGAACACATCTTCCGGCTCCACGGATTTCCTCGTCATATCGTGTCCAATAGGGGAGTCCAGTTCACTTCCCGGTTCTGGAGGGCGCTGTGCAAGCATATGGACATCACTTTGGACTTCTCCTCTGTCTATCATCCTCAGTCCAACGGGCAGGTGGAGCACATTAACCAAGTCCTAACTACCTGTCTTCAGCACTTCGCCAACGCTCATCACAATAACTGGACCTGTCTCCTCCCTTAGGCAGAATTCGCTTACAACAATCACTCTAGTGAGTTGTCAGCTAAATCTCCTTTTGTCGTGGTATTCGGGCAACATCCTGGTTTGCCTCTTCCGATCTCAGCATCTGGAAACCCGGTGGCTGATGCATTGTCCGTGGACTTCTCCAAGATCTGGAGAGAGACCAGAGATGCTCTTACACAAGCCTCCGGCAGGATGAAGAGACATGCTGATAAGAGACGCCTCAATTCTCCATCTTTCCTCCCAGGCGATAAAGTGT
This sequence comes from Allobates femoralis, assembly GCA_033576535.1. Taxonomy (NCBI): domain Eukaryota; kingdom Metazoa; phylum Chordata; class Amphibia; order Anura; family Aromobatidae; genus Allobates; species Allobates femoralis. The sequence continues at coordinate 351,885,618 of JARQOC010000001.1, forward strand.
GGCTTTCTTCCAGATACTATAGGCTGAAGGTGCCATCCTACCAGTTAGGGCCGAATTATATCGGTCCCTTCAAAGTCCTGGGACGCATCAACAGCATTGCCTGCAAGCTGAGACTGCCTCGCTTCACATCCCTAACTCCTTTCATGTCTCGTTGTTGAAACCAGTGGTGCTTAACCACTTTCATCCATCCTCCGGCACTGTGCCATGGCCTCTCAGCTCCAAGAATGTCTATGAAGTCAGGGACATCCTTGGCATGAAGAAGAGTAGAGGCAACACCCTCTTCCTAATTGACTGGTTTGGCTTCGGTCCTGAAGAGAGATTCTGGAAGCCACGGTGAGGTTCTTTGCATGCCGTCGGAGGAGGACGCGTGAGGGAGTGGGTACTGTAGGTCCCTTGGCACTGCTCCCCCGCTCACCTCTCCTGGGTCTGCATCCTCTGCTCCTCTGGCAATCGGGCATCCGGCGTCCAGGCGTGCTGTGTCTCGGAGCCATCGCCGGGTCCCTTTCCTGTCTGCTGACCACCGGGCTCACACACCAGCACACTACAATGGTTGCAGTTGTGGCACCCCTACGGTGGATTGCTACAGGACCCACCGGTGCAGAGAGGGATGTACACCTTTGCACACACGGCACACACCTTTCACCCCAGGCCTGAAGGGGGAGCTCCACTGGCTGCCCTTAAGCCAGATCCCCTACAAAGACCCAGGCCTGAGGGGAGAAGTCAGTTAGTTCCAGAGAGACAGCAAGAAGAAGGTACTAGAAGGAGCTGGTTGCTGTGACCAAGCCAGGCCCAGGACCAGGAAGCCTGACCCAGCTGTGCAGCATCCTAGAGAGAGGGACGGAGGCCAGTGGAAGAACTAGAAGAACAGAAGAAGGGAACTTAGCTGTGATCCCTTTAGCTCACCCGGACACCGGAGTCCGAAGCTGCTATTGATTCAGTGGTAGTAGAGAAAGCCCGGACAGATCAGGAGGATTTAGTCCCCCTGGAGCTCAGGAAAACTTATACCCAAAGCCAGACCAAGCATAGGCCAGGGACCCAAGCAGACGATAGGGATCCCCCACAGAAAAGTCCTCACTGTCGGTTGTGGAGTAGCATCCTGAGAGAGGAAGAGAAAGAGCGGCAGGTTCAGCTTCAGGCAGAGCTTACCCCAATTACCACACACACTAATAGAGGAGGCCTCAAACTCTCCTAGGTGGATGTCCCAAACTGCACCGATAACATGGTTACCTTCCTGGACCATGCCTGTTACCGGACATCAGTAAAAGGTACCAAAAAAGAGACCATTGTGTGTGTGTGTGTGCCTGCTTCACTGCCGCCACCTGCAGCATTCACAGCAGAACCGATACTACTACTCCCCTCATCCACCCCGCTGCCCTGAGGTAAAGCTCCACCTGTGGGGAGCTGTACTACCAAGGCTGCATTTCCATCACCTCAGCGGCCGGCCGCAGCGCTGGTAACCCTATTACCAGGTACCACAGGTGGCGTCATGTTACAGTTTTCCCCATCATCATCACCCCCACCCGCCATTGAGGGTCCAGGGCACGGAACCGGGAATCGACCAACCGTGATCCCCACTGAAGTAACCACATGTCCCTGTATCTGAGTACCCCCTACCCTGTCGACCGACTCATTTCCATGAATGTAATGAGCATTGCACTAGGCACAGCCATGCTCCTCCCCTGTGAATCTAGGGGCCGGCATGGCTCAACCTGACACTCCCCTTGACCAATAGCTGTCCATCCTCCAGTATATCAAGGTGTGGGAGGAAAGCAACCTAGGATAAATTTGGAGACTTTACAGAGGCCCAAGGAGGAGGGCGCTTTGCTCTGCCTAATCATTGATAACTATGATAAACACCGGGTATCCAGGCAGCGCGCACTGCCTAGATGCCCAGTGTTTATCATAGTTACCAGTGTCCTCCCTGCTTACAGACAGCACTAAGCAGGGAGGATGCTGGTACCTATGATAAACACCGAGAATCTAGGCAGCACGCACTGCCTAGATACCGGGTGTTTATCATAGTTACCAGTGATGTGGAGGTGGCTCCCTGGCCGCTGGGGAGATCTGCTGTTTGACAGCTCCGAGTCCCCAGCAACCAGGTAACGACGCACCAACTATCACTACAGGATCGTTATCGTGGGGATCGCTGGTGTGTCTTTGTGTGTGACGGGAACTTAAGTCCGAGTAATTGTCAAGTAGGTTACCCAGACCTCCAGGACACTTTTTTACTCGTTAGATTAAGTACTGCTGAATGTGGAACTACTTTTCCAAAATTAGTCATTATCAGCAATCACTCTCATTGACTCCTGATCTGCAGCTAACTTCATTGATTCAGAGCTAGTTTTGAGATTAGGATTAGAGATGGCTCAGTAGTAATGAAATTACTTCAGTACTTGTCCAGTGAGTTAATTAGAATTAACACTAGGTGATGGGAAATCTTTCCCCTGAGTCCATTTCCTCCTGATATGTATTGGATTAACTTACCTGCGTGGGTTGGTGTTAGGAATTCCATGGAAATTAATAATCCTGTCATTGATTGGTGTCATAAGGATATTGCCAAATGTAGTATTGTCATAAAACTTGTCTTAGTTGTAAACAGGTTTTTTCTGCTTGTCTAGATTGCCTGCTGGGGTATTAGTAGAATTTTGGGGAGGTGTTCCCATAAAATGAGGCAGAGATATTACCTACTCATTGTCCTTATGATTGTGCTATCAATTTACCACTGCCAAATTACCAAAGCTTGCCTTTTTAATTTGTCGGACAACCGATGAAATAATATGTAAACAAAGTTTACAAAAGGGTGATATTCATCCTTCCTCCTCCCCTGTAGCTGCTGAATTTTGCTTTCTTGAAAAGAAAGACAGGATCTCAATTCTTGTCTCAATTTCCATGAACTAAGCAAAATTACAGTAGCAAAGACTTACCCACTCCCACTTATCCACAATCTATATAACCAAACTTGATCTCAGAAGGGCTTAGAATTTGATATGCATCCAGAAGGGTGATGAGTGGAAGACAGCGTTTTTAACTGTCTGAGTGCATATTTGAAAGTTTTGTCATTCCTTTTGAAATAACCTGTGCACCAGCAGTTTTCCAAAACTTTATGATTGATATATTTTCTGATTATATTGGAAGGTTTTTTATAGTCTATCTTGACAATATTCAAATTTTCTTCCTTGATCTGGATTCACATTATGAATCTGTCCATTTTGTTTTACAATAGCTTAGAGAAAATTACAGTAGTTGTTTGCTAAGTTGGAGAAAAGTCCTTTTATTGTGCAAGAAATATAATTCCTGGGGTTCATTATTTCAGCTGAAGGGTTTAGGAAGGATCATGGAAGGTGCAGGCCACAATTGATTGGGTTCAAACTTTGCATCTTAAAGCAATGGTTTCTTGCATTTGCCAATTACTATAGAAAGTGGATTGTTAGTTTCTCTTAGATTTTCAAACCTCATACTGACCTCACATAAGGAGGCATGTCTTGGGTTTGATTGCATGATTCTGTTGGTCCCATTAATAAATTGAAAAATAAGAATTCTGCCTCTGGACTGTTACCTGACTACGCTTCTGCCTATCCCCTTAATCTATGATGTGATATCCTGGTATCTGACACTGGATTGCTCAACTAGCTTGTCTCAAGTCTTGTTTGTTTAGGAGCTAGGAATACTACTAGAATTGTTTCCTCAGCACTGTGTGTCTGCAGTTACATTGTAGCTGATGTGATGCAGCGGCCTGCTGCAATGCCAATATGTCAGATGTGGGTGGTTCTCAGGCAGGCATGTACCTCCCCATGGGTGTGTCACATCTCATATAGGTTGACCCCTCCTGATCACAATGGTTTTTGATGTCAGACAGGTCCTGTAGACCAGGTTTCCTGTTTGTTCCATGCGCCATGTGTGAGTTTGGAGCTGGCAGGAACTTTTGAAAGTCCAGGAAGATACTGGAGGTCTGGACTAGAGACAAGACCCATATGAAGCCAGTCTGTGGAGCCTGCAAATCTGTTAACAGGTAACCCAGAGCATGCATAATTGTGTGCATTTACGGTGTCAGTTACTGAACTATGCAGATCTAACTACAAATGAAACAACTAATAAGTCAGATAGGTTTCTGTAAAGTGGGCGGATGTATCCACTGAAGAGAGTGGACTGTATGTCAGTTCTGTGATGTTTACATGGCTTATAGTGGTTTATGGTTGTGTAATAAACCAGAAATGGACCAATTATAAGGAAAAGCACTGTATTTTGTTTACATAGCACTACCAAGCGAGTATTCCCTAATACTCTCAGCGAGCGCTACATCATATCTAGTGGATAATGTGGGCAGTGCAGCCTGGTTGCTAGCGGCAACAACACAGCAGCACGATGTGGATAAAGCATCTGGCTGTTACTTGGCAGGATTATAAATTTGTCATTGTGCTCAAACCAGGTTTGCTGTAACTCAGCGGGGTTACAATGTTGTCATTGCACTCAAACCAGGTTTTCTGTGGCTCACAGGGCCACGAAAACATTCCAGGGACAACGGTGTGGAGTGCCTGGTGTAAACAGCGTACAGTGACAGCAATGAGTGGAGCGGTATCCCATAACGGAGTGGAGAAGGGGTTAGAAAACCAGGTGCAAATGCTCGTCAGCAAAATGGAGAGTTCTGAAGAAATGCAGGAGCTGATAAAAACAACTGTAAAGGGACAAGCAAATGAATCTGAAGCTAATGATTGATTAAAGTGCCTGTTACAATCGCAAGCAGCAGGCATGTGAAAAGCCGCCACCAGCCTATAAGAAGCGACAACAGGAGCTGTGACAAGAACATTAGGAGATCATCAGTGCGAGAACAGCAAGAGCTCTTGGCATGCTATAGTATGACAGCAGCAGACCATTCCGTGAGTTCTCCTGGGGCTCTGGTACCATTTCAGGGTGCCCAGGAGATAGCAAGAATTGCTGTGAAGTGGGTCCTAAGACTATCGTGGGGTATCTATGGAATGTACCCCTTACAGAGGGAGCTGCCCAAAAGGGGCTGGGTCCCAAAAAAGGGTGGTTGAGCAAAAGGGAGAGTCCCAAAAAGGGGTTGTTGCCCAAAAGGGGCAGAGTCCCAAAAAGGAGTGGTTGCCCAAAAGTGGATGGAGTCCCAAAAGGGGTTGGAGCATTTAAAAACAAAATGGGTTACTGGTCATGTATTCATGGGTAATAACGTGTTGGTACCACCTAATATGACAATTTAGAGTTAGGGCTGACCAAGGAAAACAATAGAAATCCCCAACTTTGAGACATGACAGTTAAATTGAAAAATGATAATTTGACTATTGATATCGGGGTAGTTCCGGAAGGGGTTGACAGTAAAATGGTAGGTGACTTATTGGGGGTTCACTATACCATCAGGAGTGACACAGACTCCAGAGCTGACCATGGCACTACCAAAGTAGAAATGAAAGGTCAGTCAGTAAGAGACAAACGAGGTGAGAAAATCCCCCTCTCGTCGCTAAAGACGCAAGGGACACAAAAAAAAGTGACCATGTAATACTTGCTGAAAGTATAAATAAAGGAAATGCAATGCTGTGTGCCTCTGTTTTTAGTGTGGATGCTCATTCAGAAGCAGAGGAGATCAGGAAAGAAGATTAGGTAATGTTGCCAGTGGTAACCTCAGTTGCACTAAAAGACAAATATAAGACAAGGAGAAAAAGCCAGCCTAGACAATGTTAATGTGATGTCTCCTGTATCTAAACAGGTAACTGAGGATCAGTCAGCAGAGAACCTCATTGAAGTGTACAGTACCACGGACAAGAAGGTTGAAGACTCCAAAGGCTCTGAAGTTAAATAGATGGAGGCCATTAAACCTTCCAAAAGGGACACCGTCTAGACCCAAGAGAGGTTTGAAGACAAAACTGCCGATACCCAAGAGAAAGGTGAAATGGCAGATAGTCGAGGGTAAGGAAGCAGAGACCCCAGGAAAGGAGAAAGCAATGCTGCAGAAGCTACCAGGGATGCTGCAGGGCCCCAAGAGGGGTTGAAAATGCAAAAGTGGAAAAAGCCACTGGAGAGGGAGGTATGAAGTAAATACCTCCTCAAGTAATGCGAGCTCGGCTGATTCGGTGGATGTGAGAGCCAAGATAAGGGAGCTAAAGGAGATGCTGCAAGCCCATTTGAAGCAGGAGAAGCTTCAGAGACAGGCTTTCAAGTGATGAGTGGGTGCATTGAAGATGGAGAGGTCTCAGAGAACTCTGCTGGATAAGGAGCAGTTGAAACAGGAAGAGCTTCAGAGATGGGTTGCTAAGAAGCGAGTAGCTGAGCTGGAGGAAAAGTTACGGAGCTTAAAGGCCACCTGGAAAAGTGTCAGTCGATGAACGAGGCCGCCTTGTCCCTCCTGGTCAAAACAGGGTGAAGAAACTGAAAGTCAGTTGGCCCTGAAACCTGAGTCGGATGATCGTTTGGAAACCACTGGTGAGACAGAAATTTTTCTGTACAAGTGCATCGTAGAAAAACCTGAAGACTTCAGAGAAGATTGCACCAGGGAGTCGATGCATGAAGAGTATAAAAAGGCCGTGAGAGCCTGTAAGGTGTACTTGACATCAGAAGCTTAACAGCTGGTGGTCCTGTCCATAATAAAAATCACAATGAAGAGGGTGACTATCCTAAGTGACATGCACTGGCGATGTGTTCGCACAAAGCGAATCATCCGGTTGAAGACTGAAGAAGCCACTAGACAGTTGAAGCTGTTGAGGACAGCTCAAAATTTGAGAGAGGAAGTCATCCAGGTGCCTCATGGTCTGGTGAGAAATTTCATTAGGAGAAATAGCCAAGCCATGCAAATAATAGTAAAGACATCTGGTGTTGAAAGCAAGCGGTACACGTGATCACCAAGATGGGATAGATGTGAATATGGTATGGTATCTTCTTCGCTGTAGGAATGAATGAAAATCTTGGATACAAATGGATGCTGATGAAGTACCGTGTGATCTACCTGCGAGAAGTGGAAGAGCTGAATCTTACAAGACAGACTTGAGAGACAGCGTCACCTAAGCAGCAGAAGATTGCAGCCGTCTGTAAACTGTGAGATCTGACAACAAAGGGGCTCTTCAAATAATGGAATGGCCACAGCAGAACCTTGAGCCAGAAGACACAAAGGGTGTAATGGTTCTCTAGTTATAAAAGGCGATGAACAAAGACTCCAATGGAGAGACCTCCAGAGATGTCATGAGGATAGTAGGTGTAGTCTGATTGGAAGTATTGAACCCTCCAGTGACTCAAGACTGAGAGGCCCAAACAAAAAGCCCTGTAGAGTACTTGACAGGATGGAGTCAGACATTACCCTAGATACAGAGGCAAGTGACTCACATTACTGTAATAACCACTGGGGGTGGGGGAGGTCTGACAATTTTACGACTAGGAAATATCACTTGACAAAGTCTGGAAGTGAGTTTTTCCCAAAGAAAAAGTCAGTGACAATGACAGATTGTATATATCATGTGTTAAATACAGTGGGCTTGAACAAGAGGGGGAGGATAAGTGATACAGCAGCTTGCTGCACTGCCAGTATGTCAAATGGGGGTGGTTCCCAGCCAGACACATACCTCCCCACAGGTGTGTCACATCTCATGTAGTGAAAATAGCAAAGAATGGATGGCACTCTGTGAGGCCGTTAATAAGGAGTCCGATTGGACTTCTGACAGGTGTTCACGTGAGTGGTGCCCTGTTTTCACCTCTTGATTGTTCTCAAATCTCATTTAAGGTACCTTTACACACCGCAATATCACCTGGAGATCATAAAGGCGATATTTCGCCCCAAAACAATCGCCATGAAATTGCCTCTCGGTTGCGGTGTGTCATTGGGGAATTTTGCGGCGATAAATCGCCTTTCGCCTGCCACCTGATTATGAGCACTGAACTGAAATCAGAGGCAATCATGCAGGCAAGACTTACGTCATTTGTCATGTGATAGGGCGATAGTGATGGAATCTGCGTCGCCTATTGATTTCCCGTAGGCGTGCCACAGCATGCTGGAGTCCGCGCCCCGTCTGCGATGATTGGTGGTGGCTACTGTGTTCCCATTGGATGTCAGTTGACAGGGCGCTATATTTGAAGAGCTGTCCGTTCAGCAACACACACATCTTCAATTGTGTCACGTATTAGCCAGCCTCCCAGAGCAGGCTGACAAATTGTAATGCTGTTGCGTTGTCCAATGAGGTGTTTGTAATGCACTGTGACATGTCTATGTCCTCGCCTTGCTGAACATGTAAACCCACATTAACTTTGGGATTGCAGCATGTGAAGCGGTGACGGAAGTCGACCGGATTATTGCCGCTCTGGGTGAGGCGATTTCCGGGGCGACACATCGCCTTTCTTTCAGGGCAAGATTGCGGCATGTAATAGCACCATCGGCGATCTGAGGCGAGCGGGAAAAATGTGCACACGCACGTTAGATCGCCTCATATCGCCAAGCGATATTGCAGCGTGTAAATGTACCATTAGGTTGACTTCCTCCTGATCACATGGTCTCTGATGTTAGACAGGTCCTGTAGACCAGGTTTCCTATTTGTTCCATGCCCCATGAGTCTGGAGCTGCCTGGAGCTTCTGAAAGTCCAGGAAGATACTGAGGGTCTAGACCAGGGGTCTCAAACTCAGGCCTCGAGGGCCGCACACAGTCCAGGTTTTCAGGATTTCCTTAGAATTTGACAGTTGGTAATTTGATTACCAGCTGTCAAATCCTGTGGAAATCCTGAAACCTGCACTGTGTGCGGCCCTCGAGGCCTGGAGTTTGAGACCCCTGGTCTAGACTAAAGATAGTATGAATAAGAAGCCAATCTGTGAAACCTGCAAATCTGTTAACAGGTAACCCAGAGCATGGGGAATTGTGTGCATGGACAGGTGTCAATTACTGAATTGTGTGGACCTAACTGCTTTTGAAATGGACTAATCAGTCAGATATGTTTCTGTAAAATGGGTGGATGTATCCGCTGAAGAGAGTGGACTATATGTATGTCAGTTCTCTGATGTTTACATGGCTTACAGTGGTTTATGGTTGTGACTTATTATAAGGAAAAGCACTGATATATGTTTAAATATCGCTACCAAGTGAGAATTCCTTAATACCTTCAGCGAGCGCTACCTCACACTGAGAAGATGCACAGTGTTAGTGTACATTTGCTCTCATAGCCCTCTTCTATATGAAGTGGTTACTAATATTGACAATCCTGACAGCGAAGAGCTAATGGGCACTGAAACTGCAAGAACGCACATACAATGCCAGCATGGGCTTGCTCTGATCCCCCCCTACCTCCCCGGAGAGGGTGTTGGAGTGAAACCTTATAAAACTGCTGCTCAAAGGATTTAAACTGCTGTGTATCATTAAATTCTTATCTCATCCTTTATGTTCACTGATATATAGAACATTAACATTTGTGTACTAAATAAGAGAGCGCTTGAGTTGGTTATAATGTATGATAAACAGAACAGGCACATATTTTTGTAGAAAACTGCTGCTAATAATCCTTGGTGAATTCTTTTATCAAATCTATGTATATCAAGGCTTTTGATAGAAATAGTAGATGTTTAGAGAAAAGAAGTAAATCTGTGCATCATCAACAAATACAAAAGAAGAAGGCCATACCTTTCAGTACAGATAAAATGCTTAAATGTACTGACAAGCTGATAATATACATAACAATAGACAAGGAAATAACAAAGAATCCTTAGAACACAGTCTTCTTCAGTGCATTTAAGACAAAACATTAGCATGAAGAATAAGAGAATAATGTGTTTTATGGAGTTTACAGTACTTTGTGAACAGAAGACTATCTATTCATAACTATCATTCGTTAGTAATAGTTCTGAGGTTAATTTGTAGCAACCTAAAACAAGGGAAAAAGGTTGAAGTGATTTGAGGCTTTGTGAATTGAAAACAGAATATAAAAAAAATCAAACATTCTCAGATCTTGCAATTCATACAAAGTTTTAGAGCTCTCAAAACTCTGCCCTCATTTAAATAAATGGGAGTTGTAGAAATGTGGCAAGTAATTTAGTTTTTCCATTTGTTAGATTATGCAAAATGGCTGCAGAAAGTTCTATTAGGCTGATGGCAGATCACTGTGATGTGCATTCATCTTCTTAATGCCTCTCTTATGGAAAAAATGTTGCTGAATAAACTTAAACTAACATTAATACAGTATTGCGGCAATAATTTACATTTGATAAAAAATGTCTACTGTGCTTTGTGGATAGTGGCACTCATATTATAAGCATTATATGTGCAGCTACACAGAGGCCCAATAGGTGGGGATTGATTCTACAGCCTTATTAGAGCAATCTTAAGTCATTGTTCTCAGCAACACAGATCCTATTCACATAGATGATATGTTGAGAATGATCTACGCCAGCCAAAAGATTGTTTCACCCACTGAGTGAGAATTGGCTCATTCATTTAGAGATTAAAAGCTTTTTATCACTGCAAATTTGTTTTGGAAATTAACATTTTTAGGAACACTCAGTCCCCTTAACCATGCAGTTCAAGGGTACTTTTACACGCCGCCACTTTGGCGGCGTTCGGCGGCAACTAACGTGCGCGTGCACATTTTTCATGGTTGCTTCCAAACGCCGAAGACTCTTTTACACGCCCAATTCCGCCCTCAACCAAGGCGATGTGTCACCCCAGATGTTGCCACACCAACAGCGGGAAACATCCGGTAGACTCCAGTCGCCGCCTCACACGCCGCAATCACCAAAGGAATGGGGGCGTATATGGTTAGCGCCGCAAGAACATAGGCATGACAGACTGGTGTATTCCACGCCCCAAACACGCTGATTAGACAACGCAATAGCGGTATGATTGGCCAGCCTGCGCAGGAAGGCTTGCTAATACATGACGCTATTGCCATTGTGTAGTGTAAATGGACATCTGTTCAAATATGGCGCGGTGTCAAGTGACAGCCAATGGAAACACAGTAGCCACCACCAATCATCGCTGAGGAGGGGCGGGCTCCAGCACGCTGTGGCATGCTTACAGGAAATCAGTAGGCGATGCAGATTCCATCCCTATCGCCCCTTCACACGCCAAAAGCAGGGAATTTCACCTTCATGATTGCCTCTGATTTTGGAGCAGTGCTGTGAAATCGGAATCAGGCGCAACCTTTTTTATCGCCGCCAAATTACCTAATTACATGCTGCAACTGGAGGCAATTTCACGGTGATGGTGACGGGGCTACAGATTGCCGGCCAGATTTCTCGCCGCGGTGGCGGCGTGTAAAGCTACCCTAAAGGAACCTAAAGCTGATGAATTTAACAGCCCACAATTACTGGTAAATAGGGCTAAACAGGCTAAACAGAACGCTCTACAATAACATATTTAGTGACTAATGCAGTAAACTAATTTGTTATCCTATTGAGTTTAAGGTACTCTTGACACAATGTCAGAAATTTCAATATGATGCACTTTGGAAAAATGAGTCAAATATTTTGCCCCAGAATTTTTTTAAAGTATAACTTCATAGCTGCTTACAACGTGCCTGATATTGAATACTGTCATAGAGAAAAAATATAGCACATAGATTAAAGAGAACCTGTCATCAGGATTTAGTCAATTAAAATAAAGGTATGACATTAATAATGTAGCCTAGAAATCGGTAGCCTGGTTCTTGTTTAATTTCCTATTGAAGACTTGCTGACCCCTCTGAATTCATATGATTCATCTTTTCAAATTTTGTGCTATTGCCGTTCTTTCCATGGGAGGCACTTGCGCACATCCATTCCCTAGCATCCTCCAGCAAAATGATGATGAAGGCACTGCATGTTCAGTTTAATATCTGAAGGTCTTCAGCAAAAATGGTGCACATACACAGGAGGAGATTTTGGCTCGTCATTGAACATGAACATGAACCGCAATTGGCACCATTTTGCTAAAGACCTCTTTAAACTTGGCATGTCTCAAGTCTGGTGCCATTTTGTTGTAGAATGCATAGAGAATGATATGCACAATTGCTGCCACAACAAGGCTGCCAATAGTATGCAATTTAAAAAAGCAGGAACGTGCAATTGTTGAGGGCCATGATACAGCTTAATACTCTACCTACAGTCCTGCTCTGATGCACAAACAGGCTATTACACAAAGACTTCAAAAGTAAATTAAACAAGAACTAAGCTATGGATTTTTACACTACATTTATGCATTAAATCAGTATAATGATGCCATTATGGCCATGCCATTTATTTACAGGTTAAATCCTGATGATAGGTTCTCGTTCAGATTTTTATTGTAGGGCGGCATGGTGGCTTAGTGGTTATCACTGTGGCCTTGTAGAGCTCTGGTCATGGGTTCATATTCTGCTAAGGACATTATCTGTAAGGAGTTTGTATATTCTCCTTGTGCTTGTGTGGGTTTCCTCCGGGTACTCCGGTTTCCTCCCACAGTGCAAAGACATACTGATAGGATATTTAGATTGTGAGCATCAATGGGGACAGCATTACTGATAAAGTGCAATGCAATTAATAATGCTATATAAATGAATAAATATAATTATTATTCTATCTGTTTGCATTGAAAGGCATATTCAAGAATAGAAGATGTACAAAAGGACTGGTGCTGAATTATAAAACTTTTCCTTTAATTTTAGTTTAGGTTATCCATAAAAACATACATTGAGCTATGTATCCCCAGGTTGGGGGTAAATGACCTTATGTTAGTTTTTATGGATACACAAAATTGAAATAAAAGGAAATGTTTTATATGGAAAAATTCAGCACCAGTCAGTTTGTACATCTTCTATTTGTAAAGTTGGTACCATCCACAATGCTGATCGCTGTGGAATCCAGGAGCCAACATTGGTGAGCCACACAATTCCCTGTTCACTTTCCTATGGACATTGTATCCATATTCAAGAATACTTTCCAATACAGTCAAAATACAACAGGATAATCCCTACAGAATACAACCTTAAGCTATACATTTTCAAGAATTTAATTGTGATGTCAAGATAATTAACTTTATTTTGATAGTTTAAAGCATCTGAAAACAGGTTTGGTCATTTCAGATATTCATGGTATACAGTGGCTAGTTCCTACCAAAAGTGGTTAAAGTCTTTGCCCTGGCATTTAATATTGATTACTCATCCTTAGAATAGATCAATATTATCAAACCTGTGAGGTACGACAACTAGTGCCCCACTGACCTGCACTATTCTCCTTAGAATCAGAGCTTGGAAGTGATGGCTACATGTGCTGTAAGTCTTCAGTCAATGTTTACATATGCCCTTTGCCATAGAAAAGAACAGATGAATGTTGTTGGTGCCAGGTGTTAGACCTACACCAATCTCAAATTGATGATCAATTTCGTATTACTGATTAACATTAAATTACCAGTGTTTAATCAAGGTCAACCAGTGGACTGGCAAGAGGATCAAAGACTAATCCACAGGTTTGCTGTTGTAGCAGAAAATGCTGAAAGCTTTCAGAGGTGGTGTGGAATTCATACCTCAATGTTTCAATGCTGCTTTAGTGGAAAGGAAAATTGATGGTCAGTGGAGCGCTAGGGGTAGGAACCAATAAAGGGGGCTGTATAAGTTATCCAAACCTTTATTAACCTCTTATATGTGATGCCCCTCTGGCTAGGTGCCACAGAGTGGTATTACACTATACAAACATATATGTTCCTCTGTAAGTTGTGTGTTTAGGGTTTAACCTATGGAGTCTATTTTTACACACACACACACACACACACACACACACACAGGACTAGGCCACCTTAGTAGAGTAAAGGGACTGGTTATTCAGTTGGTCCAAAAGGGGGTGGAGCCTAGGTTAGTGAAGAAGTAGTTGAGTGACAGTTAGGTCAGACAGTGCTGGGAAGGCAGTCAGGGAGGATGTGCCTGACAGTGCTCTGACAGGAGGGATCCCCATCTTTAAGAGGGGGCCCAGGACAGAAGGGGACTGACCAGAACCAGTTGGAGCCGACTGGTAATGTCTGGAGAACACCGGCAACATGGGAAGCCGAGGCGGTCAGCAGTTTATCTCCGGCCGCAAACCGACAAGCTGCGGGCCCATAATCACCGGGTAGCCGTTAGCGCCACAAGAAAGTATCTTGCCCCTCATGCCCAAAATAGGTTCAAGATCACAGGAGCATTGGCCCGGATTCCGGTGGCGGGAGGTGTTACTTCTCCCGTCCATACCGGTAAGGGAAACCCGTGCTCCACCGTGGGAGACCAGGAGTCTGGCGGGAGAGCTCTGCAAGGGTGATTAAATAGAGAAGAACAGATTAGACCCCGAAAGACTTGAGAAAGAACATCTGGAGACTCCATAGGGGGACCCTGAACCGGCAACAGTCACCAGACTGTACCATGTTTCACCTTAACATCTGCCAGCACCCAGTAAAGTGGAGTTGGAGTTGAACTAGTCTCTGTCATTCTTCTCGCCGTTGCCCGGAGGCTTCAGCACCAACACCAACATCTCACTGGAGGGGTAAGAACAATCACTACTCCTCTCATCCCCCTCAACATCCTCAATCACCGCTGCCCTGAGGTAAAAGCTCCACCTGTGGGGAGCTGGACCACACTGAACTGCACCCATCATCACCTCAGCGGCCGGCCTGCAGCGCCGGTACCTAAATTACCGGAATCCACAGGTGGCGTCACATACTCTCTTTATTTCCCTGTAAATATTTCCTCCCCCTCCAACAAATAACATCCAGGGCACGGAACCGGGAACCCAACCACCCGTAATTCCCCAGTTAAAACCACCAGACCCAGGCCCAATATCCGAGTGCCCCTTGCCCTGGGCTCATCATTATACAAGGTCACAACATGTTTCAACAGCAAAAGTGCTGTCTTCTTCAGGTAGTAATTTTAATCTCCAGTGGAATTCTTCACATTGCGCTCCCATTTCTCTTTTTCCACAAATGCTGCTTTAGTGGCACAGTGAACAGTTACACAATATTAGACTTGTGGTTTTAATGGTCATTTAGTTTTGAAATTAGAATTCATAAGTTCCAATTGTTCAAATAATGAGTGATCTCCTGAGGTTTCAATAAATTAATGACACGTTCCACAATTGGATGTTTTAAAAAAAAAAAAATGCTTCTATGCTGAGTTTATTTACAGGTATTAGGTAAGGTAGGCAAATGTCATATATAACACCGGTCAAGAAATTTTCACAAAAAGGGATGTTATTGATATAATATTAGTAATTTCTTATCAATTTGTATGTGCAAAAGAAGAATATGACAGTCGAAGTGGAAAAATTGGCTCACATTTTTTGTAATCTACAATTATTTATCCACTGTTGTTGTGTCTATTTTGACATGAGTGTTTTCCAGAAACAAGCAGCACTCGATGTTGCTAAGTGAAAATGACAAATGTGCCATTGTTGTGCCCGTACATTATGCCCAGCTCATGCTTCTGGAAACATGCACCCTGAAAATTAAGAGGGCTTCCTCATTACAGAAATGCCAAATTTGTGGGCAATAAATGTGTTTTAGGCACAGTGTGGAGCTCAGAAAGGAGAGGAGCATTTGGATTTTACTAGATTTCTTTTTTGGAGGAGTCCTAGCATTTTTCCAGAGCCTTTGCTTTATCAGTAACATGGAACCCCTTTTATTTCTATTGACAGATGAGAAACTTTAGTGAAGACATTTTTTTTGTGAATTTTGTTTTATGAATTGAGTTGAAGCTTTTGGATTATATTTTGCATGCACTCTACAATGAGCACTTACATTAGAGTTTGCATCTAAGTCTCTGAATCACATGATTGATATGAAACCCTTGTCGGCTCCATTCGCCATAATGAGGCAGGCAGCACTATGTTGGACTCTGACCTTGGCAGTGTCAGTCTTTGCAGAAGTGCACAAAACTGAGGCCAACCAAGCTTAATAAGATGGATGTCACCAGATCTTAGGCCAAACACAGTCCAAGGTGACTTTTTTTGTCTCATTATTAAGAATCCTCCATCAGGGTCTCCATCTAAAACAGGTATTCCAATATATATATATATATATATATATATATATATATATATATATATATATATATGTATATATATAAAAACTCCTGTGTAAGTGTTCTGAGTATAATACAGGATACAGCACAAGATAAATGTGAGCCAACACTGCTTGTCGTGTCTCTCACTACTGACTGTGTGAAATAATCTCACTTTGAAGCATAAACAAACTTCCTTGTATGAGTGCCGTGATTCCATTAGTATATTATCGGGGGTCTAAGGATCTGTTCCACGAGCACTGTAACCACCACTAGGTGTGTGCTGGTCATCAACTACTAGAGTGATCTTTGTGAGGCAGAATAAACAAATCAAAATTTATTTTATTCATATTTATGTCAATCACCATGCCGCATAATTAATATGACAGTTTTATTCTTTGGCTCAGTGTGATTATGGCAATACCAGACTTATATTGGGTTTTTATGTTTGGTAACTATCACACTGAATCAACAATTTAAAAAAGTTTTTTCATCATATTTCGTGAGCTATAATTTTTCCATTTGTCTGCTGACAGTCATGTGATCACTTGTGTTTTGTGGGATGAGTTGGCATTTCAATTGGTACCATTTTTGGGCACATAACATTTTTCAATTGCTGGCCCTGGCTGTGACAACATCCGTGTCCACATGATCACCAGGAAGTAGTGGTACATCCATTTGAGGAAGCGGACTGCAACATCGGGTGTACCATTATGTCCAATGTCAGGATAGGTTTAAGAGAGGGATAAAATAAACAGCGATAGAAGTGGCACAGATTGCTCCTTTCTTGCTGTACCTTTTGTACATTAGTAACGTCATGCTTAAATATCATTTTTGAAGATCCTAAATTGTTCTGTTTATTTGCAAGAGAAACAATTTCAATGATAGTTTCAGTGGCTTAATAGTTTGCAGGATGTTGTCTTATTTCCTATACATTTGCACCTAATAATCTATCTCCTCAATTAATGCATTATAGTGTGCTCTGCTCTATTTCACATGTCATCAATAAATGCTGTAACTTGTTTTCTAGTTTCAGCCCTACATGCATCATGGAAGGAACTAATGATTACAGATGTACAGCTTGTCCTCGGGGATATGAAGGCCAGTACTGTGAAAGGTAAACAGGAAAACAATTAAAGACAATAATGATAAGTGGAAATGTTAAGTATGTGGCTCAATACACAGACAGAACTACACATTTAACCCTCTGGAAGAATTCTTGTCTTAATATCATCTCTCAATATAGTCATTTATATTCATACCAAAGAAAATCCTTGGTTCCAGGATATTAAAAGCCAAGCACAATTAATCTATCATGTGCAAAATTTGAAAAGGGATGCTCCTAACATAGACATTTATGACACGTCCACATGATTCCATAAATGATTGAGAGATGCGGGCCCCATCTATGGATCTCATGCCCATGATCTGAAAGGGGTTCATTGCCCTCCTGTTAAAGTGGTTATTTAGCAAGGCCAGACTGGGGCTGAAATTTAGTCTTGACATTTGAAAATACACAGACCCATGCAGCACCCCTATAACTAGTACCCCACATGGGGGCTTCAATCACAATTATTGCCCAGCCTGACAATAGAGAAAATCAAGATTAACTCCAAGAAACATTGTAGCCATAATACTGCTATATAGCATTCAATAATGCTACCTGCTATGCCCACATAATGCCACCAATATCACCGAACAGTGATAAAACCCCATTATATCAGTCAAAAAATATTATATTATTATACTGATCATTGAGATATGCAACTGTACTAACATTAATATTAACATCAATACTGAAATGCAAGAGACAATTAGTACTGCCACTCTAACTATATTTTATCAGCGTATACAATAGTGATACCACTTTACTGATCATTAATCAAAACTATTGTATTAAGACTGATATTACCAGCATACAGTGCTAAAATCATGATAGACTTCAGTGACTCACCGGTCATATTCTCATTGATTCTAGTCCTGTGGTTTTCTTCTCTATTTGACCCACTAGTACATCCATGACTGCATATTGTAAATCATGCACATTGCTTTTTCAGTACCCTGCTCACGTTCTGCCATCTTGGTGCAAACCTTATAGTGCTGTCAGCAATGGCCTAGACAGTAACAATTTCCCATTTGTGCCCTGCATAATTATAGTGCCCTTATTTTGTGCTCCCACTGTGCCCCTAGACTGCAGTAATGTCTCCCTTGTAGTTTTACAGCCCTTATATTGAAGATCCCCTCTGCCTCCTTATAATAATTACGCCACCCGTGCCTTCTTGTAATAATAGTGCCCACCTTTCTATAGTTTCACAAGTCTCTATAGCAATATTGTCCTTCTGTGCCTTCATTTAGTTATTTTACAGCCCCTTATAGTAATATTATCTCCTGTGCCTCTTTATAACAATTATGCCCCCTTTTCCTCTTTATAACAATAATGCCACCATCTTTCTCCTTTTCCAAACCCTCAATAGTAGTAATGTCAGTATCTCTATTTACAGTTGTGCTCAAAGGTTTACATACCGCGGCAGATGTTTTGCTTTCTTGGTCTTTTTTCAGAGAATATCAGTGATAATACAAAAACATTTTTTCCACTGATGGTTAGCGGTTGGGTGAAGCCATTTATTGTCAAACTACTGTGTTTTCTCTTTTTAAATCATAATTACAGCAAAAAACATCCAAATGACCCTGATAAAAAGTTCACATACATACCATGGTGATTTTGGCCTGATAACAACCTGCACAGAAGTTGACACAAATGGGTTTGAATTGCTGATAAAGGTAATATCCTCAGCTTTGACCTGTTTGCTTCTAATCAGTGTGTGCATAAAAGTTGAGTGAGTTTCTGGGATCCAGACAGACTTTGGCATCTTTCGTCCAGACATTGATATTTCTAGATTATAAGTCATGAGTAAAGCAAAAGAATTTTCAATGCATTTATGGGAAAAGACAAATTGAACTGTATAGAACAGGAAAAGGATACAAAAAGATATCCAAGGAATTGTTAATGCCAGTCAGCAGTGTTCAAACTGTGATTAACAAATGGAAAAACAGGGGCTCTGTAAAAACCAAACTAAGATCAGGTAGAGCAATAAAAAAATTCAGCCACAACAGCCAGGAAAATAGTTTGAGAATGCAAAGAAATACCACAACCAGCTGAAATAAAGGATTTAATGAAAACAAGCGGTGTCACAGTTTCAAGTTGCAAAATAAGGAGGCACTTGAAGAACAATGGACTGCATGGTTGAGTCACAAGAAGAAAACCATTAGTGCACAAATCCCACAAAGTATCTCGCCTACAATACTCCAAAGACCACAGAGACAAGCCTCCAAACTTCTGAAGCAAGGTAATTTAGAGTGATGAGAGCAAATTCAAACTTTTTGGCCACAACCATAAACATTACATTTGGAGAGGTGTCAACAAGGCCTATGATGAATAAACACCATTCTTACTGTAAAGCACGGACGTGGGTCGCTGATGATGTGGGAATGTGTGAGCTACAAAGGCACAGGAAACTTGGTCAAAGTTGAAGGAAATATGAATGCAGCCCGATATCAGCAAATACTGGAGGCAAATTTGCATTCATTAGCCTGGAAGCTGCACATGGGACATACATGGTTGTTCCAACATGACAATGATCTAAAATATAAGGTCAAGTTGACCTGTCATTGGCTACAGCAGAACAAAGTGAAGGTTCTGGAGTGGCCATCCCAGTCTCCTGACCTCAATATCAATGAGCCACTCTGGGGAAAGTGCAAGAAAGCCCAGGAACTTACAGGAACTGGAAACTTTTTGCCAAGACGAATGGGCAGCTTTATCATCTGAGAAAATAAAGACCATCATTCGCAATTACCACAAAATACTTCAAGTTGTCATTAATGTTAGAGGGAGCAATATACAGTATTAACAACTGGAGTATGTAAACTTTTGATCATGGTCATTTGGATGCTTTTGGTTGTCATTATGATTTAACAAGAGAAAACACAGTAATTTTACAATGAATGCCTTCATCCAACCACTAACCATGAGTGCAAAAAATGTTTTGTGTTATCATTCATATTCTCTGAAAAAAGACCAAAAAAGCAAAAAATCTGCCGTCGTATGTAAACGTTTGAGCACAACTGTTGTTTTACAGCCCCCTATAGTAATAATATCCCCTGTGCCTCTTTATAAAAATTATGTCCCCTTTTCCTCCTTATAACAATAATGCCCCCATCCTCCTAGTTTACAAACTCCCTATCGTAATAATGTCCCTCTGTACCTCCATGTAGTTGGACAACACCCTATAATAATAATGTATTCCATTGCCTCTTTATTAAAATTTCCCTCTGTACTTTCTTAATTTTTTGTGCTTACCTTCCTTTTGATAATCCCCCCCCAGCTTGCCTTTCCTCTTCTTGATAATGACCCCCAAGTGTGCATCCCTTCTGTTTGATTATAGCTATAGGCATACTTTTAGTCTTGCTTCAATATAGCAAATCTTGGAGTTTATGCTGTGCAAAGGTAGAGGAGTTATATGTCCTTATGTATTTCATTTAAACTTTTATTTGTTTTTGGTTTTTTTCTAATTTTCTGTATTGAAGAACTGTTTATATTATATTGTGCACTATATGCTGTATTTTTAGGTGTGCATCTGGGTATACTGGTAACCCAGGTATTCCAGGAGGCTCCTGTCAGGAATGTGAGTGTAATATTTATGGATCACTGTCCATGATCTGTCATCCAAGCACTGGCCAATGCACGTGTAGATCTGAAGCTACAGGATTGAAGTGTGGTGGCTGCACTGACCGGCACGTGCGAGAGGGTCCCGTGTGTGCATGTATGTATACTAATATATGATGATTAAAGTCTAAAACACAGTTTAAAGAATCATTCATAATAGTAATACGACAGAAAACGTATACTATATTCTGTCCAGTAGAGAAGAAAAGGCATTATTAGGTCCTGCTTTATAGTGATGTATAATGTTATTGTACTGAATAGTTTGCCTACTTAGCACAATTGCTTTGAAAAGAATGGCATTCAAACTGAAGTCCATATTACTGAATAAACTAAGACATAATTCCTCTTTTTCAAACAATTGTGAAATGTTAGAGAAAAAAGGTGGCTATATTTGAAATAAAATACTCACAGTACTCTTTTTAGAAATCAGGAGCCTGTGGATAAAGTAGCGCAATATACATAATATTAAAGAAAAGGAGCCAGTCACTCACCTTGTATGGTTGTGGCATACAACCAATGTGAGATCATGAAAGCAGGTACTCCAGAATCCACGTGCATGAGGGCAAGCCGAAAACACAGTAACCAGAGAAGATCAATGGAAGAATCAGGGATACGCTTCCAAACGCATAGAATAAATCACCATTGTATTAGTATTGCATCTGGATCTGTATCATTTATTAGTACCGAGGATCCACTGATCTCCTATGGTTCCTGTTTTTTTTCTTTTTTCAGAAGACATTGCACATTTTACTGCTCAAAGGCTGCCCCATTTTAATTAATGCCATGCGTCATAGTACATTCTTGATAGACTCTAAGCAGTGCATGGCACAAAAGACAAAAGTCCAAGAGTCGGGGTACCTAGGTCTTGCACCCAATGAACATATTGGTTTTGTCTAGTAATTTCTGTAAATATACCAGCGTATAATTTAGCATTTCATAGGGAATAACAATGTGTTATTGTTGAGCTTGGCATTGTACAGAAATCCTAGTGTTGCCTATGGTTTAAATAGCACCGGACTTTGAGGAATAGCGCTTCCTTAAGAGGCACAATAATTTCTTCCAAGAGTTCTTTAATTCATTTAAAAGTCAATAATTCCATATATTGCAGTACAGTACAACGCGTTTCGACTTACATACAAGTCTTCCTCAGGTACATGTGATAATATCATAAGAAATAGATGTGTGCTCTCTTATAGGATTCTCATTACAACTGAGCTTGAGATGTTGGGAGGTTGGTCACCGCCCCAATCTGTAATTGTGGTAATTAGTCCACAATTAGTGTGAAGTTGTTGAACACAAATATCAGAAAAATATTGGGTAAATATTGGTATATTTTACAGCAGGATCCTTTGTTGAGAAAATCCCTTCCAGAAAAACCGGGGATCACGTTCAGAAGAGGGAGAACTATTCGCAATATGATTGCTCCCAGCCATCTAAAAATGTTACAACCAGATGTGAATTGTAAAAGACCTTTCCAAAATTTGGGTGTATATAGGTGTGGGAAAAAACAGTGTCAGTGCTGCACTTGTATTGCACACGGATCTACTGAAATCATCTCACACAGCACAGGGGAAAAGTTCCCCATACAACAAAACCTCACTTGTCAGACTGAGTTTGTAATTTACGTGATAAATTGCGATTGCGTAATGCAATATGTCGGACGTACGACACAAAGACTACACCAGAGATTGAGTGGTCACCGATATAACCCCAAAATCAAATTACAAACACACAGTCTGTCACGGCACCTTTCTATACACCACAGAGGGAAATTTGAGATCAATATTACCCCTGTGGAATGTATATCTGATTGCAATACAAATAGAATACAAACGTTAAATAGAAAGGAATCCTTCTGGATGTATCGCCTTCGCAGCCTACATCCAGATGGACTCAATGATAAGATTGAGTATATATGATCCTTAGAATATAAAAATCAATCACACTGGAGCTTTCTGAGTTCGATCCCTCCTATATCATATCATATTATATTGTTTTTTTTATGTAAATATTCTCTTTTATAATTTGCTTGAAGTTTTCTAACCCTTCATGCTGAAAGTGAAGTTTTATGTAAAATTCTTTTATAGAAAAATGATTTTATAGTTTTATATGAAAACTATTTATTTTCTTTTTTATTTGTGAATAATGCAGTATAGTGGCTCATTCACATATCCGTGCCTGTGGCACCTGATGTCCATACGTCCTGCATGCAGATGTTCACAGCAGAGCATCTATATGCACGGACGATGGACACAACTTTTAAGCTTTAAAATAAGGATTTTCATGTTTGCCTTGCTTTGAATTTGTTCCTCTCGCTTCCGATGCCGCTCATTAGGCTCATGAATGATCACTCCACTGAGCCCAGGGGAGGTACAACTTCACACTAATTGTGGACTAATCACCACAATTGTTGATTGGGGCAGTGATCAACCTCCCAATATCTCAAGCTGACAGTGAAATTTTATGTAAAATTCTTTTATAGAAAAATGTTTTTATATGAAAAATATTTTTTTTCTGTTCACTTTTTGTGAATAATGCAGTTTAGTGGTTCACTCACACATCCGTGCCTCCGGTGCGTGATGTCCATACGTCCTGCACGTGGATGTTCACAGCTGAGCATCCTTGTGCATGGATGACGGACACAACTTTTAAGCTTTAAAATAAGGAATTTCATGTTCGCCTTCCTTTGGTTTTGTTCCTCCCGTTTTTGATGCCGCTCAATGGGCTCATGAATAACCATTTCACTGAGCCCAGGGGAGGAACAACTTCACACTAATTGTGGACTAATTACCACAATTACAGATTGGGGCGGTGACCAACCTCCCAACATCTCAAGCTCAGTTGTAATGAGAATCCTATAAGAGAGCACACATCTATTTCTTATGATATTATCACATGTACCTGAGGAAGACTTGTATGTAAGTCGAAACGCATTGTACTGTACTGCAATATATGGAATTATTGACTTTTAAATGAATTAAAGAACTCTTGGAAGAAATTATTGTGCCTCTTAAAGAAGCGCTATTCCTCAAAGTCCGGTGCTATTTAAACCATATACTGACGAACCAGGCTCCCTTGAGAAGACCTGATCCCTCCGGAGAGGAAGGCTGCAAGCCTAAGAGAAAACCTTATACTATATGAACAAAAGACACCAAAAAGGTGAGCATTTTTTGATCATTACCACCTAGACGAAGATCAAATAATCTCTACACTTAGATCTGCGCCGGCTCTTTTTCTCTATTATCCCCCTTTAGAGATTAACTGGTTAGTGTTGCCTATGGTGCCAGTACCTAAGATGATGGTAAAGTACTAGTGTTGCTTAAGTGTGAATTGCTGTGTCATCCTGCATGTGTTTGGTGTGTTAGTAGTGGTAAAATAATGTGTGCAAATGAAAAATATGCTGAATTATTTATACATAGAAACACATAACGTATAATTAGCAAATCTCTACCAGTATTGTATATACACACAGCTGTATCAGGACTATTATACAAACCAGTTACCTCTCAATAGTTCCAATTGGTTATAATCTATTCTTTCACCTTACATTTTTGTAATGCCAGTATGATGCTAAAACTATTAATTTCTAATTAGATCTTTGATCGTTTGCTGTGGAAAATATAACCTACCGTATATACTCGTGTATAAGCCGACCCGTGTATAAGCCGACTCCCCTACTTTTGCCTCCAAAACCTGGGAAAACCTATTGACTCGTGTATAAGCCGAGGGTGGACCCCAGCACAGGTATACAGTCCCCCCCAGTGGTATACAGCAGCCTCCCCAGTGGTAGTATACAGCAGCCACAAGGTATATATAGTAGCCCCAGTGGTAGTATACAGCAGCCTCCCCAGTGGTAGTATACAGCAGTCTCCCCCTATGGTAGTATACAGCAGTCTCCCCCTGTGGTAGTATACAGCAGTCTCCCCCTGTGGTAGTATACAGCAGTCTCCCCCTGTGGTAGTATACAGCAGTCTCCCCCTGTGGTAGTATACAGCAGTCTCCCCCTGTGGTAGTATACAGCAGCCTCCCCCTGTGGTAGTATACAGCAGCCACAGAGATATATATAGCAGCCCCTCTCCTATGGTAGTATACAGCAGCCCCCCCCTGGGGTAGTATACAGCAGTGCCCCCCCTGTGGGTATACACAGCCCCCCCCTGTGGGTATACACCGCCCCCCCTGTGGGTATACACAGCCCCCCCCCATTGCTGCCGCACACCTGTAAAAAGAAGCGCTTTCATACTTATCCTCCTGCTGTCACCGCGCGCATCCTCCACTCTCCTTGCACCCGGCGTCCATCCATATGACCGCGCACAAATAATGACGTCATTATTTGTGCGCGGTCACGTGGATGGACGCCGGGTGCAAGGAGAGCGGAGGATGCGCGCGGTGACAGCAGGAGGATAAGTATGAAAGCGCTTCTTTTTACAGGTGTGCGGCAGCAACGGGGGGGGGCTGTGTATACCCACAGGGGGGGGCTGTGTATACCCACAGGGGGGGGCTGTGTATACCCACAGGGGGGGGCTGTGTATACCCACAGGGGGGGCACTGCTGTATACTACCCCAGGGGGGCGGAGGAGCGCTGACAGCAATGTAATATGCACCGCTCCCCCTGCCGCTGATGGACAGGGGGATGCAGTGCATATTGCATTGCACTAATGAGCGGGAGCACGTGACTGCCCGCTCATTGTACCGCCTCCCCCACCTCCTCCAGCCCCCGGACACCGGCCCCACACAGTCAGCCGTCACTGACTCGTGTATAAGCCGAGGGGGGCACTTTTCAGCACAATTTTTGTGCTGAAAAACTCGGCTTATACACGAGTATATACGGTACTTATTTTACTGTAAGCAAACATGCTTTGAAATAAATAGTATGAGATGGGTTGGTTATAAATTAATACTTAAAAAAAAAAAGTAATTCCGGATAATATAAACTACTTTTGTCTGTTTAACTAGTGATGAGCGAGTTGCGAAACATTTGCACTCGATATACTTGTAACGAGTAGTTTTTAATACTCACATTCGTCCAAATGTTAGTCAATTAGTGATAGGCTCCATCCACACACATCCAGCCATTAAACGAGTCTTTCCAGGACAGGACGGGAGGGCGGGCTTTTTTTGCATTTCTACTGCATTAAACACCTTGCAGAGAGATCCTAACATTCTATCTGCCCTCATGGAGGTCCAGCTCACTTTGTGTACTGAAGAGAGCTGGCAATTTGTATCAGATCAATAATGATTGACACATCATTTAAGAGCACCGGCGTTACTCGCCAAGTAATGAGTATTGTGAATACCGTACTATCCATGTGAGTAGCAAAGAGTAATTATTACACTCGCTTATGACTAGTTAGAACATATCCTGCAGAGATATATTGGCAAAAACATTGTGCAGACACAAAAAACTTGTGTCCGTTGTTAAAAAACTGATGTTAAAAAATTTGGATCCTTAAAAATTTAAAGTCTTTGGAGAATATATTCTGGCTGGTGACCAGTTCATGCAGCCTTATGTGAATCCCGTGTTGATTATATTGATGGCTGGACCATATATGACAAGCACTTTTTTACCATTTGCATCTCCACTATTTTCTCATAGACTGTAAGCTTACAAGCAGGGCCCTCACTCCTCTTACTCTGTATTGTCCCTTCTGAATTGTAAAATTCTGCGGAATGATGGCGCTAAATAGAAAATGATGATTATTAATGCATCCATTAATGGGTTTTATCTTTCATTTGAAATGGATCCTGTAAGCAAAAAGCGAATCCTTTACAAATGAAAGAAAAACGGACTGCTGAATAGCAATCCAATAACAGATTTGTTCTCCGAAGCCTACAATGTTAACAAAAAAAAGGATACTGCAGAAATCAATTATTTAACAATGGATAAAAAACTGTGTTCGCACAATTTTTTTGACAATGAATCGCTACAGGATTCATTCTAATGGATTATCACTGGACATGTGTAATTAACCTTAAAGAGGGGCCCTGTAGAAGGAGATCTAACACTACCCTACTCTTACCCTATTTAGTTAATATTTGCCAAAGAGAAAAAGAAACTACCGTATATACTCGTGTATAAGCCGACCTGTGTATAAGCCGACCCCCCTACTTTTGCCCCCAAAAACTGGGAAAAATTATTGACTCGCGTATAAGCCGAGGGTGGACCCCGCCACAGGTATACAACCCCCAGCAGTGAGGTATACAGCCCCCAGCAGTGTGGTATACAGGCCCTCCCAGTGGTATACAGGCCCCAGTAGTATGGTATACAGCCACCAGGACAGGTATACAGCCCCCAGCAGTAAGGTATACAGGTCCCCCCAGTGGTATACAGCCCCCAGCAGTATTGTATACAGGCCCCCAGCAGTGAGGTATACAGCCCCCCCCCAGTGGTTTACAAGCCCCAGCAGTATAGTATACAGCAGGCCCCCAGTGGTATACAGCAGGCCCCCAGGGGTATACAGCAGGCCCCAGTGGTATACAGCAGGCCCCCAGGGGTATACAGCAGGCCCCCAGGGGTATACAGCAGGCCCCAGGAGTATACAGCAGGCCCCAGTGGTATACAGCAGGCCTGCATTATCTTACCTTCCAGGGTCTTCTTCACCGCGAGTCCTCCAGTCATCCTCGTGTGCTGTGTTCCCGGTCTCATGTGACCCGGCGGTCGCAGTGGGATGACATCATCGCGCCGGGTCACGTGAGACCTGAACACAGAGCGCGAGGATGACTGGAGGACCGGCGGTGAAGAAGACCCTGGATGGTAAGATAATGCAGTGGGGGGGCTCTGCACAGTGGGGGGCTCTTCACATGATGGGGGGGCAAGTGCCACTGGGGGGCTGCCTGTATACACTGGGGGGCTGTATGCACGGCTCCCCCTGCCGCTGTGATGGGCGGGGGGAGCCGTGCATATCTAATGAGCGGCCCCACGTGACGGGCCGCTCAGTCATCAGCCTCCCCCACCTCTCCAGCCTCCCCAGCACCCAGACACAGCCCCGACCATAGGATTACCGTATTGACCGTGTATAAGCCGAGGGGGGACTTTTCAGCCCAATTTTTGGGATGAAAAACTCGGCTTATACACGAGTATATACGGTAAATCAAAAGCTCAAAAGGATCAATGTTTTCCATCTTTTGAGATCTATATGATTCCACCAGTTTGCCCATTCCCTTTAATGGTTTCTAATCTAGTTCTTAAAACCATACCTTCAGGGGTATTGCTCCTCCGGTTGGCAAGCTTTCCATGCAGATTGTAGACTACTCTCTGTGATGCTTTTTCCTACTGCATGGTTCCTATGTTCTTTGATTTGGTATTGCAGAAACAATTCAACCTACAGAAAATGTAGTACGCCAAAGAGGTCATTACCGATAATGACTAATCATGAAGGCTCTGCAGTCTGCATTATAATGATTCATTAAGAGTCTTCTATTATTGAAATTCTCAGGCATTTATACATTCAAATCAAAGTAGTGGATTTTTTCCATCATGCATCCTTGTAGCAAACTGAATAATTTGAGTAATAGCGGTTGTTGGTTTAGGCACAGCATTTATATAGAGTTTCATGAGCTCAATTTATCATTTATGTAAATACATGAGTGATGTGGTAGGTAAGAATGATTATTGGTCCTTTTCCAGGTAAAACCTTTTCTTGTGGGTATATAGAAAATGCTGTTAAATTTTAATAAGGAAAGGTATAAAAAATACATTTTCACTTATACATTTCTATCCATAGCACTATGACTTTTCCAACCCAACATAAAGGGGCTAATGATGGAATTAGCTTCATAAACATTCACAGCCTGTTTTTTGTATGTCTAAATGCCTTATTACAGAAATATTGAACATCTGCCTTCAGTGTTTATTAAGGATAAATATTCTATGCTGCCCTCTTCACAGTTTGCGATGATGAATGTACAGGCCTCCTTCTTGATGACTTGGATCAGCTAAACCAGATGGTCAGGAGCGTCAATCTTTCTGGCCCACTGCCTCCACCATACAGAATGTTATTTAGCATTGAAAATGAGACTCAGGAATTAAAGGTAAATGTTCTAGTCTCTTGCATGAACATGCAAATCAACAAGGCTGATTAAAAGCCATTGTAATGTTTGTCATTGTTTTGGCTGTATGTAATCAGAATATAGTTATTGTGCCAAGATAAACAGAAAGAAGTTTATTTCCTCTTTGTTTTCCATTCATATCCATTTTCTGATTAATGAAATGTTCTGCCGCGGATCTTTGTATTACCTTATGTTTGGAGATAGCTGGCAAGTTTATTAGCTTTTGTAGTGGCCAAGATTAGTTGGTTGATTCCCATGGTAAATGAGAGCACGCTAATAGGGGAGTCGAGGATGCAAATTTGACTTTGTTGATATTGAAGATATGTACATATGTTAAAAGCAGCATAAATAATCAATTTGACCCAGTAAGAAAGATATTACAAAGGCAATATGAATTATGTTATTTGCATTTACTTACATAATAATTTATGTTGTTTTGTAAATAATTAATCATCATCATGTTACTTTGGTGAAAAAATATTTTACGAACGAAAGATTAATGGGATGATAAAAAGGGTGCTCTGAAACCCAAATTTTATTTAATCCTAAATGTCTTTATATTTAATATATTTTATCATTTTTCTAACATAATTTCATTTAAAAAGTCTCTATACTGTGTGCAGAATTATTAGGCAAATGAGTATTTTGATCACATGATACTTTTTATACATGTTGTCCTACTCCAAGCTGTATAGGCTTGAGAGCCAACTACCAATTACGGTAAGTAAATCAGGTGATGTGCATCTCTGTAATGAGGAGGGGTGTGTGTAATGACATGTGCTTAATTATTAGGCAAACTTCTTTAACTTTGGCAAAATGGGTCAGAAGAGAGATTTGACGGGCTCAGAAAAGTCCAAAATTGTGAGATGTCTTGCAGAGGGATGCAGCAGTCTTGAAATTGCAAACTTTTAAAGCGTGATCACCGAACAATCAAGCGTTTCATGGCAAAGAGCCAACAGGGTCGCAAGAAGCGTGTTGGTCAAAAAAGGCGCAAAATAACAACCCATGAATTGAGGAAAATCAAGCGTGAAGCTGCCAATATGTCATTTGCCACCAGTTTTGCAATATTTCAGAGCTGCAACGTTACTGGAGTATCAAAAAGCACAAGGTGGGACATGGCCATGGAAAGAAAGGCTGAAAAACGACCACCTTTGAACAAGAAACATAAGATAAAACGTCAAGACTGGGCCAAGAAATATCTTAAGACTGATTTTTCAAAGGTTTTATGGACTGGTGATATGAGAGTGACTCTTGATGGGTCAGATGGATGGGCCAGAGGCTGGATCAGTAAAAGGCAGAGAGCTCCACTCCGACTCAGACGCCAGCAATGTGTAGGTGGGGTACTGGAATGGGCTGGTATCATCAAAGATGAACTTGTGGGACCTTTTCAGGTTGAGGATGGAGTGAAGCTTAACTCCCAAACCTACTGCAAGTTTCTGGAAGACAACTTCTTCAAGCAGTGGTACAGGAAAAAGTCGGTATCATTCAAGAAAAACATGATTTTCATGCAGGACAATGTTCCATCACATGCATCCAACTACTACACAGCGTGGCTGGCCAGTAAAGGTCTAAAAGAAGAAAAAATAATGACATGGCCCCCTTGTTCACTTAATCTGAACCCCATGGAGAACCTGTGGTCTCTCATAAAATGTGAGATCTACAGGGAGGGAAAACAGTACACCTATCGGAATAGTGTCTGGGAGGCTGTGATGGCTGCTGCACGCAATGTTGATCATAAACAGATCAAGCAACTGACAGATTCTATGGATGGAAGGCTGTTGAGTGTCATCATAAAGAAAGGTGGCTATATTGCTCATTAATTTTTTGGGGTTTTGTTTTTGCATGTCAGAAATGTTTATTTCTAAATTCTGTGCAGTTATATTGGTTTACCTGGTGAAAATAAACAAGTGAGATGGGAATATATTTGTTTTTTATTAAGTTGCCTAATAATTCTGCACAGTAATAGTTACCTGCACAAACAGATATCCTTCTAAGATAGCCAAATCTAAAAATAAACACTCAAACTTCCAAAAATATTAAGCTTTGATATTTGAGTTTTTTGGGTTGATTGATCAATAACAAAAATAATCCTCAACAATACAACTTGCCTAATAATTCTGCACACAGTGTACTGTCCCTTGTATTCCTCGCTCTCTGCCTTTTTACTTCCATGTTGGTGATGTTTTATTTGAGAATGCCCAGTGCATCCTGGGATACTCAAATGGGATGTCATCATGGGGCAGCCTCTGGAGAATACACATGTCATGGATGATGCCTTGTTCCAGTTTGAGTACCATATCATTTTAAAACGGGCCTCCAGTCCCCTGTACTATGACTTATTCCTGTCAGTATACAGTATATATACAGATATATGGTTTCTATACTGGTAGTTTGATGATCTGTACTTTTTCATCTTTCTAAACCAATTGTAGTAGAAATTCAATCACCATGCTCTGTCATGCTAGTGAGTCTGTACTAGACTTGGTTACACCCAGCAGTCAATTTTGGAGGCTGAGTTGCCTAGTGGTAAAGAGAGAGCAGCAGCCTGAACCAATAATGAGGCAGGAGGTGGGTCTAAGACTAACTCAAACACCTAGTAGACATTTTGGTAAGTTGTAGTCACAGATAATAGCCCTGTATTAGTACTTTTAGTCTTCGTGCTATTTCCAAAATAGACCTTAGATACACTAGAGGGCATTAGTGATGAGCGAATAGTAAGATATTTGGGTTTAGATATTTCTAACCGAAAACTTTGAACGAGTAACAAATCCAATGTAAATCAATTGGGAACTCAATCTGATTTGAATACTGAAACAGCTCAAAGTATTCTGTTAGAGCTATTCAAACCTCAATATTTTAATATTCATTCATCACTAGAAAGCACACAAACCAATGTTAAACCATTAATGCCCCCTGACAAATAAATCCATTATGGAATGTGTCAGGGACTTGGGTGTGGGCTTAGAGGCTTTGGCAGAGGGCAGATGCTGGCTGTATTAAATAGCTAACATTTTCTTCAACATCATTGAACAGGGTGCTTTCCCTTTGTTTTTGTTAATCTCTGATTTGCTCCTGTCCTTGGGAAACTTGTTACAGTTTTAGGATCTGAGTCTTGCATTCTCTTATGAGACTCTGGGTTTTAAATGTAGTTGCTTTCTTTTAGTGCCACAAGAAATAAGGAATCTTTCCTTGTTGGTTGTTCCTTACTACTCCTTTCTCAGTTGTTGCAGATTTGTGACCACTCCACACCACCTTAGGCTGCCTTCACATTAGCGTTTGTGTCTGCATGCTGATGGCATGCAGACACAAACGCTGTCAAAAGCAGGGTCCAAATGATGTGTCCGCAGCGGATAATGTCCGCCTGCGGACACATCACTAGGGAGCCCGGCAGCCAATCGGCACTGTCCGGGGGCGGGCCGGGGGTGGAGATCAGCGCCGGAGATCTCCGCCCCCGGCCGCCGGTAACCTCCGGGACGTGTCGGCGGGGAGAACAGCTGATCTGAAAGCTGTTTGAATCTTCCCGCGCCGACACTGAGAGGAGATGTCGGCGCGGGAAGATTCAAACAGCTTTCAGATCAGCTGTTCTCCCCGCCGACATCGCTAGGAGATTACAGGCGGCGGGGAGGAGGAGGACAGCAG
This sequence comes from Allobates femoralis, assembly GCA_033576535.1. Lineage (NCBI taxonomy): Eukaryota > Metazoa > Chordata > Amphibia > Anura > Aromobatidae > Allobates > Allobates femoralis. The sequence goes on from JARQOC010000001.1 coordinate 351,917,968, forward strand.
AGGCTGAGCTGATCTCCCGGTGGCCGTCGGTGAGCTCCTGTGACATCACCGGCGGCCACCGGGAGATTTTTCAATGGGTCCGCAGCGTTCTCCCGCACTGTCAAGCGCTGAACACTGCAGACCCATTGAAGACAATGCATGTTTTGTACGCTTGGGGACGCTTGCTGATTGTCCAAGCTCCCGAGCGCACAAAAAATGCAACATGCTGCGTCCCGGGTGCGGATGCTGGACACCGGAAGGAGCAGATATCGTCCGCATCCGCACCCGAACGCAGCAAACGCAGGCACTATGCGTTCCTATGTTAAACATAGGAACGCAGTGCGCATGCGTTTGACTGCGTATGGGAACGCAACATACGCTGCGTTCCCATACGCAAATGTGAAGGCACCCTTAAATAGTCAAATTTTTTATCTCCTGATGCTGGTTATAGAATTTCATTCTGAACTGACCACCTTGGAGTAAGTAAGCTCCTTATAGCTGATGGAGTCCTGATGTTTGCTGCCCTGGTGTCTAGCTGCAGCTTGCATTAGTTGAATATCATTTTGCTTATGTTCCTTGGTCAGTCTACCCTCCTATATATCAGACTATGTTAGAGGTGTAGTCTAGTGCACTCATTGGCCTTTGAACTAACCAGAGTGAGGGGATGGACAGCTTAGGGATTAGGTACGTGACGACGGTAGGGGGAAGGATCTGCTTAGGGGCATTAGGGAGTGAAGGGTGCAGACAGAGGTTAGTGTCAGGTGGGGAACTTGCTATCCTCTACTAATGTTAGGGGCTTCCTACCCTTTTCCATCCTCTGTTGTAACCCCTGTATTGTGCCATGCTCCATGTGCCATGTTCTTATTTGTGTGTGATATTTACCTTTATTAATTGTCAACAGCGGCATTTAAACCCTGCAATCTGACCTGGACTTTTGTTCAGGTTGCCATCAGCTTCCCAGCAGAATGATCGCAGGGAGCCTATGGGATACTATGACACTAAAGAGCCACCTGACAGCCACCATGCATGTCATGTGATATCTTCTTTGATGTCCAACCTATGACTGGGCCTCATAGAAGACAGTGATTTTTAAAATGCTCAGCAATATAGCTGAAGCAATTGTACAATCTTCGGTATGGTGGCTCAGTGGTTAGCATTAGAGTCTGGCAGCACTGGGGTTCAGGGTTTTAATGCCACCAAGAAAGCAAGAAATTTGTATGTTCTCCCCAAGTTTGTGTGGATTTCCTCCTTCCTTCCAAAGACATACTGATAGGGAATTTAAATTGTGAGCTTCAAATATAATAGCAATGTAAAAATAATAATAACAAGGATCAAGCTAACAAATAAATGTAAAGATTTTTTTATGTAAAAAAAAATAAAAATTTGAATCAGCTACTTTTCCACAATTAACAAAGTTAAAGTTCGGGTTTACCCATCATTAACATATGAACTCATAAAACTATATATGCGTTTCTTTGTGTTAAAGGGAACCACTAGCAGGTTTTAGATCTATAGAGTGAAGCCAGAGCCTTGCAGGCTCTGGGATTATGTGTGCAATCATACTATTACTTTAATGATTCATTGTAGGATTGTAGAGAAGACTGTTATCAAACACCAGAAAAAAAGTGCAGAAAATTTGCATATGTGCAGCACAGCATCACTATGTGGGGATGGGTTTATTTTATTACTCCCCTGTGGGCTATAAACCAAACCCTCCACCTTCCCTCCCTGTCATTTTTTACCAGGCACAGGACATCTGACATCGATCATGGTAATAGCACAATGTCAGGCGTCCTATGTGCCCGAGCTAATCACTCCCTATCTCCCTCCTTCCTTTAATTGCATCTCCCGTTTCCCCGGCTTCTCACTGCTTCTCCTGTTTGTTATCATGTAGTCACAAGCAGGATAAGACCCTGCCCCTTCCAGTCTGCGCATCCCCATTTTTCTCTCATCACATAGACTGCAGTGACAAGCAGGTTAGGAGACCAGGACAGATCCATGCTATTGTCATCACAGTCAGGAAAAGCAATGAGAAGCCGGGGAAGCCAGAGATGCAGGCAGGAGAGGGACAGAGGGAGTGCTGTGCTCGGGCACATAGAACGTCTGACATTGTCCTATGACATCTGCGATATCAGACGTCCTGTGCCTGGTAAAGAGTAACAGGGTGAGAGTGAGAGGGTCTGTGAGCAAGAGAGGAGGGAAAAAGGTGGTGAGGGTTGGCTTAAAGCCCCATGGAGTAATAAAATAACCCAACCACATAGTGACACTGTGCTGCCACATTCGTTCCTCTCGTCCTCTCTTTGCCGTAACTTTTATAAACCTTTTCTCTGCTATCAAACCTTGAATAATTGAAGGAAAGGTATGATTGACTCAGCATCCAGAGCCCGTAAAGACTGACTTCACTTTATAACCCTACAACCTGCTGGTTGGTTCCCTTATATCCAAGTCACATAAGGCCACATGCACATGTTGAGTATTTGATGAGTTTTTTACCTCAGGATTGTAGCCATAACCAGGAGTGGATAATTAAATACAGAAGTGGTGCAAGTGTTTCTATAGACTTTTCCTCTGATTGCTCCACTCCTGGTTTTGTCTACAAATCCTGAGGTAAAAAGCTCATCAAATACTCAGCATGTGTACATGGGTAAGGACTAGAAGGCATTGTTAAGAACTAGAATGGCATTATATAGTTATAATATAGCACATCTATAGACCATAATGCAGCTGTTTAAATGAATCCTAACATGCTAAATACTGTTATATATATATATCGTAACATATTTGGAAAATAACTAAATAAAATTTATTCTGCATTGCTCATGTCACATAAACAGTTTTTACATAACGTTCTACAAGTTTGTAATGAAAATGAAATAAATACCTTACACCCTTCTTGAATTTGCTAATCCTTGGGCTGACAACAATTTATTGATTGGGCACTCTCTTCGGATTCCAAGCCCCCATCCCAGTTCTTATGATTGTGACTACATTTCTTTGGCATAATATCTTGCTGACAGCAGTAAGTTATACTGAGCCGAACCACAAACAAATATCTGCTAAGCTACTGAGCCAAGTATGAGCATTAATGACTTGAAGCTGCGTGTGCAATCAAGATTACAATCTGGCATTAAGGCACTTGTCCCCTGGGTGAAACAATTTATCACACTAGGTCAGTTTCCTTCATATATAAATGGATTTTAAAAGCATAGATGACACCAGGAGGATAAATGATTGTCAAAAGCTATTTATCATTTAAGAGTTAATGAAATGTGCAAATCTTCTTTAAAAAAAAAGTTTAGATATATTAAAAATGTATCTACACTTGACAAAAATGATTAAAGAAGCACTCGACAGAAGTCAGTGTCCCATGCAATGCACTCCATGACCACAGAAAATTATCAGCAGGGTAGAGATTTTTTTTAGGGATTTGCTTTCTGACAGCTACAATTTATTTAACTACCTATACTGTCAAACATTTGCTTCTGTCATTTTTCTATATTATTCACAAACAAATTTTTACCCCTATTATAAAACATGCTTCGAGTGTGAAAATTTTAAAGGGTTTATTGCGAACATACATATTTGTGACGCATCTCTGTAATAAATGGGCCGCATACAGGTACAGCTCAATGAATTTGAATATCATCAAAAAGTTATTTTTTTCAGTAATTCAAGTGAAACAGATATATTATATATAGTCATTACGCACAGAGTGATCTATTGCAAGTGTTTTATTTATGTTAATGTTGATGATTATGGCTTAAAGCCAATAAAAACCCACATGTTTTTATCTCTGAAAATGAAAGTAGGGAGGATGAAGGGTTAAAAACTGTGTTGCCATATTGCACAAGACATCAAGCCATGAATATAATATTGATTTATTAGTCAACACTAACACTGGCTCCCTAAAATGCCCTGAAACATTGCAATATGATATTGAATTGTCCTGAAGAAGGGGCCAGGGAGCCCTGTAATACGTTGACTAATAAATCAATATATTATTCCCCTTCTAATGTCTCGCGGAATATAGCAGCACTGTTTTTTAACTCTTCATCCTCCCTACTCCATATGTATACGAAGGGTCTGAGAGATAAACTATTACCTAAATAGGTATCAGAGGCTTCACCTTGTGTGGTTTGTAAGAGTCACAACCACTATAAATGCATATTCCGGCTGCTGCAGTGACTCTTACAACCACACAAGGTGAAGCCTCTGATACCTATTTAGGTAATAGTTTATCTCTCAGACCCTTCATCCTCCCTGTTTTAATTTTTTGAGATATTGACCTTTGACCTTTCATTTGCTGTAAGCCGTAATCATCCACATTTACTGAAATAAACGTTTGAAATATTTGTAAAGACTCTATATAATACATGCATTTCACTTTATGTATTGAATTACAGAATAAATTAACTTTTTGATGATATTCTAATTCCCCTGTATATGAGAATCTGTCACCTATTCCTGCGATAGTTGGATGTAGATATAATGTATGTAGCGGAACACCGCAGCTTCGTGCAGTTTAGTGGAAACTATCAAATACTGCTGGTTATCTCATATTTATACTGTTCACCCTCAATTTTTTTATTGCCACATTTTTCTTAAAAATATAAGAGCTATAAACTTGTTCTATTTACCCAATAGTGGGAGGATGGGCTTAAAGTATCTTGATATTAAAGTGGCAGCTCAATCCAAACAAGTCAACCAAGAAGCAATGTGTGAGCTGCTGTGATATACATGACTAATGATAATTGCAAGTTGTCTAAATGTATGTAGAAACCACTCTATGCATCTCCTTGCAAGCGAATAAACATTTATTACGAACATATAGCAGTGCTGTCATAACATTGTGGAGTTGATGAATTGCAGTGAAATAAAGATGCTCTGTGTGCACACAGTTGAAAGTGCCTGCAGTACTGAAATGTGTCTTAATAACTTTTCAGCATTTACTGTCACCTCAACGAGCGCCTGAAAGACTGCTCACATGGCACAAAACAACCACGATACTCTTGTCATTGAGATAGATGAGCTACTGAACAGGGTAAGAATACAGAAGATACCACTAAGCAATTGAGAGTTCATGCTACATGCAATGACAGCATGCATTCTGTGATTTACTTATGTAAAGCATTGAACAAACTGATAGCTGGTTACATTTTTCACTTATTCTGCATGAAGGGCTTGTTTTTATGATCTTGCTGCTTTGCATTATGACAATTTTACACCTGTTCAAAAGACTTGAACATCTATGCATCTATCATCCATTTACAGATCTGCCACTCTTCTTTACATCTTTCATCTGCATTACACTTCCAGAATACCATTATTGTATTCCGTCAACCTTTTATTTTTACTCATCAAATTAATAATAAAACATGTCATATATATATATATAAATATATATCTATATATAGATATATATATATCTTATATATATATATATATATATATATGTATATATAGATATACATATATATATGTATATATATATATATGTATATATATATATATATATATATATATATATATATATATATATATGACATGTTTTATTATTATTTTGATGAGTAAAAATAAAAGGTTGACGGAATACAATAATGGTATTCTGGAAGTGTAATGCAGATGAAAGATGTAAAGAAGAGTGGCAGATCTGTAAATGGATGATTTATATATATATACATGTTTATATATATATAGTTTGTTGGTTGATATTATATTAGCAGGAACATATCATGTCTTATTTTTAGTTATTTAGATCATGTACTGTGTGTTAGGGACTTGTTTTGCTTTTTTTTTAATAGATGTATTTATCCCAAAAAAGCACTTTAGAAACTTAGATTTTTCATTAGTTAGCTGGGCAAACAGTCAAGACGTTATCGGGGTCATTAGCGGACATGTCAATAAGCTGCAGACATGTAAAAATTCTCTACAAGGACCTGTATTATGTCACGACCATGTGACCATAATGGGCAGAGTTAAGTACTTTGTCCACTCAAGGTCTGCTTAGCGCCTTTGATTTTTTGGCATAAATACAACAATTTTCAAAAAACAGGTTACTAATTCACAGTGCATGATCTAAATAACACTAGTTTATTTGAGGATCGATTTGGCTCAACCGCCTGTAGGTGCCAACGATCACAAAACCGTTAATTCAAGAAAAGAAAGATCTGACACCCTAAGTGATGAAAGATGTAAATGAGTCCAAAAATTCATTATGCATTATTTTATTAGTCAATAAACAGTGATATTTCACACGTGAGACTCCTGCCCAACGTTTCAACCCTTACGGGTGTTCTTCCAGGGCCTTATAGACTGTATAGATCTGAGCACAGAGGAAATAGGAGTACGGGGATCACTGCAGATCAGTTAAATATAGTGCAGTCAATTTTGTAGGCTGAAATGGAATGTATGGCCACAAGTGTTATAGAGAGCCAGTGCGGGATCAGGCTCCACTGTGAAATAAAAGGTGGCGGTGTGACTAGTTGCAATAAGTAGTGACCTGGTTGTGTAGTTTTGTGTCTGTGTTGCATTTTCACCATAACTCCAGAGACACACTGTTGCACAACCAGGTCGCTACCTATTGCAACAAGTCGCACCGCAACTTTCTATTTCACAGCGGAGCCTGATCCCGCACTGGCTCTCTGTAAAGGTACCATCACACGCGGCAATATTGCTAGGCAATTTCACTGGCAATTAGCTGGTTGCAGTGAAATCATGGACACATTGTTCTATTTTGTTGCTGTGTACAAGTGGAACAATGTGTCCAGGATTTCGATGCAACCAGCAAATTGCCAGTGAAATTGCCTAGCAATATTGCCGCGTGTGAAGGTACCCTTAGACTTCTGATCATATATCCCATTTCAGCCTACAAAATTGGCTGCACTATATTCAACTGATCTACAGTGACCCCAGTACTCCTATTTCCTGCGTGCTCAAACCTATACTGTAAGTAAGGCCCCGGATGAAAGCCCGTAAGCATTGAAGCATTGGGTAGGAGTCTCACATGTGGAATTTTACCGTTTAGTCACCAATAAAAGAACACATAAAGAATTTTTAGATTCACTTGCATCCTTTGCCACTTAGAGTGCCAGATCTTTTTTTCCTAAATAACATTAGGGCAGTTTAATATAAAAAAAGTCTGTCAAAGGTTCCCTTTATCTAATCTGTTTGAATGTAAATTTAATTTATCATTCATGAATATACATATACAAAGAAAAATTGCAATTAAGCTTCCACTGGACCAGCAGCATCTTACCATATTTCCTTCTATGTGAATGCTGGTCAATCTTGTTTTGCAATGTTGTGAATATGTAACTGTCCAAGATATGCACCTTTCTGGTTTAAATGAAATTAATTACACACTTTTTACATGTTTTAGAGACATGTCAGAAATTTTATTTTGCAGAGATTCCTTGGATATAAAAACTCTACACAACTCATGTGTAATGCCAGGTTTTTGTCATGTAAAAAGATTATACCAAGAATATTCATTTCAGAACTTTTTCCACCTTTTAGTTTGCTCATAATCTGTACAAATCCATTAATTAACAATAATACTTTTTTTAATTAAGATCATTTTGAGAGGGTTAATAAAAATATTAAAACTAAACTAAATATTATTGCATTAGAGGGAACGCCATCTTATATTTTTATATTTGGTTGGGGTTAAAATTAGCCAATCAGATTTTAACTCATGTTAAATAGTTATCAGAACACAGTTGCCATAATTTAAAGAGATTCTGATTAATATAGTATAAAGCTTAGCTGTTCTAATAGGATTTTACTAACATTTTCTTAGGGGCCTTTCACACTTGCGGTTTTTTTCCTGGTTTGGAAGATCAGGAAAAACCCGATTCTTACTGTATTTTGCGCATTCACTTTAATTTTGTCAGGTAGAATCTTCTTGCTTCATGGTTTTTCCTGAAATCATTAAAGAGAATGGGCAAAAAAAATGAATCCTGTAAGAATCAGGTTTCCCCTTAGTTGCACTTTCCTGTTAAAGCCACAGTCCATAAAGAACTTATTACAGAGCCAAGGGATCTCATTGAATGTTATCAGTCAGGAGAAGGGAACTTAAACCTTTCCAAAGCATTAGATGTACCACGGGACACTGTGAATATAATAATCTGGAAGTGACTGAAAAATGTATGTATAGAAAAGATGAAAATTGGTTTGAGTGGCTGCCAGGAAATCTGCAGCAACATTAAAGGAGCTGCAGAAATTTGTTGCTAGTACTTATTTTGTACCACATGTGACAACAATATTTCATATTCTTCAAATGTCTGGCCAGGGGGATAGGGTGTCAAAATGGAAACCTTTTCCTTGGACAATTATCTCAAAAGATACTTAAAGTGAACCTGTCATGTCCCCTAGTGCTTTGCAACTGAAAGCAGCACCTTAAGCAATGTCTATGCTGCATTCTGTGAAGGTGTCTATACTCTCGCTGCTCCCCTGTACTCCAAAAGAAACACTTTATAATGTTTCCTGCCTTGCATTAAAATGAGTACTTAGCCGGTCCAATGGATCTGGTCCTTGCACAGAGCTCAGCCGGTGTGTGGGAAGCCCGGCTGTCATTATTGCACCTGCGTGAAGTAGAGGCACCAGAACCCACCCTGTTTTATGTTATGCATAAAGCATAAAATAAAACAGGGCATGCTCTGGTACCTCTACTTCATGCAGATGCAATGATGACAGCTAGGCTCCTCGCACACCGGTTGATCACTGTGCGCCTGTGTAAACAAAGATGATCCCCTGAAGGCGGGGATGATCGGGCTGACAGCAATTTCAGGATACAAGGACCAGGCCCATCGGACTGGCTAAGTACTCCTTTCAATACATGGCTGGAAACATTATAAAGTGTTTCTTTTGGAGGACAGAGGGGGCAGAGAAAGTATAGACCTCTTCATAGAATGCAGCATAGACGCTGCTGAAGATGCTGTTTTCAATTTGCAAAGCACTAGGGGGATGACAAGTTCACTGTAATGGGTGTAGATGAGTACAACATCCTTTCCATGGCCAAGAAAAACCTCTTCACAACATCCAGCCAAGTGAAGAAAACTGTCCAGAAACAAGGTGTTTCAGTAACTAAGTCTACCATAAAGAGTGTGTGGCGCCCATATGGCAAGGCGCCACAGGGAGGTACTGCACCCCAAACAGAAGGTGTAGTGCCTCCATAGCCGTAGATATGGAGGACCATACAGAGTCTGCACCCCAACACTCATACAGTAGGCCACTTTAGTACAGGGGACTGTATATTCAGTAGGTCCCAGGGGATGGAGCCTAGATGAGCAGGAGACGAGCAGTGACAGTTAGAAAACTATATAAATTAAAAGAGAAAGGAAGCGCACATAGAGTAATACCGCTATTATACAGGTCCCTCAGACCCCAAATGGTTAAACTCACCTGATGTAGTTGTGAGTGTCACAACTACAATAAAAGCACACAGGAGGTCGCTGCAGGCTCCCAGCTGAGAATTGAAGAATCCAGAAAACAGTGATAAAGAGCTGGAATCAAAATGCCGCGCTGACCACAAGGATAAAAACAGAGCAAATCATCCACTCCGTTTATTTTGCCTACACGTGTTTCGTGGCACAAAGCCACTTCCTCAGGGCTTGCCCTGAGGAAGTGGCTTTGTGCCACGAAACACGTGTAGGCAAAATAAACGGAGTGGATGATTTGCTCTGTTTTTATCCTTGTGGTCAGCGCGGCATTTTGATTCCAGCTCTTTATCACTGTTTTCTAGTTAGAAAACTAGTCAGTCAGATGGTGTAAGACAGCAAGGAAAACGGACGCAGGGGACCCTGCGACCATAACAGGAGGGCACCTCTTAGGAGAGGGGTGACCCGGACTGAGAAGGGGGCCATTCCAGGACTGGTCGGGGCCAGCTGAAGACCCAGGTCACCACCGGTACACCGGAATCGAGGCGGTTAGTTAACGGTTTATGCTTAACTGCAGACCGGCAGGCTGTGGGCCCCACATAAGGGAGGCACAGCACCCATCAAGTAGTCCAACATCAGTCCCGCAGCTGGGTTCACGACGCTGAGAAGTAGAGAGAGACTTTAGGCAACAGACCCCGAGGACTGAAGACTTGACTCATGAGTGGGACTACAGAAGGCCATCAAGGCACAGAAGGGAAAAGGACCAGAAGAACCATTTTAAGGACACCTCTGACAGACTCTGGAAAAGCCTCCAAAATCCGTGCCTATGGCCCAGGTTAACCCAGACTGTAGCATGTACGATTTCACACGGTGCAAGTAAAGAACTGTTTGAGCTGAATTGGTGTCTGTTCTCCTTTCATCTGTTGCCTGGAGGGCATGTACAGCATCTCAGAGGTGAGGACTACTGCTCCCATCTTCAACTCCGTTGCCCTGAGGTAAAGCTCCACCTGTGGCGAGCTGTACTGCCAAAGCTGCATTTCCATCACTTCGGCGGCCGGAAGCAGCGCTGGTACACCTATTACCAGGTACCACAGGTAGCGTCGCATTACAATTCCCCCATCATCATCACCCCCACCCGCCATTGAGGGTCCAGGGCATGGAACCGGGGACCGACCAGCCATGATCCCCACTGAAGTAACCATCTATCCCAGTATCTGAGTACCCCTACCCTGTCGACCGACTCAAGAAGACTTCATTAAAGCAAATACAGAGGGCTCAACATAAGGTGCATAATATTAATCAGCCATATGAATAGAAAAGCTACATTAGAGTTTGCCAAAACAATCTAAAAAAGCCAGGCCAGTTCTGAAAAAAGCATTATTTTAACAGATGAAACTCAGACCAAACTGTTCCAGAATGATGACTTGAAGAAAGTATGGAGAAAGCTTGGAACAGCACATAATCCTCTATAAAACACAGCAGAGGTAGTGTGAGGCATGGGCATGCATGACATCCAATGGCGCTATGTCAATAATGTTTATTGATGATTTGACTGAAGAAAGAGGCAGCCAGATGAATTCTGAAGTGTACAGGGTAACAGTTTCTGCTTACACTTAACCAAATCAGGAACGTTGATTTCACGGCACTTCACAGTACAGATGAACAATGACCTTAACCGTACTGAGAATGCAGCCCAAGAATTTATTTTTTAACTCAAACAAGTAGAATATTCTGCAATGACCAAGACAATAACCAAATCTCAACTCCATAGAGCAATTATTTCACATGCTTAGAACAAAACGTAAGACTGAAAGACCCACAAACAAGCAACAACTGAAGTCAGGTGCTGAAAAGGCCTGGCAAGTTGTCACAAATGAGGAAATCAAGAGTTTGTCTAAACTGTAAACTGTGGAACCCATGGAATTTACCAGTCATTGCATGCAAAGGATTCTCAAATTGTTTACAAAGTATCAAAAATGAACATTTTATATATGGTAACGTACAGTAAATGTGTCAAATTACTTTTGAGCAGCTGAAATGTAGAGGCTTTGTGGAAAAAGTGACATTCTGAAACATTTTAAAACATGATATTTTAAATAAAAAAATAATGGTATGCAGAGCCCAAATCACAAAGATTGTGTCACCATCCAGATATTTTTGTACCTAACTATATTTATGAAACCACATTGTTTTTGTTACTTATTTTTCTTCATCCACCCATTTCAGTACATTTTTCAATTGAATTGGAAAAAGGTGGAAAAAGTTCTAAAATGATTCTGCTTGTCAATATTTTTTTTACAAAACAAAAACCTGGCATTTTAACAATGGTGAGTGAACTTTTTATAACCACTATTTGTCAAATTTTGATGGGGGGGGGGTGTCAAGGTGATAAAAGAAGTTGCTTTCCTTGACGACTGAAGAGTGGTTGATAGATTTTATATTGTTATGATCTAATGGTCAGTCTAGGATGAGAAGAATTTGGCTGAGCTATAGCTAACATCAGTGATGATTTCCAAAGCAGAAATGGACATAGACATCCGAAGGCCCCACAGTGCTGTATATCTACTTATTGGCAAAAAATAAACTGATCATTGTCTACAACTACCCTCTTGCTCATTCAAAAGCTGTAACTAGGCAGTTGCTAACTGAAAACCATGTCTATATCTAGACATTATTTAGTGAACTCATCAACCTATAAACTACTATATTTCTTCAAAAACAGACCCTATGCCAAAAATATGCCCTACCAGAGTTTTTTGGGCTTTTTGGAGTAGGCTTAAAATATAAGCCCTACTCTAAAATCAAACCCTTAGTTGCATACTCACACTAACAATATCCTGAAACAGGGCATGTGCATTCAGGATATGTTAGTTTTATTGTCCCCTGCTGTGCTGTAAACCCCGCCTTATTAAGATAATGAATTTTCACTCTTTTCCTACTATAATCCCACCCCGTGAACACTGCACCCTCTCACACTCTGCCTGCTCTACTGACCATTCAATGCAATTCTCAGTGACACTCCTTAGCTGAGAGTGACACCTGCACAGAAATACACATGCAGTGTCATTTTCAGCTGCGGATGGCAATAGTTGCTAGTGTGGGATATTTATGCATGTCCCTTGCTTCCCGTTCTGCCCTATGGTTAAAATAATAAAACATTATACTTACCTCAAGCTCTTGTACCTGCAGTGGTTCCAGCGTTGACAGGGCCTATGAAAACACTGACCATGTCACCCAAGACCAGTGAGAATTTGGAGTCAGTATGTCCTGCCTTCTGACTCAGACTCAGAGTGCTGAGTGGTTACGGGTCACATGTACAGGAAATACATGTCCTGTTTGCCATAGAAGGATGCGGATCGAATCCTGCTGCCTCCAGCACCTCCCTATGTGTAACTACAGTTGTGGCCAAAAGTATTGACACCCCTGCATTTCTGTCAGATAATACTCAGTTTTTTCCTGAAAATGATTGCAATCACAAATTCTTTGGTATTATTATCTTCATTTAATTTGTCTTCAATGAAAAAACACAAAAAGAATTGTCCTAAAGCCAAATTGGATAAAATTCCACACCAAACATAAAAAAGGGGGTGGACAAAAGCATTGGTACTGTTAGAAAAATCATGTGATGCTTCTCTAATTTGTGTAATTAACAGCACTTGTAACTTACCTGTGGCACCTAACAGGTGTTGGCAATGACTAAATCATACTTGCAGCCAGTTGACATAGATTAAAGTTGACTCAACCTCTGTCCTGTGTCCTTGTGTGTACCACATTGAGCATGGAGGCAAGAAAGAAGACCAAAGAACTGTCTGATGACTTGAGAAACCAAATTGTGAGGAAGCATGAGCAATCTCAAGGCTACAAGTCCATCTCCAAAAACCTGAATGTTCCTGTGTCTACCGTGCGCACTGTCATCAAGAAGTTTAATGCCCATGGCACTGGGGCTAACCTCCCTAGATGTGGACGGAAAAGAAAAATTGACGAGCGATTTCAACGCAAGATTGTGCGGATGGTGGATAAAGAACCTTGACTAACATCCAAACAAGTTCAAGCTGCCCTGCAGTATGAGGGTACAACAGTGTCAACCCGTACTATTCGTCAGCGTCTGAATGAAAAGGGACTGTATGGTAGGATGCCGAGGAAGACCCACTTCTTACTCCTAGACACAAAAAAGCCAGGCTGGAGTTTGCCAAAACTTACCTGAGAAAGCCTAAAACATTTTGGAAGAATGTTATCTGGTCAGATGAGACAAAAGTAGAGCTTTTTGGGCAAAGGCATCAACATAGAGTTTACAGGAGAAGAAAAGAGGCATTCAAAGAAAAGAACATGGTCCCTACAGTCAAACATGGCGGAGGTTCCCTGATGTTTTGGGTTGCTTTGCTGCCTCTGGCACTGGACTGCTTGACCGTGTGCATGGCATTATGAAGTCTGAAGACTACCAACAAATTTTGCAGCATAATGTAGGGCCCAGTGTGAGAAAGCTGGGTCTCCCTCAGAGGTCATGGGTCTTCCAGCAGGACAATGACCCAAAACACACTTCAAAATGTACTAGAAAATGGTTTGAGAGCAAGCACTGGAGACTTCTAAGGTGGCCAGCAATGAGTCCAGTTTGCCAAAGAAGAATGGTCTAAAATTCCAGCAGAGCATTGTAAGAAACTCATTGATGGTTACCGGAAGAGGTTGAACACAGTTATTTTGGCTAAAAGTTGTGCAACCAAGTATTAGGCTGAGGGTGCCAATACTTTTGTCTGGCCCATTTTTGGAGTTTTGTGTGAAATGATCAATGTTTTGCTTTTTTCTTCATCCTCTTTTGTGTTTTTTCATTGGAGACAAATTAAATGAAGATAATAATGCCAAAGAATTTGTGATTGCAATCATTTTCAGGAAGAAACTGAGTATTATCTGACAGAATTGCAGGGCTGTCAATACTTTTGGCCACAACTGTGCGCTATCGTACTGTACCCGTTTCCTGATATATGGCCCTGATCCTGTGGCGCTGTTAGAAATTAATGTATTCTGTGTATATTGTATAGCCCATGTGTATAACCTCCAGTGTATTGCCCCCAGAATATAGCCCCCAATGTATAGCTTCCATGTTATAGCCTTCATGTGGATTGCCCCAACTGTATCGCCTTCATGTGTGTAGCCCCTGGTTTATAGCCTCCAGTGTATAGCCTCCAGTGTATAGCCTCCATGTGTATAACCTCCATGTGTATAACCTCCATATGTATAGCCTCCAATATGTAGCCTCCATGTGTATAGCTCCCAGTGTATTGCTTCCATGTGTATAGCCTCCATGTGTATAGCTCCCATCCTGTAATATGGCCATAATCCTGGTATATTTGTCCATTATCCTGGTATATTTGGCCCTAATCCTGGAATTTATGGCACCAATTTGTGTGAATGATTTCTCACTGCCCAAAATCAGCCTTACCTCAAAAGTAAGCCCTAGTCCTTTTTCCGGAGGTCAAAAGAAAATAAGACTGTGTCTTATTTTTGGAGAAACAAGGTAGGAAAAAGTACTAGAAGGCTAATTACCATAACACAAATAATAAGTATACAATAAAAAGAAGTAATACAAAAAAGACTAAGGTAAGAGATCTCTTACTACAAAGTAAATTAGATAACCAGGTGCAAATCTGATATCTTCACCTTTGTTCTCAGGGCGAAATGATCAGAAAGCAATCCATTATATCCATGTGGAGTGAGCTGGATAAATTGACATCTTTCCTTCATGTAGATCTCCAGAGTCTTGACTTGGCAGAAAAGTGTTCTAGATTGACAACCCTTGCAAATACTTTCCTTACACCTGAAAGATTATTTTTAACTTGTACCGAGCTTAAGTGTTAAAGTTTGGCTTCAAGTTGTTTTATCCATGCTGTGTACTTCCCTGCTGCCTACATCCAATTCTTCAGGATCTTTTTCAAAACAAGGAAGCATCTCAAGTAAGAATAAGTAAACAAAGTGTAATGTCACAGGGAGCAGCAACCAATCTAATATAAAAACAGACGCTTCCACCGATGCAGCACCTTCTGTGAGTTGGGAAAAGCTTCTGGCAATAAATCTCATAGAAATGATGCATAGATAATATTTGTTAACATTAGCCAAAATAAAGCCTCTGTTAATATTATTAATTAGCTGAACTTCTGAAGCAGGATCCAAAAAGGTCAGTTTGGACAGTAAAACTAATGTTGAGTTACCTGGAACAAAAAAACCATTATTTTGCTAGATTAATGGATGATTCAATAGGTCAAAGTGGCCTTAGAAAACCCCCAATAGGCTTTAGTGTATTGTTAGCTAGAACCATCAGACATTCTGCAAAAATATTCATTACTGTTTGTATGAAATCATAACCACACTACAAGCCATAAGTGAACAAGAGAAAGAAGAGAATATAATTCTATAGTAGCCTAATGATAGACATCTTTATTATTTGTTCCTCCACTATGTTAGCAATTTTTTTTTATCACCGCACTAGACAGCATTGCTTGTTAAAGGGAATCTGTCAGCAGGTTTTTGCTACTGTAAGGAGGTGGACTAGCAGTCACATTCCTCCCTGAAGACACTATTCACGTTGTTGTTATGTAAAGTCATGTGAATTGTATCTAGAAATAAGCAAACCTTTTGAAGTTTGGGTTCGGTTTGTCAATCGGGCATATGTTCTCCGTATAGATTAGCGAACACTTTGCCAAACTTCTGAACCCCATTCAAATCAAGGGGAGGCAAAATCAAGGGCCTAGAAAACACCTTCAAAGAGGCTCAAAAGCAGCCAAACACAGCTCAAACTGTTTTACAGTGGGGCTCCGCTGTTTTGGCACAGATATTACCTTCCTACGCTATTACTTAACAAATTTCAGCGCTGCTGTCACCATGCTTCCGTGCCCAGTCATGAACCTCAGACATTTTAACTTCTTCCCCCTCTTCTGACTGGTTAAAGCCTCACTCACCCTCCCTGCCAGCATCTGTGATTGGTTGTCAGTATGGCAACCAAACTGATGCCAGTTTGCTATAAAAATAAATAAATAATTGAAAAAATTGTTTTAAGTCCCCCTCCAATTTTCATAACAGCCAAGATAAAGCCACCAGCTGTGGTCTGCAGTTTGCAGCTGGCTAAGAAAAATAGTGGGAATTACACAACTTAGTAATGTTGAGGCATCAATCAGATAACTGATATTAGTAACTAAGTCAGTAAGAACACAAATAACCAGACCAATAAATATTTTATTTGAAAATGAACCCCAATGGATTCCTCTTTCACCTTTTTATATTTTATAAAAATTAATTTGTTGAAAGTCTCCCATTTTTCCAACCCCCCAAAAAAGGATGTAAAAAATAATTAGAAACCCCCAAAATATAATGAAACCCAAATAAATACTGAAGTAGTCCCAGCATATGGAGGGAAAGATCAGTCACTGCATCCCCCATATGGTGGGACAACAGCCATTCCACGACTATTGGCAGTGTGACAAGCCGTGACTTCCCTGATATTGTCTCAGGTTAAACAGCATTTATCACGCAGCAGGGAATCACACTGTGTGACCAGAAATAACATCAGTGGCATCAGTGCTCATAACAGACACTATCTCATGAGAGATGCGATATTGCATGATATGTAGCAGATATATCTTGCCAGTATCATGATACAGCGCATATGAGGAAAAGTAATGTCAGGGAGTGCAGTGCAGTTCAAACTTGTAGTATAGCCACTGTGTGACCCTCGAGTCTGACTAGCAGTAATGTTTGTGATGGCACTGCTTGCCACACTGTCACCAGTGCCTGCATACATGCTCTCGCAGCATATGGAGGATGCTTTTTGTGTTTGATACTTCTTTTGAAGCAGATTTTGAGAATCTGTATCACAAACTGTATGTCTATCTTGAAGGCAGTAAAGTCTATGAGAGTTGGGAAGTGCTGTGTCAACATATTTTTTTTTCTTGTAGATTTGCTGCAAATTTTGGGGCAGAAAAAAGAAAGCTGAAAGACATGTGCAGAAAAAAAAAAGCAACGTGTACCCAGCACTCTTAACCTTTCATAAACTATGCTGGCCCCAGGATAGACATGCAGAATTTGATGCAGATTCTTAAAAGCTGCATAAAAAAATCATTAAACATCACACCATGGATACAGAGCCTAAGAGGGTCCAGGGAGAGATGAAATTCTGGTGAAAGGGCTTGAGGATTACTCTTGCCCCCTGGTTACCTACAAAGACAGGACAGGCGTAGCCAACTACAGTCCTCATGGTCTGAAAACAGTGCAAGTTTTCAGGAATTCCTTAACATTGCAAAGGTCATCCCCTGCAGAGGTGATGGTTTAAGCAACTTGTGCAATGCGTGTGCAATGCTAAGTAAATCCTGAAAAAATGCACTGTTTGTGGCTCTTGATGACTGCACTTGGTCAGCCCTTTCTACAGGAGTGTGTGTAGTGTCTTGCAATTCCATACCTCAGACTATCAGGCAAGAGGCCTGCTGCTTATTCGTCAGTCTTTGTAGGGCAGTATCAAAGTACCTCTTTACAGAAACAGTCAAACACATTAGGAGTGAAGTAAGAAAACTTTACTCTAGCAACTTTTGATGGCACATGATGTAATTTGTAACATATATCAGACCCAAACAGTAAAATTTAAACATATGCACTTAGCACATACCATAATAAGTCTCAAAGACACGTATATTAATATGCACAGTATACATAAGGAAAGTCCCACAGGGATAAGCAGATTCCATTACAATGGTGCAATGTCGATTAAGGGCACAGTCCACTAAAGGCTTTGAGGTGTTGCCTAAAGGCTGCAGTCCCACTAATCCAACATGGAGAAACATGACTGGCACTAAACTTGGGAAGGGGAAAAATAAAATGAACACAGGTCTTGCTCTTTGAAGAACTCAAAAACAACTGAAAAATGTCTTTCCCCAGACACAAAATCCAACTTAGGGACAGGTCAGCGACCCACCAACATGGCATTTTTAGAGAAGTCCACTGTTTAACTGGAGAAAAACTGTCTAGCAGCTTTCTCATTGCTCCTCCGGATGGAGGTCGCCGTACCTCATGGTATTCCACTGCCAGACGCAGGGGCTACTCCTCTAGGGGCATTCATCATGATGTATCTTCTGATGCTGAAGCACCCTCTGCCCCTGGTAGTGAGGAAGATGACATCCTCCAGTGCAGGTATATTTTGAGGTGGATCCATTATTATCAAGTTACCAAAATGCGTACTACAGGCACATTGTGACACAGAGTAGCGGCATTGTACTGCACTACTAAGATGGCATCAGGCTACATGGTGACGCCTTTGTGCTTCCCCAGGGGCTGCCTCTTCCAGTGCCATGACCGAATTTCTAATAGGATGATATTGTTTGCACAATCTTGTTGCCTAGCTCTTCATTAACCCCTCCATGGGGTGGGCTGCAAAAGGCGCTTGACTTACAAATCCCATTCCCCATGACACAGGCTGAGTTTGCGATAGGTGGGAGTGATTATTTAATCCTGACATATTTATAGGAGAAATAAGAAAAACGAAATAGTTTATTCAGCTTACCACCAATTCATCAGGAATGTTGGCTAGTGGGCAGCAATGCACTGACAAGTTCAACATTAATTATACATATAACACACTTGTGCACATGCCAAAAATCTGTGTTCTAAATATATAGACTGAAATGAAATAGAAGTACCAGAAGCATCCCGGACAGCAAGACAACAGGACATGCTTCGCAGACCTGATAAGTATAATGATCTTGTTTATTAATGATATGCTTTATTTGACAACCTCTGGATGCGAACTGTAATATGGATTTTACAGGGAAACCCATGTTCCAGATATATGCACAGACACTAGGTGTCAGGCACACACCTCGAATTTTACAATTTGGGTTCGTCCATTACTATTCGGCAGACATGAGAGTGCAGTGCAATATATGCTGAGGTCAATGGTGGAGGAGATCAATCTCTCTTTCTCCTTCACAGCTGTAATGCGGTCGCAGGATCAGATCACAGTTGTCTGACACTTGGTTCATGCTTGCAGCAGAGCCTGAGCCACATGTCATTAACATATCGCATCTGATGCTCTTGCATTGGATATGTAAGCTAGTGTGACCCCAGTCTAAGCCAGTATGCCAAGAACTATGGTTTTACACCTTCCCCTACTCAGATCTGATCTTCTGTGCAGGGCTACTCACATAATTCACCCTTTGTAGACCTCCTCTTCAGAGCTGGAGCTAGGCTTTGCTAAGCTGGTGTTTATGTACCAAGCTGTCAGATAGCCACAAGTCCTACATCACAAGCCTGCAGGCCACATGAGGCTCCTGAACTACAGGTTGGGGACCCCTATTGTAGAATATGTACATAGACATAATATGAACTAATGGGCAATGATCACAATCGCTTGTGAATTTTTTGAGGGGAAATTCTAAAATCCTCCTCAAAAACTCTAGGAACACACCACCTTAAAATTAACAGAATGCATTATAATGTACTATAATGTCAAAATGAGACATGTTGTGTCATATGATGCTTTTTTTTAACTTATTCAGGGTTCATAAACCCTAAAAAGGTTAAAAGAAGGGACATGATCATTCCCCCGGCAGCTGCTTCTTCAAGGCCTTACACTCTCTGCACTTCACAAGGTAGAGTGAAGCACTTCACCTGGGAAAACTGTGCCAAAATCAAGTCAATTCTATTAGCCGATTCATGGCTTTCAAATTATGAAGAAGTTTTAAAAAAATTATAGAAAAAGGAATATGAGCACTCCATAGTTTTATTTGCCATTGCTGTGCATATGTTTGCTCTTTTGGCATCTAATAAGTGCTTTTTCAGACAGATTCCACATAGAATGTTTTTTATCTACCGATAAACACATTGATTACATTGATTCTACTCAAATATGGTATCAGTAAAACATGTCAGCTCAGGGAGCAAAAAATAAGCCAAAACTTAGCACCAGATCTTGAAAAATAAAAATGTTACAGTTGTCAGTAAAGTGCTCCAAAAGTGAATTTTTTTTATTTGGACAAATTTCTGAATTTTTTTTTTTACTATTTAAATTGAAAGAAATCTATACATGTTTGGTATCTATGAACTTGTGCCGACCTGGAAAATCATACTATCTGGTCAGTTTCTCCATATAATAAATATGGTAAATAAAAAAAAAACTACAATTGTGGAATTGCACTTTTGATTTGCAATTTAACCGTAATTGGAATTAGTTTCCCGTTTTCCAGTTCCCTGTATGGTAAACTGAATGATGTTAAAAAAAAGTACAACTTGTCTTGTAAAAGACAAGCTCTTATATTGACGGAAAAATAAAAAAGGTATGGCTCTTGGTACAAGAGAAAGGAAAAATGAAAGTGCAAAAATGGAAAATAGTAAAATTGTAAAGGGGTTGATAGAAGCCTGAGACAGTTAGAGAACCTCAGGTCTTTTATGCCCCAAACCTATCACTATCTGTCTGTGCAACTTCCTACTTAATTCCTAATCATCCCTATCTAAACTAAATGTGAAATATAAATGTGTATTTATAACTTACATTTTCCCCATTCTGAGCATGTTCCCAGACGTGTGAATGACCTGTGGGTAATGGATGGGCAGTCTCTCCAGGTTCATGTTTCTCCTCGCTCCATGGTATCATGCCCTAGTGGGCATGATAATTAATTCTGAGGCACGGTTCTGAGTTTAAAATTTTATGGGCAGTTCTTTGCTGGTATGATGCACAGAAGCCCATCATTTCTGGTCCTGCGCAGTGTGGGGGTGTATTGGTTATACTGGCCAGCTCTAAAGCATGTGCAGTGAGCATTCCAAACCCGACCCATACAGCCAATAATCCGGAATTGACGCACCTGTTTTTCATACATGAAGGAACTGCCCACCAAATTTGAAACTCTGGATGGTGCTTCTGAATTAATTATCATACCCACCAGGGCATAATACCACAGAGCAAGGAGGAAGAATTGACCCGGAGGGACTGCCTACCCCTTACCCACAAGAACACCTTTAAAATGGGGGAAAATGTAAGTAACAAATAGCGTTATTCCCACATTTATACTATACATTTAGCTCAGACAGGGATGATTAGGGATGAAGTAGGAAGCTGCTGGGACAGGTAGTCATAGGTTTGTGGGCTATAAGTGAACTGACAGGTTCCCTTCAAAAGAAGCTAAAAATGACTTTGTTTGCACACATCCCTGAACTCCTCTCCCCAATACACAAACTCTTAAAGAAAAAAATATTGGAATCTAAAGCCAGCGCCACACGCAGCAACCAAAGCTGCGATGTCAGAAGCAATGCGCGGGTGCGCGCTCGCTTCCGACATCGCAGCCTTGGTGTCACATGGCAGCGATGCGGGCGGAGCCATCGCTCGCTGGGCTGGGATCAGCTCAGCAAGCGATCCGCACCAATACTGCGGTATAGGCTGGATCGCCACCAACATCGCTATTGCGGTGTCAGACGGCGCGATCCAGCCTAATCGCTGATTGCAGATTGACAGGTTTATGTTCATGCAGTCAACCTGCGACCAGCGATAGATCGCAGTTGTTAACACAGCACAACGCACTTGCGATATCGTGAGCAACATCGCTGATGCGTCACTTTTCAGCGATGTCGCTCACGATATTGATGCATGTGACGCCACCTTTAGAGTCCTCAGTGTTTGATACCTTTTAATAGCTAACTGAATAGATGTTAAACATAGCAAGTTTTTAGGACACTGTGACCCGTTTGTCTGGCACATAATGACACATAGATCATGAAGACACATTCATTTATACATATACAAATGAAGAAAACAGAAACAAAAAAAAACAGTCTTAGGTGCTGTAGTAAATGCGACAGGTAACGTAAAGCAGAGTCAGGCTAGGGAGGAAGAGAGGGGCTGGGGAATTGAAACTAAAAGTCTAAGATAAGTGGAACAAATTGTATAATGGTCATATGGTAGTAGTCTGTGGAGAACTGAAAATACTTAAATGAGTTGAACACCCTCACTTCCTTTTATTGCTTTCCTCAACTCATTTAAGTATTTTCAGTTCTCCACAGACCACTACCATAAAATAATACAATTTGCTCTGCTCATCTTAGAATTTTAGTTTCAATTCCGCAGCCCCTCTCTTCCTCCCTAGCCTGACTCTGCTTTACGTCACCTGTCGCATTTACTACAGCATCTAAGACTGTTTTTTTTGTTAGTTTTTTTGTTTCAGTTGCTTATGTATATATGTACTGTATGTGTCTTCAGAATCTGTGTCATTATCGGCCTGACGAAGGGGCCACAGTGTCCCGAAAGCTCGCTATGTTTACCATCTTTTCAGTTAGCCATTAAAAGGTATCAACCACTGAGGACTCTCAGATTCCAATATTTTCTATCTACTGGCTAACACGGTACAAACATTTTTTACCTTAAAAGAAAAAAGGAATTTTACATACAGCTAGAATAAAAAAATGAAAGCTAAGAAATTACCCAACTGTTCACTTATTACTTTATCTATAAGGTGAGAGGTCATTTCTAGTTGAATAAAAACAACTTTAATTTTGTAAATTCAAGCACTACGGCTACAGCAAATATCGAGTTTATTCATTGTATTTCTGAAGCAGAAGAAAATGTAACAACTATCTGTGTTCAGGTAATGGCTGATTGATATAGGAGGCAGAATAAATGTTTAAATCAGAATTCGCATATTGATTGAGAATATCTTTCCAGAGAGAGTCTTACTGAGATGAGCTTCTTGTTCTTGCTAACATGCCTGAGGGAAAAAGCTTTTAGACAATGTTAGATTGCGATCAATGGACAAATTAAACTTAATTCCATATGTTTCCTCTTTCAGAATGTATCTGCTTAGTACTTTAAATAATCTTTCAATAGCTCACTTTACATTATTTCCTCTTTTTTTTACTAGACACACTTATCTGAAATTGCAGTAGAAACAACCTATATTTAGTTAATGGGAATCTAATGCAATTTATTTGTTAACCTGTGCATCATATTTAATTTCCAGTTGATATGATCAATAATGTATTGATTTCTTTCCACTGTAAAGTGAAGTATATATATCCAAAGCGAGGTCATCGGAGAAGTTCCTTTTAAAATACACTTTGCAGCTACTGAAAAACCTATTACAGCAATTGGTTTTCTTTTCTCTTAAATGAATGACAGGCAGCAAAAGTATCTGCAGATGGAGAACAAACTGGGAAGGATGCTGAAAGGACAAATGAAAGGGCAAAACAACTGGAGGATTTTGTAAAAGACACCTTACAGACATCAAAAGGTAAATTCATTGCATCAAATCATTATATATCCGTGTAATATGTAAATGTAGATTATTATGTATATAGCAAGCAGCTGTAAAAATCAGGTTTTTGCTCATTTATAAACTTGACCCATAAAGCTTTGCTACCCTTCACATATAATGGCTAACCATTGGCTGCCTTTAGGAGTGAGCAATATATGGATTCATACAGTGGCCAGTGAGCTCATGTTTATTATAAAATCTATAGGTAATGAATTGTCTCTATTGGTAGTTGTAGAAAAATTGTATTGCTATATACATAGGCAGTTCAGTGCAGAACTTCATGCTATATCTGGTGGTGTCCACGCATTTGTCTCTTCTACTCCAAATGTTTGACTACCAACTCAGTTAAGCTGTTCCTCGGTGCTGTCTGCTTTACAAGGTACCTCATTACCGACACAGGGATGCTGTTCCTTAGTGCTATCCACGTACTTGACTCTGAAGAATCAAAGGGCCTGACTTCAGACACAGTTCTGCTGGCATTAATGCAATCCACATATTTGGCTATGCTACACTAAGGTGACTGACTACCAACTAATCTGAGCTGTTCTCTGTGCTGTCCTCACACTCTACTACTCTAGGGTACCTGACTGCAGTCACAGTTCTGCTGTTCCTGGAGCTGTCTGCACACTCAGCTCAGCTATAAGGTGCCGGACTACTGCCCATCTCTTTTTTCCTGATGCAGTTCGCACACTCAGTTATATGTCACCTTACCTTTTAGAATTTCCAGCCCTACAGCTCCCTGTCTATCCAGCAATTTTTATTGTTTCTGACTCTCCCCATTGTTCTTTGTGCTATCTAGCAAGTCAGCTCAGTGCCTCCAGTCTGTGCTGCTTCTTAAATGAATAAAAGGATAAAAAAAATAGTTATAAAAAAATTGTATACATTATTATATATTGTACATATCGAAAATTATATTTACATTTTTATTACAATTTATATTGCAGCAACATGGAAACCATTTCAGTGGCGAAATTTTCTGGAATAAGGCTAGTTTAACACTAGTGTTTTTTCGAATCCAGGGGCATGCAGGTTTTTCCCCTGGACCCTCCCTCAATAATGCAACTGGATGCACCCACACCGGTGGTATCACTGACCCAGGCTCACAGATCAGTGATAATTCTGGTGTAGGAGTGTGGCACCCCACGAAGTCAAGTGGCACAGAGGGGTATTGCACCCGTAAAAGAGGTGTAGTTGCCCCAGCTGCAAGTGGACCCTAAGTTGGTGGGTGGGACCCATTTCCAGCACTCCACGTTAGCATAGTGGTGGGAGGTTACCCAAGGAGGGGATATATTCACCCCCAGGGGAGATCAAGAGGAGTTGGTTAGTTGGAGGAGGAGGAGAGGGGTGGAACAGCTGAAAGAGTGTGGAACGAGGCAGAAGGTTTACCTGGACGGTTTCAAGCCAATCCAGAGGAAAGAGGAAGGGATCCAGAAGAGATCTTGAAAGAGGGTACCCAACGTGAGAAGTCCGGGCCCTAAAGAGAAAGGGAGAAACCCAGAGTGGAGAGACCATACTCCAGTGGATTCTCCAGTCCTCCACGAGAACGCCGGGCCCAGAGGATCCGGCCAAAGTCCATCTTTGCAGTCGGCAATCAGTTGCTGTGGTCCATATATCGCCACAGCACCCTGCCAGATGGAGCGGTCTGCATGCTTCCTTACACCGAGGGAGAGGACTCCCAATACTACCTACACAGAGCCATTGGGTATAGGCCAATCCTTGGCGGGGAAGAAAGGACACGGGTTCGTCAACTAAGGTACACCATGAGTTCCACCATACCACCTGGGATCTCTTGCAGCCACCTGTAGAGCTACCTGTTATTTTAACATCTGATGCTGGACTGTGAACTTTGTATGATGCTGCTATAAGTTGACAGTAAAGTACCCGGGAGAAAGTGACTTTGCCTGTGTGTTAGTTTCTACATCTACCTGTTCCCTTGCAGGAACACTGCCCCGGATGAATTGCTCTGACTGTAGGGAGCTTTGCCATCTCAGCCGCACTACCATCTATCTCCGGCGGACTGTGGCGGTGCTGGTGACCCATCACTATGTACTACAGGTGGTGTCACATGACAAACTCTTATCCCCTGTAAATACACCCTTTTTGAAGTGTCACCCAGGCCATGGGATCAGGCGCTGCCGCCCGTGACATCCTAGAACACCCACCAAGCCTGGTACCTGAATACCCCAGGGCCTGGGGCTTGACAGGAGCATACAGTTGCTTCTGGGTGCATACTATGCTCCCTGAATCCGGGTCTAAATGACACACCTTCTAGGGGGCATGTAAATTATAACTATGTTCTGGGCAGGTGCAGTTTTAAAGTCCGGATCGGACCCCGGATCCGGCAGGATCTGGACTCCCAAAGGTCTTGGTTTAATGCACATTTAATATTTACCTGCGTTGCCCAGATCCAGGTGGATGCAGGTTTTCACGGTTTTGGTCACGGAGATAAAAATTGCAACAAGATGCAGATTTTGTCTCCGTGAAAAATCTGTGGACACCTGCATTCACCCAGATTCGGGGGAACCATACACAACTGGATGCACCCGCAAGTGCCCGCCGTCACATTGAAAGTCAATGGGTCCAAAAACTGATGCGGGTGTACCCAATTTGTGATAGGATCACATGAATGGCTAAAAACACAGTTGTGAAACCAGCCTAACACTGCACAGTGCCATTTCCATTAGTATAGAAGCCAGTTGCAGCAAATAGCCATCATGCAGTGCTATAATATATTTTTGGGCATCCAGCAACATCTTTTCCCCCTCAGGTTTCCCCACTTGCAGTGATTGTACACACAGTGGTTGCAGATGTGGCCCCATACATATTATTTACATTTTTTCAGACCAAGACATTTCCAAGGCATTTTTTGACACAGAACAATACATAATTTTATGCAAGGACCTGGATTCAAATAAATATCTATGAAATAAAAAAATATAAGGGGTTGTGGGAATTGAAATACATCTGTCCATCCGTGATTACTGGGCTGCAAGCTCTAGCCATGCTTTGCTAGTTTTCTCTTCAGTAATGTCTAGGATCAAAAACAAGGCATTAAAAAAGTTTTCATGTTCCTGATATGGTAACACAATACCATATGTAATATGGTAACACAAAAAAGTATATTTGAGCATTTTTATAGTTGAAATATAGTACAACATCCAGTAAATAAAAAAATACATTTTCAATAGTACTTTCACCATGAAAAAAATAATTTTTCTACCTGGCAAATGATTTCTAGAAAATATTTTTGTGGAAACAATGCTCTCTTCACCATGAAGGCTAACATTTTATGGGTTTCTTTTATTGAGAACCCTTTAGAATGTCAGCATTGCTTTGTAAATACCATCATCAGATGTGATGTTCTTTACTCCTGAACCCTATCATTTGTCCCTCCAAAATACTAGAACCAGATGAAGTGTATTTATACATCCAACAAAATCATAATTAGAGGGTTGCTATATCACTATGGATCAAACTGGGTGCAAGTAATTGGGCCTTTTATGTTTCGACCCACTGAAAATATTGACCATTGTAAAATATCTGGTTAAAAGATCAAGACTACATGTAGCAGAACATGATACTTACGGTACTAAACTGTCTATCCACTGCTGCATAATCTGGGCACAATTTATTAGGAACTAAAATTGCATTTTTATGGAAATTGTGCAATTTTACCTCTACAGTCAGAATTGTGCACTAATATCAAGAATATACTTCTGCAGTCAAAATGGTCATTACCCCAATAAATTAATGCTTTGATGGTATATTTTGCAAAATGGGGTCATTATTTGGAAGTGTACAGTGCTTTGATACCTCTCGGGGCTCTTCAAATATGACATGGTGCCTGAAAAGTGCTCTATTAAAATTTAAGATCCAAAAATCAATTAGTGCACCTTCCCTTCTGAACCCTGCCATGTGCCCAAACTGTAGTGTCCATTCACATATAGGTTACTGTCATACTAAGGAGAAATTGCATAATGAACTAGAATGATAGAATGGTAGAGTTGGAAGGGACCTCCTGGTCATCTGGCCTAATTCCCTGCTCGAAGCAGGATTCAGAAAATCATACCAGACATATGTTCTTTTTTCTACCTCTTGTAATAATTTACGTGTTATTGTAAAAAATATCATTTTTTATTTTCACAGCCCAGTGCTAAAGAAACCTGTGAAACACCCGTAGGTAAACATGGCTACAATATCCTAGATTAGTGGTAGATTTTTTTTTTTTATATACCGTATATATAATTTTTATTAACTTTTAAAGCCATTTTACAACATGACAGAATAACTAGAATTACTGCTTTACAATGACATTCATTAGCTCTCAAGCAATAATCATAGAACGAAAAACAGGTGAAAAGATAACCAAGTCCCTGTGCCCACCCTCCTCCCTTCCCCCCTCTGCCATTTAGTCATATGTGTCTACTGGTCTGAGCCATATTGTTGGCTAAGGTTCTACGTAGACTGCATCTATGATCATTAAATGAATGTCTATTGTTGTTAGTGTCTCCTGAAGGGTACTGAGGTATTTTGATATCTCTTCTCGGTGTCTCTACGTCCCCTCCACCACCCTATCTCATATTTTTAGGTTACCCAAGGCTCCTTTTAAATCTTCCATGTTGTACCAGGAAGAATGCGAGAAGGGGGACATAATCTGTCTGATCTCCTCCGGGGACAACTGGGTGGATATAAACCTCCTCCACTTCCCAAAGAATCTGGGAGACAATCTGTCCACATCTCTCTCAGCCTCCATTTTCTCCCATGTTAGTAATGTTTTCAATGTAATCACTACGTCTTGTAAGCCAGACAAAGAGTCTGTTATCAACCTCCCCAGGATTAGACGTTTGGCCGCCATTGCCACCATGTGAAAGATACACAATTCCTCTCGTCCCATACCCGTGCCCCTTGCATCATGAAAGATCCATTTCACCAAGTCTAGTGGGACATCTATTAGGGATGGGCGAATCTACTCGCTAGGACTCGTTACTCGGCGAGTAGTAAGGGACTCGCAGGACTCGGTACTCTGCGAGTTTCCCAGTGATTACTCGCACGAGTCCAATGCAAATCAATATCAATCCTAGTTTTGTCAGAAACGCTGACAAAACTAGGATTGCCATTGTTTGCATTAGACTCGGCTACTGTGCGAGTGATAGCAGGGAAACTCGCAAAGTAACTGCTGTTTCTTTGCGAGCCGAGTCCAGCTGTCTGCTCTGTGCAGCTCCAGGGTCCTAGAGCCCGACTGCTCACAGACATGATGTAGCAGTGCTGAGATTGTTCTCAGTCTGCTCATTCCCTGTGCATAGACATCTATATCTATGCACAGGGGATGTAGCAGAGAGGACATCGCGTTTTGGACTACGTCGGACGGAAGAGGATTTTTTTAATTAAAGATGGAGTCCCTAATGGCTTTTTTTTTTATTTCAAATAAAAATTTTTCTCTGTGTTGTGTTTTTTTAACCCTTTATTGGAGATTCTTAGTGGCTGGGTCAAACGTGGCCTGACATTAAGAATCTCGGGCTTAATACCAGCTTGTATAACAAGGCTGGTATTAACCCCTTTATTACCCAGCGTGCTACCGTCACCAGGGCCGCTGGAAGAGCGGGGTTCAGCGCCAGAGGATGGCGCTTCAATGAACGCGCCATCTTCTGGGGCGGCTGCGGGCTGCAATTTGCAGCGGGGGGTGCCCAGAAAGCTTGGGCATCCCTGCGCTGCGGATTCCAGCCCCCAGCTGCTTAGCTGTACCTGGCTAGACATAGAAATTGCGCGGAGCCTCACACATTTTTTTTTTATTATTTCATGAATTTCAGAGTCAGAGTCTCAGAGTCAGAGTCTCAGAGTCAGAGTCAGAATCTCAGAATTTCATGAAATAATTTAAAAAAAATGCGTGGGGCTCCACGCAATTTCTTTGTCTAGCCAGGTACAGCTAAGCAGCTGGGGGCTGGAATCCGCAGCGCAGGAATGCCCAAGCTTTCTGGGCACCCCCCGCTGCAAATTGCAGCCCGCAGCCGCCCCCGCAGCCGGGGAGAGCCCGATCCTCCAGTGCAACGGATACCGTCTACTTCCCGTAAAAGTAGGATCTCAGATTTGGACTTGTTTAACTTAAATCCTGAGAATCTCTCGAACTCCTCCAAGCATCCCAGGACCTCGGGTAAATCCCTCTGCACATTTCCAAAATACAGCGCTATGTCATCTGCAAATAAGCTAACTCGCAACATCTTACGCCCCATCTTGATACCCTCAAAAAGCATATCCGAGGCCATCCTCCTTGCCAACGGTTCCAATTCCAGGTTAAAGAGAAGTGGGGACAGCGGGCATCCCTGGCGAGTGCCCCTACCCAATGAAAAGACATCAGATAGAAAGCCTGGAGTGCTGATTCTCGCCCTGGGATTGGTGTAAAGGCATCCCAAAAATGTTCGCGCTGGTCCTATCAGACCTATGTTATCTAGAACCAGGTCCAGCCACGGCCACCTGACATTATCAAAAGCTTTTTCAGCGTCTAGGGTGACCATGGCTGGACCCAGTCCCCTCCCCCTCTCCATTCTCCCAGCAACATCCACCGCCAACAACACCTTTCTAACGTTGCTAGTTGCCGAACGACCCTTGATAAAGCCTGACTGATGTTCCCCTATTATATCTGGCAAGATCCTGGCCAGGCGATTCGCCAGAATTTTAGAGGCAATTTTCAGATCGATATTAATGAGAGATATCGGTCTATAATTTGCCGGATTTTCCATATTCGTATCCCCCTTCGGCAGTAGTGTTATGTGGGCTAGGTTCATCTGGTCTGAAATTGGGGTTCTCTCTCTCACTCCATTGAAGACTCCTGTTAGACATGGGGCCACCTGGTCTTTTAGGGCCCTGTAGAAGCCTCCGCCGAAGCCGTCTGGACCTGGTGCTTTATTGGGGTTCAGGGTTTTAATAGTCTCTATCACCTCGCTAAGTTTGAATTTGGCATTCAACATTCCCAGGTCTTCGTCCGAGATCTTAGGCATATTTGCCTCGTTCAGCCATTTTTGCCCACCACCCCCCTCCTCCCCCGGGGTCTTGCATAGATTTGCGTAGAATTTTCGAAGAATACCTGTTATTTTTTTGGGGTCTGAAGTCAACGTCCCATCCATATCTGTCAAGGCGACTATGGTCGCCTTAGGGCGCTGTCCGCGAGCCAGATTCGCCAGCAGTCTCCCAGGCTTGTCACCATGACGATACAATTTGGATTCCCACTCTGTTCTGTACATGTCATCTTTCATCTTAGTCCATTTGTCAAAACTATTTTTATGTTGAATCCATTGTGCCTTATTATTCTGAGTTGGTTGGTCTTTAAATGCTACGCTGCTCTGACTTCGTCACTGTATTTTATGTACATAGTAGATATTCTTTTTTTCAAGGTGGTGGTGTAAGCCAATATCTTCCCCCTTAATACCGCCTTGGCTGTCTCCCAAAATAGCACTGCGTCATCTCTGTGAGCCGCGTTATCTGAGGGGGGGGAGAGAGGTGCCTACAGCCCGCCCCCTATGCAGCCCTGGTGAGGTGAGGAGTGGGGGGGGGGGATGCGCCGGCGCCCTCTGTGAGTTGGCCCGGGCAAAAGGTCCGGCTGCACCCCTAGATACGCCCTGACCTAACCTAACATAACCTAACCTAGCCCTAACTAGCCCTAACCTAACAATAACCCTAACCCTAACACTAGCCCTACCCTAACCTAGCCCTAACCCACAATAACCCTACCCTAACATACCTAACCTAACCCTAGCCTAACTAACAATAACCTACCTTATCCACTAGCCCTAACCCTAACATAACCTAACCCTAACATAGCCAACCTAGCCCTAACCTAAAAATAACCCTAACCTCCACTAGCCTAACCCTAACAATAACCCTAACCTAGTATGGAGAGGGGGCGGTGCCATATCACTGACATGCGCCGGCGGCAACGGGCAGGTAAGCCCGATGCCAGCCCCTTCCCCGGCTTGACAGCACCCGGCCTCGGTCACAGCACTGGGGCTGGGAGCGGGCGGCGGTGCTCCCGCCGGTCCGCAGCACTGGGAGCTATGGGCTGGTGGCGGCTGGTGCTCCGTGGTCCACAGCACTGGGAGAGAGGCGGGCAGTGGTGCTCCCCGCGGTCGCAGCATGGGAGCAGGGGGGGCGGGCGGTGCTCCCCGCCGGTCCGCAGCACTGGGAGCAGGGGCAGCGGCGGTGACTCTCCGCCGGTCCGCAGCCTGGCAAGCAGGGGCGGGCGGCGGTGCTCCCGTGGTCCACAGCACTGGAGCAGGGGCGGGCGGGTGCTCCCGCGGTCCACAGCACTCGGAGCAGGGGCGGCTAAAATAGGGACACTGACAGCACCAGCCGCGGGTAAACCGAGTGTGATCGGGGTTACTGCTCTGGCAGTAAAAGTTAACCCGAGTCACACTCAGGATACCGCTAGGCAGTTAAGTGCAATTTGCAAGCAAGAATACTCAAACATGTCCATACATGAGATAAAATTTTAAAAAACAAAATAAGAATAACCCATAAATTAAGAAAATGATAATATATATGGACATTTTAAAAAAATTTAAAAAAACTATTTATATATTCGTCTAATTTTTCTGTCTGTCCTTGTACGGAAATTGCATGCTGATTGGGCTCGACGCCCGACCATCAAGATGACAGTTGGCCCGGGAAATTTGGGGCGATTGAACCATCACGCCCCATACCATGGAATCAGCGCCTAGCCTCATTCTGGCTGCTCCAGCGGAAGTACCCTACCGTGCTAGAAATTTGTCAGTGTGATACAGCAGTGACAGGCCCGCTGTGAGATCACTTTTGTCAGAGGTCAAGCAATGAGTGGGAATGACCGCATAGTTGCAGAAGAAAGACCCCAACCGATGCTACGATCTCGCTCAGTGTGGGCAACCACATGCCTTGTACACTCCAGATTTACAGTGATGTTTTTGGGGGCTTGTAGCTTGTAGTGTATGGTCCTTAAATCGCACTGAGATTTGAAAAAAAGGCTTTTGGGAAAACCAAAAGGATTGTTTTTTTAAACCTTAAACTAGTATTTGTGGGAGACCCCCTTTTTTGGGTTAGGAGAACCCCGAGAATTAGGGCCCCGGCTCTGAAAAGCCCCAAAAGATGAGGGGTAGGGGGTTGGGAGGTGCTGACTGTGAAAAAATTTTTTGGGGGTTGAAAAAAGAAATTTTGAATTGGATCCTATATTTGTACGGCAGCCAGTGCAATGCTGGCACCGAGGGGAAGCATCCGGTAAGGGTTACCAGATGGGTAAACCCAGCTGCCACATTAAGGTAGCCCGGAGGGGGGAAAAGGGCCCTAGTGGGGGGGGCAATTAAAAGAATTACAAAACCCTAGGGGGAACGGTTCAGGGTCAGGGTGGGGGTTTTTGTTGTTTCCATGGTAAAAAAGGGTGGTTTCTAGAAATTTTTTTTGGGTCAAGTGGCAAGAGCGGGCAAGAGATTTTAATAAGAGGGAAAAAGGGAAAATAAAAATGTCAAACAAAACACTAAGAAAAAGGGAACCTTCCTCTCAGGTGTTATCAGGGTGCCGCATACTGAAGGGAGATGCAGATTTGGGAAAGGTTGGGAGCAGAAGGAGTTCAGTTTTGGAAAGGTTAATTTTAGGTAAAGCGGGACATGAATTGGAATCTCCAGTTATAAAATCTTTGGCATTCTGAAATTCGGGCTGGGAAATGAGGTCGGGGGAGGAAGTGTATATTTTTTGTGTCACAGCATAAAGAGGGTACGAAACCCAAATTTTTGCTGATGGTTTTCCCCGTCGGCCCAATGGGGGCTGTGTAAGAGAGAAGAGAAAAAGGCCAAGAAAAACCCGGGGAACCCCAATAGTGAGAGGAAGTGGGGAATGGATTCCAGGGAACGATACACGAAAGAGCAGTCAGAAAGATAGGAAGGAGCCAGGAGAAGGGGTTGTACTTTAGCCGATGAAGTGCAGCATAGCGAGTAAGAAAATGGTGGTCAAAAGCTGCAGAGAGATCAAGAATGTAAGCAACAGTGGTCACCATTGGTTTTCCTGTCAGCCGATCATTGGTCACTTTGATGAGGGTAGTTTCGGTAGAATGTAGGGGATGGAAACCAGACTGGAGTGGTTTCTAGAAAAAGTGAGGGGAGAGGTAAGGGGTGGGGTGAGAGAAAACAGGGCCCCAAAGAGTATGGAATAAAGGGGAGATAGGAGACTGGTCTGATTATTTGTGCAGGGGGGTCAAGGGAAGTTTTTTTTTTAAAAGGAGTAATGTTTGTGTTTTTTGAAGGGGGAGGGGGAAGATGCTGGAAGAGAGGGAGAGATTGAAGATTTTCGGGGATCAGGGGGGTTAAAAGCAGAACTGTTTTGGTGGGGTAAGGGGCAGATTTTATAGATTTTTAACAAAAAGGGTTGTAATGAATAAATTTTTTCTGGTGTTGCGATTTTTTCCTCCTTTGGGCCCGTTCACCCATTTGGAAAAGCTTTGCTGGAGGAATTGGGTTTTGCGATGTAAACCCAGGGCTGTTTTACTTTGTGTTTGGGGTTCGGGAAAGGGGTGCTACTCAGCCCCGGGGTGCTTTTTGAGATTGCCCATTGTAGTGATTCACACCATACGGGACAGGAGAAGGAAAAAATTGGAGACAGTGATGAGATGAAGAGTTTTTGATGTATAAAGGGTTTAATGGCCTGACGTTTTCCCCGAATTGTGATAAGTAGGGGGCACTGGGGTGGGTGAGGATTTGTGAGTGTGAAGGAGGGAACGATTTTGGTCAAGAGAGGAAGAGGGATTTGTCAAGGGGGAGGATGAACAGGGGAAAGGGTAAAGACCACAAGGGTGTTGCCATTTTTGTGTGTCTCAGAGCTTGAATTTGGGGGGCCGAAGGGGGTGGTTAGAGATAGGAGCTGGGATAAGATAAGGCTGTTTATTAAAGGGCCTTTCCCAGAAAAAGGGGTTTTGTATTTTAGGACATAAAGTGCATCAGCCACACGAAAAAATGGTTGAGGAACTGGATAGGTGGGCCTTGGGGATGGTTTTACCACCGCTACTCTGAGGGGGGGGAGGGGAAGAGTCTAATGGTGTGGACCTTGAAAGAAGGGGAAAAGAGTGATGGGGGCAGGTGGGGTGAAACCGGAAAGTACATTGTGGTGAAAGGAAATAACCCGACTCCACCACCATGTCTGTTCTCAGGTCTCAGGGAATTGGGGGAAATTTGGCCCCCATTATAAATTTGTGGCGAGGAAATGTATCTGATCCCCGGATCCATGTTTCAGGGAGGGCCAAGAAAGGGTTTAAAAGTTAGGAGAAAAATATTGTTTGGGTAAAGGGGAAAACTTTTTCCATACAGACTGTGGATTCCAGAAGCACAATTAAAAGAGGGAGATGAAGGTGTGCAAGCAATGTTAAAAGAGGGTTTGTAGGGTTTTTTATGTGAGGTGGGAAGGGGGGTGAATTTAAACAGAGGGAGGACCAGGTTCTGATTTATAAAATATTTATAAAATAATTTTTTTTTTAAAAATTGTTTTTTAAAAAAAAAATATTGTCCCCCTTATTTAATTTCCTCCCGTGCTTGAAGCCTCAAGGCTCTTTAAAAGTGATTTTATGACAAAAAAACCCTCCAAAACCAAATGATTTATCTGAACCCTGCCAAAAAAGGAAAAAAAATAGAGAAGCTTAAATACATAAAATTTTACCTAAATTTTAAAAACCTTGTTTTGATCCAAATTCACACAAAGGCCACATACAATATTTTTAATAACTGCAGAAAATAGTTATAAAACTAAAATGATTTTTTCCCGGTTTGGGGTTTTTAAAAGGATTAAAAATCACATCTGCAAAGAAAAATTATAAAAAATTATTAGCTTTTTAACATTCTTGTTTTTTTAATTTTTTTTTTTTTTGGAGTTCAAAAACACTTGTGAACTCAAATTTAGATTTTTTTAAAATAATTTAAAATTGTCGCCAAACTTAGAAGCTTTCAATGTCCCTTTTTGAATAAATTAAAATGTTTAAAATTGATGCTAACCCAAAAAAGGCACGATAACAAATATCAATTTTACCCCGTTATAAAAAAACTTTGCTCCAATTAATTAAGACCCCGTGTTTGTAGCCCGGCTTTAAAGTAGGGAATGCACAACTAAGATTTGCTGATGTAAAAAGCTGGGTATGTTTTGGTGTAGTTTAGCCCAACCCAAAAAAGCAACAACAGGGTTGGCCAAACAGTCCTTCTTTAAAAATTACAGTAAAACCCTTAAAATTTTGGCCCCCTTAAGGGACCGGGGCCCTCGACGTTTTAGTCTCTGCAGACTTTTTTTTAGCATCCTCCAAATGGCTTTACGAGTCCTTTTTTTACATCTCATTTCAATTATACATTGTTAAAATTAAAATTAAATCTCAATAAGTGTTACATTCACTTTCATCAATTTTTCCAGTATACAACTGTCATAATTTTCCCACCAATTACATTCACATACTGTTATTGCATAGCACTTAGTTTTTTTAGAAAATTTTTTTAGAAAACCCCTTTAAATTTGGGGCTTCATAAGTACATTTTTTACCCGATTTAATTTTATTTTGTGTATACTATTCCCCCCACCCCTTTCTTTAGGTTTTTGGGCCCTGCCTCGGAGTCCCCCGGGAAATCCCCTAGGCGCATGCGTCGGGTATTCTGTGTGTCTCACGTTGCCTGGGTGATTCGGGGGCGTCCCCGGGGCCATCTAACTCCTTTCGCATGAGCGGTGGGACATTTTTTCCCCACCTCCATTTACTTTTCTGCATTACTACACAAACGCTGCTTTGGGATTTTTTGGTATATCTATGCTTTTTTCTTGATCATTTTTTTTAAATATATTATGTTTAAGACTTAAACCCTTTTGCCAAAATAATAATTTAAAAAAGGGGTTTAAAAAACTTTTTTTTTGTGGTGATTTTGTTTTAGAGGGAAAATCTTAACGTTGCTAGTTGCCGAACGACCCTTGATAAAGCTGACTGATGTTCCCCTATTATATCTGGCAAGATCCTGCCAGGCGATTCGCCAGAATTTTAGACGGCAATTTTGCAGATCGAAATATTAATGAGAGATATCGGTCTTTAATTTGCAGGATTTTCCATATTCGTATCCCTTGGCAGTAGTGTTATGTGGGCTAGGTTATCATGGTCTGACTGAAATTGGGGTTCTCTCTCTCACTCCATTGAAGACTACCTGTTAGACATGGGGCCACTGGTATCTTTAAGGGCCCTGTAGAAGCCTCCGACCGAAGCGTAAGCCGTCTGGACCTGGTGCTTTATTGGGGTTCAGGTTTTAAATAGTCTCTATCAACTCGCTAAGTTTGATTTGCATCAACATTCCCAGGTCTTCGTCCGAGATCTTAGGCAATATTTGCCTCGTTCAGCCATTTATGCCCACCACCCCCCTCCTCCCCGGGCGTCTTGATACGATTTGGTAGAATTTTCGAAGAATACCTGTTATATTTTTGGGGTCTGAAGTCAACGTCCCATCCATTATCTGTCAAGGCGACTATGGTCGCCTTAGGGCGCTGTCCCTGCGAGCCAGATTCGCCAGCAGTCATCCCAGGCTTGTCACCATGACGATACAATTTGGATTCCCACTCTGTCTGTACATGTCATCTTTCTCATCTTAGTCCATTTGTCAAACTTATTTTTATGTTGAATCCATTGTGCTTTTATCTGTGTTTTTTTTGGTTGGTCTTTAAATGCTACGCATTGCTCTGACCTTCGTCCTCTGTTTTTTATGTACATAGTAGTTATTTATTTTTTCAAGGTGGTGGTGTAGCCAATATCTCCCCCCTTAATAACGCCTTGGCTGTCTCCCAATAATAGCACTGCGTCATACTCTGTGAAGCGCGTGTATCTGCGTGCGTAGCACTGACCACCCACTCTCCCAGAAAACACTGATGTTGTGAAATTGAGTCTTTCTGCCGAAAGTGGGGACGCCACAAAAATTAATCTGTGCCTCTAGGTTCATCTTCCAAACCTCATGTTCCAATCTCACAGGGCTATGATCTGAGATCACCAATCTCAACATACTAACGTGTTCGTTTTATAGGATGATCTCATCTCCCACCCCAAAAAAAATAGGTCAATTCTTGACACAGGGCCCGTGAGGGTGGGAAGTAGTGTGTGTAATCCCTCCACAGCGGGTTCATCAGTCTCCAAATGTCCACTCAAACCCTGTGGTCTTTGCAAAATGTTTGTAGGGTACAGTCCTCTGCTCTCCTGTCCACTTGTTGCTTCTGGAAGACATCCTGCCATGATCTGAAACTACTAATCCTCCCCCTGGTCATGGTGGTGCTGACAATGCCTCCCAGGACGAGAAAACGATGGACGTGCGGTGAGTAGTTTCTCCTGTTATAGCTGAAAGACAAGGCCTCATGTCTGAGTTTGGGGAGTAAATATTATGTGTGTGAAATGTCATGCCTGAGATCGCCTAGAGTCACACTGGGCATGCTGCACTCTTCGTCATGATCATAGAAACTACATTATGTATGATAAAGATTTATGGATTTAGAATGATCACTCCAGCCTTTCGTCCCCTCGGCACCATGATCCAAAATACCGCCTCCCCCCCAATCTTATGCTTACGATGAATTACATTTTAAGTGGTAGATTTTAAAATAATAATATTAATATCTTTATTTATATTGCGCTCACATATTCTGAGCGCTTTACACAACCTTCAGAGGCTCATATAAAACAGTCACTAATAACAGTTGTACACAAGCATTGCCATAATTACACAATAATGACAGCCCTGCTAATAGAGCTTACAATCTACATATTGAGATGGGGGTTGATAGAGTACAGAGGCTTACTTTGCAATGATGGTGCAGCCCTGAACATAAGAAAATTGGAAAAGATAAGAGCTGCCTAAGTGGCACACGCTATTCTTTGTAAAGCATTAAGTCGTGTTGTGGAGGTGAATAGGCTATGGACCCTGGGAGGTGGGGGGGACATTTCGCTGAACTAAGGGCATTATAGGCAACTAAAGAGATGTGTTTTATGGGAGCTCCTGAAAACTATGTATGTTGTGGGTTTAGACTCCAATTTTTTGGGGTAGAGGATCCCAGAGAATTGGTGCTGCTCTGGGAGAAGTCTTTGAGTTGGGAGTGGGAGGTTCGGATTAATTGCAGAGTTAGTCTAAAGTCGACTTCCGGAGCATAGAGAGAAAGGTGGGGTGAATAGACAGTGATGGAGCGGTAGAAGAGGTGGGAGGATGCTGCACTGTGAAGAACTTTGTGGGTGAGAACATGCATTTTGAATTGGATCCTATATTGTACTGGCAGCCAGTGCAATGACTGGCACCGAGCGGAAGCATCCGAGTAACGGTTAGCCAGATAGGTGACCCTAGCTGCCACATTAAGGATAGACTGGAGAGGGGAAAGCCTAGTGGGGGGGGCAATTAATAGAGAATTACAATAATCTAGGCGGAACTGGTTCAGGGTCACGGTGAGGGTTTTTGTTGTTTCCATGGTAATAAAAGGGTGGATTCTAGAAATGTTCTTTAGGTGCAAGTGGCAAGAGCGGGCAAGAGATTTTATATAAGAGGTGAAGAAGAGATCAATGTCAAACATAACACTAAGACAAAGAACCTTCCTCTCAGGTGTTATCATGGTGCCGCATACTGAGAGGGAGATGTCAGATTTAGGAAGGTTAGGAGCAGAAGGAGTTCAGTTTTGGAAAGGTTAAGTTTTAGGTAGAGAGCAGACATGATATTGGAATCTGCAGTTATAAAATCATTGGCATTCTGTAATTCAGCTAGGATGAGGTCAGGGGAGGAAGTGTATAGTTTTGTGTCATCAGCATAAAGATGGTACTGAAAGCCAAATTTGCTGATGGTCTGTCCGTCTGTCCAATCGGGGCTGTGTAGAGAGAGAAGAGAAGAAGGCCAAGAATAGAACCCTGAGGAACCCCAATAGTGAGAGGAAGTGGGGAAGTGGATCCAGGGAACGATACACTGAAAGAGCAGTCAGAAAGATAGGAAGAGAGCCAGGAGAGAGTGGTGTACTTTATGCCGATGAAGTGCAGCATAGCGAGTAAGAGATGGTGGTCAAAAGCTGCAGAGAGATCAAGAATGATAAGCAGACAGTGGTCACCATTAGGTTTTGCTGTCAGCCGATCATTGGTCACTTTGATGAGGGTAGTTTCTGTAGAATGTAGGGGATGGAAACCAGACTGGAGTGGATCTAGAAGAAAGTGAGTGGAGAGGTAACGGGTGAGGTGAGAGTAGAACAGGAGCTCCAAGAGTATGGAGATAAAGGGGAGATAGGAGACTGGTCTGTAGTTATTTGTGCAGGGTGGGTCAAG
The DNA here is from genome assembly GCA_033576535.1 of Allobates femoralis. Taxonomy (NCBI): domain Eukaryota; kingdom Metazoa; phylum Chordata; class Amphibia; order Anura; family Aromobatidae; genus Allobates; species Allobates femoralis. The sequence continues at coordinate 351,957,882 of JARQOC010000001.1, forward strand.
GGAAGTTTTTTTTATTAATGGAGTAATGATTGTGTGTTTGAAGGAGGAGGGGAAGATGCTGGAAGAGAGGGAGAGATTGAAGATTTTCGAGATCAGGGTGGTGAAGCAGAACTGTTTGGTGAGGTGAAGGGCAGAGTTATAGATTTTTAACATAAAGTTGTAATGAATAAAGTTTTCTGGTGTGCGAGTTTTCCTCCATTGGCGTTCAGCACTTGTAAAGCATTGCTGGAGGAATTGAGTTTGCGATGTGAGCCAGGGCTGTTTTACTTTGTGTTTGGAGGTTCTGTGAGGGGTGCTACTCAGTCCAGGGTGCTTCTGAGATTGTCATTGTAGTGATTCACAGCCATATCAGGACAGGAGAAGGAAGAGATTGGAGACAGTGATGAGATGAGAGAGTCTTTGAGTGTATGAGGGTTAATGGCCTGACGATTTCCGAATGTGTGATAAGTAGGGGTGCACTGGGGTGGGTGAGGATTTGTGAGTGTGAAGGAGGGAACGATGTGGTCAGAGAGAGGAAGAGGTGAGTTGTCTAAGGAGGAGGATGAACAGAGGAAGGTAAAGACCAGGTCAAGGGTGTTGCCATCTTTGTGTGTCTCAGAGCTTGAGAGTTGTGGGAGGCCGAGAGAGGTGGTTAGAGATAGGAGCTGGGATGAAGATAAGGCTGTTTATTGAAGCCTCCCAGAATAAGGGTTTGTAGTTTTGAGGACATGAAGTGCATCAGCCACACGAAAAAATGGTTGAGGAACTGGATAGGTGGTCCTTGGGGATGGTATACCACCGCTACTCTGAGGGGGAGGAGGTGGAAGAGTCTAATGGTGTGGACCTTGAAAGAAGGGAAAGAGAGTGATGGTGCAGGTGGGATGACCTGGAAAGTACATTGTGGTGACAGGAGTAAGCTGACTCCACCACCATGTCTGTTCTCAGGTCTCAGGGAATGGGAGAAATGTTGGCCGCCATTATAAATAGTGGCAGAGGAAACTGTATCTGAGTCCTGGATCCATGTTTCAGTGAGGGCCAAGAGGTTAAGAGTTAGTGAGAAAGTAGTTGTGGATAAAGGGAAGCTTGTTCCATACAGACTGTGGATTCCAGAGAGCACAATTAAAAGAGGGAGATGAAGGTGTGCAAGCAATGTTAATGAGGTTAGTAGGGTTTCTATGTGAGGTGGGAGAGGGGATGAATTAAGCAGAGGGAGGACCAGGTTCTGATTTATAAAATATTTATAAAATAATTTTTTTTAATATTGTTTTTTATAAAAAATATTGTCACTTATTGGTAATTTCCTCTGTGCTTGAAGCCTCAAGGCTCTTTAAAAGTGATATAGTGACTAAAAACCATCCAAAACCAAATGATTTATCTGAACCCTGCCAAAGAAGAAAATAATAGAGAAGCTTCAGAATACATAAAATTTTACCTAAATTTTAAAGCCTGTGTTTTGATCAACTATCACACTATGGCCACATACGAGATATTTTCAATAACTGCAGAAAATAGTTATAAAACTAAGATGATTTTTCCTGGTTTGGTTTTAAATGGATTAAAAATCACATCTGCAAAGAAAAATTATAGAAATTATTATGCTTTTCAACATTCTTGTTATTTTGAATACTTTTGGAGTTCAAAAACACTTGTGAACTCAATTGAGATTTTTGAAAATAATTTAAAATTAGTCGCCAAACTTAGAAGCTTTCTAATGTCCATTAGAATAAATTAACTGTTTAAAATTGATGCTAACATAAAGAGGCACGATAACAAATATCAATTTTACCAGTTATAAAATAACTTTGCTCCAATTAATTAAGACCAGTGTTTTGTATGCCAGGCTTAATGTAGGGAATGCACAACTAAGATTTGCTGATGTAAGAGCTGGTGTATGTTTCTGGTGTAGTTTAGCTAACCGAAAAAGCAACAACAGGATTGCAGCAGTCCTTCTTAAAGATGTACAGTACACCATTATTTGGCCTTAAGGCACGCCGTGCGACGTTTCAGTCTCTGCAGACTTTTTTCTAGCATCCTCCTAGTGGCTTCACGAGTCTTTTTATACATCTCATTACAATTATATCATTGTTAAAATTAACATTAAATCTCAATAAGTGTTACATTCACTTTCATCAATTTTACACAGTATACAACTGTCATAATTTTCCCACCATATTACATTCACATACTGTATATTGCATAGCACTTAGTGTTTAGTATATTTTGTAGAAAACCTTAATTGGAAGCTTCATAAGTACAGTTGTTTACTGATTAATTATATTTTAGTGTATACTATTGCCCCTCACCCATACATGAGGTTTTTGCCATGCCTCGGAGTCCCGGAAGTCGCTAGGCGCATGCGTCGGCTATTCTGTGTGTCTCACGTTGCCTGGGTGATTCGGGGACGTCCGCCGTGCCATCTAAGTGCTCCTGCGCATGAGCGGTGGGACATTTGTTCCCGACCTCCATGTTACTTCTCTGCATTACATACACAAGCTGCTGCTGGCATTTTAGGGTATATCTGATGCTTTGTCTTGATCATTTTTAACTATATTATGTTTAAGACTACCATTTTGCCAATATATATAATTAAAATAGGGGTTCAATACTTATTTTGTGGTGATTTAGATATAGAGGTAAAGTGCTTAAGTGCTACACTCGGAAACTATATCAATTTATATAATAATGTGCAAATGTTCCGGCTAAAGTGCTAAAAAGTGCTGTGCAAAGTAGTTTCTGAGTCTATCAAAACATCTTACAGGTATAAATTATATAGGTAAAGTGCCTCAGTGCTTTACCAACAACTTTATATATGGCTATATACACTATTGGTTCTTCTGGCTTATCAGTCGGTTATATTGAGGTCAATGCACTCATTGCTGCCGACTACAGTACACCATTTTATCCTTAAGGGGTGTCAAGCAAAGGCTATCACCCTTCCATATCATGCCCCAGGTTATTCTCATCTCTGAGATAAAACCATATCCTTGTCAGTACAGTGACTATGGGATATCCAATCCCATGTCCCTCCCAGGCCAAAGAGTCAGGGGATATATTGGGTATCAATCTTCTTACAAGTTTCCCCATGGCTCTAGGGTAATCCTCAGTCTTTATTGGGCCATTCTCTTATGCCCACTTATTTTGCCGTTTTTTACCTTAATCTTTCGTGCGTATAGCCCATTAAATAATTTACCACTAACACGTTACTGTGAAATATATTTTTATTAATAGATATGTATGAGCTAATTATAAAAGTGCCAGTATATTCATTCTATGGGCTTATTAAAACCTTTATGCGTGTGCGTAAAAATACACATTTGTATACACTAAAAAAATTTCATACAATTAAATATGTAAGAGTGCTTGAAGCTTCCAATGGTTAGTTTTCTCAGGTCATCTGAAAAATGAAGAAATATTAAAACTGAGTAGTGCTTTTTTTACATCACAGTAAGTGACTTAAGATATACAGTTTCAGACTTTTTGAACATATTTATAACGCAGAGCTTAGTTTGTAATCTATGTTAAGGCCTTCTGGTTTCAAGGTCTCCAACCTGTGTTTCCATTGCAACTCTTTTGCTTTCAATAACGTAACCCTATCCCATCCTCTACTCAATGGTGGAACTGTATCTACGAGTCTGAACCTCAGGTCTTTTTCTGTGTGTTTTGCTTCTATCAAGTGTTTTAGTACAGGTAGCCTTTTCTTTTGGATGATGTACCTATGTTGGCTTAGACGTATCTTAAACTCTAAAGTTGCCTCTCCAATATACCACAGCCCACATGGGCATTCTAACATATGTATGACATGGTCTGAGGTACAGGTCATCAAGTGTCTTATGCTATATTCTACCCCTGTTCTTAGGTGGTTAAACTTATTCCCCTTCATCATTTGGGCACAGTTCATACAGCTCATACACGGATAACTCCCTGTTCTTTTACCCTCACTACAATATCCTTTATGTTTTTACTTGTTTTGTATAAAAACAGAGGTCGATGTCTGTAATCCTCCACTTGTGGGAGGCAGTCGCCCAACATGCTCCAATGTTTTTTGACAATGTCTGAGATAGCCTTCATCTCTTCCCCAAAAGTGAGGGATAATGGTATTCTCCTACTATACTGATTCGGTGGTCTTACTCTATTTGCTTTACTTCTTGGTTGACTTAATAGTTTTGCTATGTAACCCCTGCTTTTAAACTTTAATAGAAGTCTATCTACTGTTGTCTCCCTTTCATCCTCATCACTTACTATTCTGTTTACTCTAGTGATCTGGCTGAAGCGTATGGCATTCTTCACTGGTGTTAGATGTTGTCTATGATAATGTAGGAGTTTATTTTTATCAGTCTTTTTGCCATGTAGGGCTGTGCTAATCTGTTCGTGCTCTAATCTTACATTTACATCTAGGAATTGCAATTCAGTGGACGAGTACACCATAGTGAACTTTATCGTGCTATCTATGATATTCATATACCCCTAAAAAGAATGTAGATGTTTCTTGGTACCCTTCCATAGTACGAAAATGTCATCTATGTATCTCTACCATCTCTCCACTTGGGAGAAGTGCTGAGATACATAGATGTGCCCTCCTCCAGGGACACCATGACAGTGTTCTCAAATGAACATGCCATGCACGCACTCATGGCTGTTCCCCTTAGTTGTAGGTAATATGTGTTACCAAAAAGGAAGTAGTTTTGTTTTAATAATATTTCCAACAGGTCTATTATTAATTTCTTACAGTGATCAGCGTAATCCATATTTCTCAGTTTTTTGACACTGCTTCTATCTCCTTCTCATGTTCTATAGAGATATATAATATATAGGGAGGTAACGTCAAAAGACACTAAAATATTGAAGTCATCTTCTTTGAACCCTCTTAGCTTTTCCAAAAAATCCCCATTGTCTCTGATATATGATATTGCTCTAGTAGCAAACTGCCTCATGACCTTATCAAGGAAAATCCCAATGTTATTATACACCGAGTTGATTGTCGCCACTATTGATCTTCCTGGGGATCAGCTAATGTTTTGTGTATCTTTGGCACCAAATATAATACAAGTGTTATGGGATTTTTCATTAATAGGTATTCATAGAGATCTTGTTCAATTACTCCTCCCATTTTTGCTTCCTCTAACACTCTCTAAATGTTTTTCTGTATGTCTATATGTCTATACAACTGTGCTTATGAAGCTTCCAATTAAGGTTTTCTACAGAATATACTAAACGCAGTAAGCACTATGGAATATATGTGAATGTAATAAGGTGGGAAAATTATGACTGTAGTACACTGTGTAAAATTGATGAAAGTGAATGTAACACTTATTGATAATTAATGTTAATTCTAGTAACGATGTAATTGAAATGAGAAGTATAAAGAGACTAGTGAAGCCACTAAGAGGCTGCTAAAAAAAAGTCTGCAGAAGACTGAAATGTCACGGCGTGCCTGAAGGCCATCTAAAGGTTTTATATGACTATACAGGCACCTAATGGGAAGAGAAGTATAAGAGCAGTCTCCAGAGTGTTTGAACAAAGGGACAGGTTATTTAAATGTTTACACAAACTCGTTTATTAGAGACTCTGAACGCCACAATGTGTCTCGACAGCTATGGTGCCTTCTTCCTCAGGTGATAGAGAGACCCAGTAAAACATGACATATTTAAAGGAAATGTATCAATAGGAAAGAACCAATTAAATCATTAGCAAGTGCACTCTTAAAGTGCCAATTTGCAAGCAAGAATACATCAAATCAATGTCATACAATGAGATAAAAAGTATATAAACAAGAATAAGAATAACCACATAAAATTAAGAAAATATATCACCTACATATGACATTAAAAAAATCAATAAAAAGCAATTTACTATATAATCGTCTAATTTTATCTGTCTGTCTCTCTGTAACAGAAATCCTGCATCGCTGATTGGTCGCGCCCGACCGGCCGCGACCAATCAATGACTGATGCAGTCTGGCCGCGAATTGGTGCAGGATTTGAACCACTCACGCCACCACTATCATCGGGAGATCAGTGGCGCTAGCCGGTCATCTCCTGGCTGCTCGCAGCGGAAGTACCCCTATCGGTGCTAGCGAACTCGCTCAGTGTGACACACAGCAGTGACCAGGCCCCCGCTGTGAGATCACTCATTCTGTCACGGAGGTCAGCGGCGATGCAGCTGGGAGATGACCGCATTACCCTGCAGAGAAAGTACCCCAACCGATGCTACCGATCTCGCTCAGTGTGACAATCTCACCAGTGACCTGTCACTCCATCGATCCTTACCAGGTCGCATCGTTTGTCGGGATCTCTGTAGCATTACTACGTGTGATGGTACCTTATCAATCGCTGGTGAGGTGTCACATGTGCAGATATATTGAACAAAGCTGCGTCGCTGATTGGGGAAAATCCTATGTGTTCATTGTATTATTTTTAAATCTTCATAAATAAACTACATATATACTCTAGAATACCTGATGCGTTATAATTGGGCCACCATCTAGTATATTAAAGATAAAAGGCTTATTTAAAATAATGACCGGTAAAGTTATACATGTATATATTAGTATTAGCAAAAAAACTAGTCGCTAATATTTGTATATTATTCTTTCCCCTTCCTTTTTTGCCATTGTGTCATGAAAGTAAATCTTTGAATCACTTCCTTGTATATGTAAAAGCATTCCAAAGCTATTACCATCAAGAATGACACATCGGATTTTCAAAATGGAACTTTATCACAAACTCCAAAATATGTTACATCCCTAAAGGGTTATTTTCAACATTATAAATAGTTATACAAATGAGCAACCTTACAAAGTATTTGGTATTAAAAATGCTCTCCATTCTCCATTGCCCGGGTACCATCATCCCCTTCAGTTTATCAGAGGGAACTGAAATAGATGAATTGTGGACTCTTTCTAAACTGAGGGTGTGAATTGGTGCATACAGAACATAATAAAAACTATTAAAATAACAGTTGCACTCAAACACAGGGGGAGGGGGAAAGACTGAAGGATGTAAATGTTGAAAATTGAAATGTGAATATGCATTACTGCCCAGAAAAAATAAACTGAATAAACTGTTTTGAAATAAATTAGATACTTTGCAAAAAAAAAAAAAGGTCAAATTTACTTGAGCCCAGTTACAATGTCAAGATGTACCTTTCAACTGGGTGTCCACCAAGTTTATGACTCTATTCGTGTAAAGACTGACCTCTTATAGATGAGCTGGAAAGGCACTTCTCTCAGTTATTTCAGGTGTTTTTAATTTCTCTGTTTGCAGGTCTCTATCCAGCCCTTGTATAAGAGGTACGTTTTGACATGAAGAGAGGAATAAACTAGGTTAGAACCCAGCTTAGAGGTACACCTTACTATGATAACTGGGCTTAAATAAATATGGCCATTTTTATTAGCAATATATGTCATTTTGTTTTCAAAAAAGGTTATCAGGTTTATTTTTCTTGGTAGCAATGCATATTCATATTCCAATTTTCACTATTTACATGCTTTATTCATCCCCCCTCCTTGTTTAAGTGCAACTGTTATTATGATAGTATCAGAGGGTTCTGGTCTCCTACACAGCTCTTTGCTATGCACCTTGCAAGTGTTACTCTGAAGATGTCTCTGTGTTCCAATGGTGCTGTACTATCAAAGATGTACCTTCTTGCAACATTGTTTCATTCTGGTGCAATTTGAAGTGCAATGTCCTTTGGAACCTAGGAGGCAGGGGAGTGGAGTGCTCCAGAAGTGCCGTAACGGGTTAAAGATAAAGAGAACATTTAAATTTCATTATTTTGGAATTATGGTGAGCTGGTATCTCATACAATCAGAAAGGACATCATAACGTTCCTGCCATGTCGCCAGCTGTGTAGTGGGATATGTCGTTATGGTAACAAACACTTATGATAGACAGTGAACGCCAGGCGGGGAATCCAAAGAGTTCAAGATTTATAAAGTTGATTTGATCCATATATCTCTCTTTTAGACATAGAAAGCAGTTATATTGTATATAAGTATTCTCAAGACAAGATTTGAATTATAGTTTGTATTGATCGTGGCTACCTTTAGTTCATGTTCCGTATCCTTCTATTATGTTTCGGTTGCAGAGATAATTTACAGCTGAAAATGACTGTGTTTATTTCCCCTTTCATCTTTTATCTAATGTTCTTTTCTTTGTCTGTTTCTCCTACATACTTATTTGTATCATTCAGTATGTATTGAAGATACTTTGTACAAAGTATTAGCAATGTTTTCAAGGAAGCAAAACAAATACATTCTGCTAATAACCTTTTCAACACTTTTAGATTGTTGATTTTGTGAAATGTACACTATTAACTGAATATCAAAAAGCAGATGTTATGACCATAGAGCAAGAAATACAAAGATTATTACATGCCTGCAGATAAATGATCAGGTTTACTCTCATTGCTATTGTTAATTGTGCAAATATTGCCATAGCTTTCTTCTAAAGCAGTACTTCATATAACAGCTTAAATATGGTAGCTCCATGACAACAGAAAGGTAATAAGTCAGTAATGTTGAAAATATTATATAGAGGAAGTAAATTAGGGACTGTTGATAAAAAAGCACAATAGGGTCTTACCCAATACACGTAGAAAAAATAACAAGAGCCAGACGATCACCTTGTAGGGTTGTGACACATAACCAATATGAAAGCATACAGACAGCTGCCGAAGCATCCACATGCACGATGGCAGGCTGAAAATTAAGGAACCAGGTAAAAATTCAAGAATAAAATTTGTACTGCTGTTAAATTATACCTAATTTAACAGCAGTGTGGATTTAATCCACAAATGTTTACCTAGTTCCTACATATACAGGAAGTTTCTCAGCATGAAAATGATTTCTAATTACTTTATTAAAGCCCACACACCACAAACAGGGGGTTCAAATCTGTCATGAAATGCTATGTAATGCATTTTACCATCCGTATTCTACAAAAATACACTAATTTGAGGATAAGATTTTACAAGTAGGCAACACCCTAAAATCATCCATCTCATCCTCCTTCCTATCTTCATCCTGCTCCTCCTCTTCAAGCCATCCATGCTGAGCAGACTGCATAAAACAGACTGCATAAAGATGCTGTAGTGTAGGCAATCATCTCCTGTTCTTTTTTCCTCCTCATCTTCATTCTCCTCATTATCACTAAATCTGCTCTTCTGCTCTGAAAAGATGAGATGTGGCTGGGTTGGATAGTATCATCCTTTGTTTTGTCTTACTTAATCTCCAACTTGTCCACATGCAAAAAGCTTCCTCTTTAATTTTGAGCAGTGAGAGTTATAGTACATACAAAAGCAGGATATTCACACTGATTATGGCATCATCACCGCTCACTATCTTTGTTGATTCCTCAAAGTTTTTAATAACCTCACTGATGTTAGACATTTATGCTCACTCATTGGTCCTTGTGTGTGGAGGCTGATAAAATACTGAGAATTGGAATACAGGAATGTTATAACTGATAATAAACTACTTCCTGTCACGATCTGCACTCTACCCTTGCTTTTTACTATTGTTGTGTGTCATGATTTTCACTCTGCCCTTGTTTGTTACTATGGTCATGGAAGCTCTCAGTCTGTGTTGCAATCACCTGTCTTCCCTTTTCCCTTATCAGGCCTCTACTTAAGCAGGCTTGCCCTTTCATTCAGTGTCAATTGTACAGTTGCCTGTGCCAGTGTAGGTTTGATCTTCCTGTGCTCTTTGCCTGACTCAGTCTGATTTTATTCCCTAATCTGACTTTCACCATTTACCTGTGACCTGACTACTCTTATTGCCTGCCCCCTGTGTTGTTTTGTCCTCCTGGTTTTCCTGATTTTGGCTTGTGAATTGAACTTAATCTCTGATTGTCCCTTGCTTTTACTGCATTAATTCCTGAACCTGACCTTGGTTTGTTTTGACCTCCCTTTACTTCCAGTAAGTAATATTTTTATATTTACTTTCTATTATTGTTGTCTGTTTCTTCACCTCTGAGACTTAGCTATTTCTGTAGACTCGCGTCACACTTCCCTTTGCTGCTCAAAAAGCTTTGTCAACATTTGTAATGTGAAGTTCCATTACGTGGGGACATTGCACACCAGTCAGTGAGCTGGCACTTGCAAGCACTGCTGCAGCACTGCAAGACCGGTGGCAGTTGCAGCTGACTTGCAGAAGTGGATGCAGAGGTGGCATACTTTCATAAGTAGCTCAGGCAAATCCAGGTAGGTTGAATCACAAAAAGCAGTCAAACAAACGTGTAAAAATACTCTGTTGTAAAAAAAAACTGTAAAAAGCAAGTGCTGCTGAAAAAGTAGTAAAATACAGGGTATTTAGCTGAAACTTTTTTTTTGCAAAAAATGTATACTAAGCTGCTCTACCGCTTCAAGGTAGCCCATATCAGAGCAGTCCCTATCTGACGTATTTAAAACCTGACCATGTGTATTGATACCTAAATGAGCAGGATCCAGACAGGTCCAATGTCTGACTTGGACTGAATGCAGATGACAGCTTTTTATGTGCAGGGCTCAAGGGGAGGGGTGGGAGACTCCCCAATCTTGCAGAAACAAGGAACAATTTAGACAAAAACAATTTAAATCCAGGTAGGTTTTCAGAAACCACTAAACCACTAAGTTGAGAATATGGGCCACGCATCCATTACCTGGTTATGGCCATTATCACACTCGACCATGCTTGATTGTGTGTTCAGCGATGAGAGACACAGATCTACCTGGTCTGTTAGACCTTTCAACAACTCTGTGGTGGTATGCTGTTTGCCACCTAAGCAAATTAGTTTCAGCAGAGCCTGTTGATGCTTCACCAAGGCAATGCAGCAGTGCTTTCAGCTTATGACTGATATAAATGACAATTTAGAGATGGAGGATGAGGAGAAGGAGGGGGTGCGGGAACTGGTGTCCGAAGTGTTGGAAACTGATGGAACTAGGACCCGTAATCCTTGGTGTCCATTGCACAAATGCTGTCCCATAGTCTTACTTAGTCTGGGCCTCTACAAAGTTAAACCAGAGTGCCATCATGGAAATGGAGCATCCCTAGCTGCAAGCACTTAACTGCATATCTGTGGTTAAATGGACTTCCCAGTATCTATTTTGGTCAGCGCACAGGTAATTTTATGGCACATGTGGTTGTGTAAGACAGGGATGGCACACCAGGAGAAATAATAAAAAAAGACCACCGAGTACCGAGGATGGCTGCTGCCATGTGGTTGCAGAATGCCTCAATGTTCACAAGCCTAAATGGCAACATTTTCAGGGTAATCAGTATGAAAAGGTGCACATTTTATTTTTGAGTCAGTGGGTGGCTAGGTATTTCTGTTTACGAATTGTATAGATTTTTTACAATGGAGCAAGCTGTTTCCCCACATAGGGGTTATCCAAATGGAAGTTGGAGTGGGGGTAACCACAATAAGTTGCTGCTAGGAGGTCCTAAGGACACCTGTGCTCTAGTGCCTTGATGTTTGTAGGGTTTGGTTTAGGGGTGATGGACCCAGCGCTAACTGGTGTAACTACACTAAGATTTTTATAGTATGGATGGGGGAAGGAAAAAACCGTGAAATGATTTCTTAGATGATAAACGATTTATTCAAGTTTGTAATAGTTTTACAAAAACAAAAATATTCAAAGGTAGAGCTCTAAGTTAAAAATTGAGGACTGGATACCTCAACTGTACTGCTTCTGGGTTTTAATAAGATAATAAAAAATTATTTTAAAACATTGGTAATCCCGGAATTAATCTTTGACTTGATGTCTGATGTCTCAAGTCAAAGATTAATTCCGGGATTACCAATGTTTTAAAATAATTTTTTATTATCTTATTAAAACCCAGAAGCAGTACAGTTGAGGTATCCAGTCCTCAATTTTTAACTTAGAGCTCTACCTTTGAATATTTTTTAAAATAAAAATTTTTTGTTTTTGTAAAACTATTACAAACTTGAATAAATCGTTTATCATCTAACAAATCATTTCACGGTTTTTCCTTCCCCCATCCATTTCTGTTTACGTTCCAAGGCCTGGGGTTGGGATAGCTGATTTCTGCTCTGGGACAAGGAAGTCATTGCTGAAGTGGTTACTGATGATGGTTGCAAACATGCAACAACAGATGCAGGGCGAAAGGCATCTGCACTTGCGTCCTGGAGAGAGGGATTGTCTAACACTTATCACAGTGGTAGAGCTAGTGGTGTAACCAGCAGACACTGATGGTGGACTCAAGCATTGTGTTCACTTAGTTGGTTGATGACATGTGCCTGAGCATGTTGATAGTGATCATATTGGTAGTTTTCAGGCCCCTGCTAATATTGGTACAGCATAAGTTACAAATGGCAATTTTTTTTATCATCCACACCTTCTTGAAAAAAAAGAGCCAGATAGGAGACACTTAACCTTTGGCCCTGGAATTTGCCAGGTGTGGGTGCTCTAGGGAACAGTTGTCTGCTCTGACCACCACACTACCTCTTCCTGCCTGTTGCAGTGGTACAGATTCCTCCACCTCTACACTGCTGTTCTTGATCTGCATGTCATCATCCCAGGTTGAGCCAATGACTTCATCGTCCACCACCTCACCTTTTTTGGCAACTGTGTCTCATCGTCATTCTCCTCTTGAGGCAATAATTTCTGTTTCCCATCGTTGTTGTCTTCAGACCGTGCCTGCTCAAATATTTGCACATCACTGCCCACAATCTCCACATCAAAACTAGAAAAGGGAGAGAGAAGCGCAATATAGGGTCTTATCATTGATAAAAAGGTGGACTAAATTTAATTAGTCACTCACCTGGAGGGGTTGTGTAGCACACAACCAGCATCAGGACAAAAGGTAATAGCTGCTGCAAGGATCCACACCACAACGGTCAACGTAGTTCAAAATTGCAGAGGGTCAACGGTGTAAACGGACCTGCACTGACATACCAGAATAGATTCAGACAGGTTGATACACCATTGATATGATTTGCATTTCCGACAGCACTCGTTTTGAATATCCCAACTCCACTCACTCCAGGGAAGAAGGCAAAATCATACTATGTAAACACTAATGATGTCTGAATGTGGATCACTGTCTCCTGGGATCTCCATGATGGAGGAAGAGGATCAAGTGATGTGTATAGGTCCAATTCTTGGTAGTGAGACTGGGCTGATGTGTAGGATCCAGGATAGCGCTGGGAGAACATACTGGAACATTATCTGCCATCTTAACGACCACCTGTTCACACTGATTGAATGGACCGTGTAGCCGTGGGAGTCGTGTGTATCGTCTGGCTTGCACGACTCCACTGATTTAATACCGTGAGAAACATTTCTACTGTGAACATATCTTAACACCATGTCAACTGGTTAGTGCCACTTGCATGTAGGACAGTTTCTGGATCTTCACTTTTTCTGGTGCCACGCAGCAGGCAAGCACAGCCAACCACTTTCCCTGTTCCCTCAAAATCACTACGCATTCCTTGTGAATATTTATTTAGGTATGCAGCTAAAAGCTGTGTTAATAGGGAAGAAAAATAGTTGTAGCCCTCCAAAGGACTTTGTTTTTACATAGCAGCAGCAAGGACTGTAAGTCTCTAATCCCTGACTATATTATTGCATGTAAAACTGATACAATTTCCTACTCCAGCAGCTCTTTGTATACTACATGCAGCTAAGAGCAATATCCTTTGTACCTCATATACCACACCATACCATCAATTTTTGTGTTCCAACAGTCCTTGGAGGGATCTATCCACTATGGGTTAGTGTCAGACCAATAGCGGTGGTTTTGTTTGCTAACTTCACCATTCACAAAAAAGTTTGCCTCATCACTCATCTGAAGGCAATTGTCTATGCTGTGAAGATATGAGATGTGCAGCATCTGAAACAATGGATACTGGAAGCCTGTGCTAGCGTTTCTTCTGCAGTAATGCTATCAGTGTGTCAAGAGTGGGAGAAGAGGGTTGCATTGACAATACAACACAATGGGCAGCACTTTGAACACATTCTATAAGTGGTCTTAAACTTGTAAATAACTCATGAAAAAATAAAGTTATGTTAAAACGAAACATATCATTGTTTTTCTTATGAAATTCTCAATAAGTTTGATGAGTCACATGATTCTTTTTCCATTGAAATAAATAAAGTTGAATCCAAAATGGCTGACTTCAAAATGGCCGCTATAATCACCACCCATCTGGAAAGATTTTCCCCCTCCCATATACTAATGTGCCTCAACAACCATTTCCATTTTATTTAGATGCATCCATATAAAAAGCCACCCTGTACAAGTGTGATATATTATGACTCACCAGGTGATTAGTACACTCACCTATACCAGTTGTGCTAAATCTAGGTAAGGCGGGTTACACATAAGCCCTCAGTCAGTTTTTGGCTTCAGTTTTGTCATTTTTTTTTCTAAGTCCAAAAACTGACAGAAAAACGCATTGGGTGTAATAAACACCCTGTGCGTTTTTCTCTGGAGCTCAAACATTGCCCTGTCCGTTTTTGAGCCAAAAACGCAGTAAACAGCGTTTTTGGCATCAGTTAAAAAACGCATGCGTTTTTTTAACATGGGGCCCTATGGGAAACGCATTGCGCAAACGCATGCCATATTTGGCACTTGCGTTTGCGCATGCGTTCGCGCATGCGTTTTTTTAATGAAAAGTCCAAAAACGTTCAGGAGTGCAGGAGGCTCAAAAAGCATCCTATAAAAAACGGATTGGTGATGAAAATCACTTCCAAAAACGGATTTCTATGTGTGACCCCAGCCTAAACCACTAAAACTGAGCTTTGGATCAGATGCAAGATCAGCAGGAACTATGCGCTCAGTGTCAGCACTCCAAACTCCCTTAAAATCCTGTCAGCTGAATCACTGGAAGAGGCATCAGAGAGGAAAAATCTACCGCTGCCTCTGTGTTCAGTGTAGGCATTGGTGATTCTCTCAAGGCAGCATGTGGGTGTGGACACTGTCCTAACTCGCTTGCATGTTTATCTGCCTTGTCACCTGTCCACTAATCACGAGCCAAAGTCCTGGATACCGGCTTATAAACATACTACAAAGACAAAGCTTTGCAATGTGGAGATTGTGGCAATAGAACGTTTGGTTTTACATCGCAGCATCAAGAACTCTAGGGCACTAATCCATGAATATAGACATCTAATGTTTTACTATTCCTTCTTCAGAAAGAAAAATAATAGGGCACAGAATAGAATAGATTTATGCCTGCCAAAGGACATAGTGGTTATACGTTACAGCAGCAAGGACTCTAAAGCACTAATCCCTGCCTAAAGGCCTCTAATGCTTAACTATTCATTCTCAAGATATTTGCCCTAAACTAAAAGCAGGTAAGGCTGGGGTTCCACATAAGCCCTCAGTCCGTTTTTGGCTTCAGTTTTCTCATTTTTTTTTTCTAAGTCCAAAAACTGACAGAAAAACGGATTGGGTGTAATAAACACCCTGTCCGTTTTTCTATGGAGCTCCAAACATTGCCCTGTCCGTTTTTGAGTCAAAAACGTTGCATGCAACGTTTTTGGCATCAGTTAAAAAACGCATGCGTTTTCATGCGTTTTTTTTAACATGGGGCCCTATGGGAAACGCATGCGCGAACGCATGCAAACGCGCACTTGCGTTTGCGCATGCGTTTTTTTAATGAAAATTCCAAAAACGTTCAGGAGTGCAGGAGGCTCAAAAAGCACCCAGAAAAAAACGGATTGGTGATGAAAATCACTTCCAAAAACGGATTTCTATGTGTGACCACAGCCTCAGAGCAGTATTACTAGGAAATAGAATAAATATATCCCTCAATAAGACTTTAGGTTTTACATTGCAGTAGCAAGGACAGTAAGGTACTAATTCCTGCCTGTATGTCTTTAATGCACAACTAATACACTTTCCCTTCTCCAGCAGTTTTCCCTACACTACATTAAGCTAAGACCAGTATTATTAAAGAATAAAATGGATTTTTTACATTGCTTCAGCAAGGACTGCAAAGCAATGATCATTTTAATACACTATTACTTCTCCACCAGCTCTCCCTATACTACATGTAGCTAAGAGCAGTATTATTAGAGAATCCTGTAGATTTTTCACTCTGCCACAGCAAGGACGGTAAGGCAATTGTGACTCTAATACACTATCCCTTGAGCAGCACATCTCCCTACACTATTTCTGGAGTACGCTGAGTCAAGCGGTGCAACATTGGATCTTATATAGACCCCACTAACATGACTCATTGCAGCCAGTTCTAGTAATTCCAGTATTCAACATGGCTATGGCATTACTGTGATTGGCAGACAATTCCTGCATGTTTAGTAGCTGAAAAACAGATGCAAATCATGCAGAGCAGAGACTCAAGCATGGCACTCAAGCACCAGGGATACTCATTCGATTATTGAGCATGCTTGACTGCCCCCATTCTTGATCGAGTATCAAACAGTGGAACCAAGTTTGACCATCACTGCTGGCTGTGTCTCGTACATCCTTTCAGTTGAGCAACTCCAACATTAGTCACAAGTTTGTTTGTGGGATAATACTCTATTACTCCTTACCTTTCTACTTAACACATCTCATGCTCAACAATCAAGAAGATATATTATAGTCAGTTTCATTGGTCCTGCTCTTCACTTACTTTCATGGAGCTTCCATGAATGAAAGAGAAAGATACCTCTTGGAGGAAGCAAAATAACTGCTCTTCCTTTTGCATCCCACTTTTGGTTACCTTTTTTACTCTTTTTAATTAAAGAAGTGTATCCTTTCTTTAATATAAAAGTTCATTCTAAGTTAATTGACAACCAGAATATGGAATCAGCCATGTTTTCAGGTAGAGACATGGAAAAAAAGAGATAGATTAGAATAGTTTCACTTAACTTTTGAAAATAGCTATTACGGTCTAGCTATTATATTACACAATTTCCTAAGAGCCTTAAGCAGCCATAGCTTAAGCAGTCTATCCTGGCAGTCAATCCTGGAATCTTTAACTCAGTTCAAGGATTTGGCTTTCAAGGCAAGATCAAAGAAACAGAGCATAGATTTGGATTCCAGCTAAATCCTGAATTAAGCTTCACACAAAGATGTGTAGTTTAATCTACTTTTAAACTGATAAGCCTTTTAAATGCATTGTTTTTGTGATGGCGTGTATGCTTCACTGGTCACACTGTGGAACTTTTCCTGCAGAACAGAAAAACAATATGTGGTTGTATTACTTATACATATTCTAATTATGAAAATCCATTTTTTTAAATGTGTCTTTGGCTTGGCAGTTGATAAAAACATTGCAAATAAGGATTAAAAAGAAAGTTGAAAAAGTCTCTGTGTCATAAACGATATTGTGCCAGGAAAGCAGTATGTATGCCTAGATGAAGGAAATGTACACCATTCTAAGCAAAAGTACAATATATTCATGCAGTTTAATATTTGGTCACATATTTATTCCTATCTCATTATAAAAGTCTATGCCAGCTGTTAACATCTTTCAATTGATATTTGTTAGATAATGGGGGTTGAAGCTATGGGCATACACCCAAACTACTGTTAGACACAATCTTATGAAAACTTCACACACATGAAGTGAGAGAGCTTAGCTTTCTAATGTTTCCATACATTCCTCGGAGTTGTATGGCATGGGAACAGCATACTTGGCCATTGCATTTTGCAGCAATTTCCTGCTACATACAAGCTGGTAGAGGGACAGATGACACAGATGACCAGAGCATACAAACCCTCACCAATTTACAAGTTCTATTCAGAACAAATGAGTAGTGAAAAATAATAAATTCTACAGTTAAATGATTATCATCTTCTTTTCTTCAGGAGCATACCACTGTGCAGCATCCTGGCCTCCTGGTTGCAGGCCAGGTGTGTCCTGAAGACTGACAGTTCAGACTAGCAGCTCAGTCACACTGATGGTGTAAACTAAGCACCCCCGCATGTTGCTGGTAGAATCAGCATTGCCTCTTAGGCTAGGGTCAGACTTGCGTCTGCCCCTAGCCTGGCAGATGCGCTTGAAACTTAGAAATTTGCAGGCTGAGCGCATAGCGTTACCAGCATGTAATGCTATGCGCCACCTGTGTATTGATCCCTATGGCAACCAGCAGCCTCACGCACCCCACAGCTCCACACAAATCTCCAGGATATGCTCTTTTGGAGAGCCCACGGGAAAACAGCGTTTCCTGTGCGCTCATCAACAGAGCATATCCGGGGATTCTCTGTGGAGTCGGTGGCTGCGGTAAGCTTCAGGTTGCCATAGGGATACATAGCCTGGCGGCGCATAGCGTTACGTGCTGGTAATGCTATGCGCTGCTCCTGTCAGAAACTAGGTTTCTGACAGATCCTGCAGGCTAGGGGCAGACTTGCGTCTGCCCCTAACCTTAAGCATAAGAGAAGCACAAGGGCATTATAACTGGCCAAATCAAGTGAGTCTAGTCTCAGAGCTACACTTACAGAATCTAAAGCGTAGAGCCTGGATGTAGGGCTTAGGCTAGTGTCAGACTTGCGTCTGCCCCTAGCCTGCAGGATCTGTGAGAAACTTAGTTTCTGACAGGAGCAGTGCAAAGCATTACCAGCATGTAACACTATGCGCCACCAGGCTATGGATCTCTATGGCAACATGATGCTTACCGCAGCCGCCAGCTCCACAGAGAATTCCTGGATATGCGCTTTTGATGAGCGCACAGGAAGTGCTTTTTGCAGCGTTTTCCTGTGCGCTGTCCAAAAGCGCATATCCTGGAGATTTGTGTGGAGCTGCTGGGTGTATGTGGCTGCTGGTTGCCGTAGGTATCAATACACAGGCGATGCATAGCGTTACATGCCGGAAACGCTATGCTCTCAGCCTGCAAACTTCAAATTTTTAAGACCATCTGCCAGGTTAGGGGCAGATGCAAGTCTGACCCTAGCCTTACTCATTCCTTAGGTAACTGGCCACACTGAGCACTTGAGGCTGTTCAGTAACCTAGCCAATGATCCGCACACAACAGAATACCATTTTTGAATAAGATCTAAATTGAGTTGCTTGTTTTTAGAACTTGAGACAATCTCATTCATTTATTGAATATTCTACAGTTGATCACATTTTTTATCTTGTGTCTAACAAAGTTTTGCAATTTTCTTATCATTGTGAGCTAAATTAGTCAGTATAAGTTTATTTTTTTAACATGAAAACCAATAGAAGTAAAATAAAAGTAAAATATTTTTACATGTGTTTAGTCAAAATAATCTATTAAATAATGCCCTTTGAATTGCTTTTTATGATGTATGCAGATATATATAGTGGCTTTTAGATTGCCTATTTTTTATATTAAAAGAATGCAAATGAAGCCTATCCGGTTCTATCCGGTTTGTGTGCCAAAACAAGGAGTGTCTCTAAAACTCAGAACAGGCGTCAATCTTTTAATTATACTTTTTCTCTACAAGTTCCTCTCCTGGTTTCTCTCTGGTTTTGGCACACAAAACCTGATGAACCCTGATAAGGAAAAAAACTGCAGTGTGAAACCAGCCTAACAACGTCACAATGTACTCAATGTGTGAAAGTGGCCTTAGAGTTTTCATTGGTATTATTTTGTAACTATTATTTTCATTCTGAATAAAAAAAAAACTGTTAAACATAAAAATACTCTATTGTAATAAAGAACAGTAAAAAGCAAGTGCTGCTAAAAAAGTTGTGAAAAACAGGGTATTTGGTTGATACGTTTTTTGCAAAAAATGTATACTAAGCCGCTCTACCAAACATCAAGATAACCCATATCAGGGCAGTCCCGATCTGATGTATTTAAAAACCTGATCATATGAATTGGTACCTATATAAGCAGGATTCAGACAGGTCCAATGTCTGACATGGACACGCTGCAGATGACGGCTTTTTATGTGAATGTCTCACAAGGAAGGGGTGGGAGGCTCCCTTATTATGCAGAAACAAGAAACCAATTAGACACAAACTAATGAGCCATGCACACAGTGAGCAAGTTTGTAGGACAGTGTTCACAGCCACCATTTTATAGTGGTGTCCCCCATCCTGATCCCCTTTTATAGTGATGTCCCCCATCCTGATCTACTTTTATAGTGATGCCCCCCATCCTGATCTACTTTTATAGTGATGCCCCCCCATCCTGTTTTACCTTCTTACACACTCAAATACACACTCTATCACACTCACACACAAACCCACACGCAACCCCCCCCACACAGACACATACCCTCAAACACACTCTCACACATCCTCATACACACTCTTACACTCACACTCATACACACACTGAAACTCGCACACACTTTCTTATACACACATCCTCACTCACACACTCAACCTCACACACACACCCTCTCTTACACACGCACACTTTTCTCACTTTAATGATGCATCGTTCCAGTGCAGGGGGCCGCCGCGGTCCCCACTGTACTGACTTCCGGCCTCCGCTGTGCTATAACTTCCTCCAGCCGCTGCTCAGACAAGCTCTGTTGCTCATCAAGATCAATGCAATCTACCAGCCAGAGGCCTGCAGGTGACGTCATATTCTGCTGTCAGCTGCGGGCCTCTCATTGGCTGGCAGCTTGCATTGATCTTGCTGAGTGGCAGAGCTTGTTAGTGCTGCGGACAGAAGTCATCACACAGCGGGGACTGCAGCGGCCCCCTGCACTGGGGCAATGCATCATTAAGTTGTCCAAGGTGCCGCGGGCCGCATAGTGAAGCCCCAGGGGCCGCATGCGGCCCTCGGGCCGCGAGTTTGAGACCCCTGCATTAATGCATAGATTTCAATGTTAAAATAATGCATCAAAATCAAAATAGCCCAAAAACGCTGCAGACCGCTTTATGATGTGTGCTCCAAAAAACGCATAGTGCCAAACGTATAGCAGTTTGGCCATGGTATTGAAGTTTATGGGTGCATTAACGCATCCATTTGCAGAAATTTTTAGATGAAAAAAACTCATCCCTTTGGCGGATGCTTGGCACTAGTGTGACCCTAACCTAACTCCTTTTCATTCAGATTATTCAGATTTTTTGTGCAAAATTAATAAAGCAGAGCAATTTTTGAACATAAAGTGACATTTTACAAAATATATTTTGTTTTTGCATTGCTATTTTCTTACAGCTGTAACTTTTACATTTTTTTTTGTGCCATCAGAGATATATAGACGCTTGTTTTTTGTTTGAAAACTTTACGTTTTCTCTAATACCATTTCTTTTTATATGACTTTTTGATCACTTTTCTTCCATTTGTTTGTGTCAGTATGATGAAAAGCTATATTTTTGTTGTGCTTTTTTATTGACCCTTTTTTACAATCACCATTCAGGAAAAACAATGTGAGTGTTTTAGTTCTTATTGAACAGTGCGGAGATACCATTTATGTATACTTTTCTTGTCTTTAATGGCAAAACAGATTTTGCCTATTTTTTGTGCTTTATGTATTTTTTATTTTACAACTTTTAAAATTGTATTTAACTTTTCTTCCATTTTTATTTATTACTGTTACAGGACTTGATCGTTTCATTACCTTTGATCACTGATCTCAAACATTGCAGTTAGCTTTAGGCTGGAAACACACTATCCTACTTACATGCGAGTCTCTCGGACGAGACTTGGATCAGTGACCCTGAACGGCCTCTCCCTCTCTGGACGGGAGTGTGATGCTGCACAAAAACAAAAGCACTGCGCAAAAAGAATTGACATGGCAATTCTTTGTGCTTTCTTTGGTGCGCTTTTCCCATAAGCTACATGT
The DNA here is from genome assembly GCA_033576535.1 of Allobates femoralis. Classification (NCBI taxonomy): domain Eukaryota; kingdom Metazoa; phylum Chordata; class Amphibia; order Anura; family Aromobatidae; genus Allobates; species Allobates femoralis. The sequence goes on from JARQOC010000001.1 coordinate 351,979,522, forward strand.
TAAAATGGCCTCGGGACAAACATGCTAGGAAAAGCACAGTGTTGCATGCAGTCACTCTTTTTTGCACGTAAATGCACGCAAAGAAGCACCACTGCACAATATGGGGCATCTGAACGTAGCTTAATACTGATAGCAAATGATGCAGCAGGGTGTCAAACAAAATACACACCTGACATCTGCTGCATTTTAACCTACCAGGGAGTGAAAATTACTTAATGAGTTCTGCAGATAATCATGAAGACAAGTATATTCTTTTTCATCCGAGATCAATTATGCTGCTCACACACTGATCAGAGGGTCAGTCTACCTTGTGTCAGTCCATGAGAACCAAGCCAGAGATGGATTTCATCTGAGTGCTGTCCAATGTTTTTTTACGGATACATTGATTTGCATGGTCAAGTGATAACACTGTTCTAGATATTTTTAAAAGTTGTCAGGTTCAGTTTTTAAATAAGCCATTTCTTAAGATTTTTGACTTCTGGAATTCAAATCCGACAATGAAAATCTTTAGTTGGCTCTTTTTTCTATGATATCAATGAGTTTTACATTTACTACTACATATTATTAATGCATAAACGTTTCAGTACTTTGAAGCATTATTATTTTTGCAATTATAAAGATTCTGAATATTTTGTTAAGCCAATTTTTTTATATTTAGTCAAAGAAAACTTAGCAACGTTTCAAACAACTAAAACATGTCTAAACACTAGAGATGAGCCGCCACCCCGGTGTTCGAATTCGATTCGATTTGTCGAATCGACGGGGTGTTCGACGAATGTTCGTCGAATGCTCGACGAACACCGTCGAACACCCCGGAAAATGAACAATCCGGGCTTGTGGGGCTTTTTCACTTCCACAATGTATATACATACCGTATATACTCGTGTATAAGCCGACCCGTGTATAAGCCGACCCCCCTACTTTTGCCCCCAAAATCTGGGAAAACCTATTGACTTGTGTATAAGCCGAGGGTGGACCCCAGCACAGGTATACAGCCCCCAGCAGTGTGGTATACAGGCCCCCGCAGTGGTATACAGGCCTCCCCAGTGGTAGTATACAGCCCCCAGAAGTGTGGTATACAGCAGCCTCCCCAGTGGTACATACAGGCCCCAGCAGTGTTACAGCAGCCTCCCCAGTGGTATATACAGCAGCAGCCCCAGTGGTAGTATACAGCAGCCCCAGAGATATATACAGCAGCCCCAGTGGTAGTATACAGCAGCCCCAGAAGTATATACAGCAGCCCCAGTGGTAGTATACAGAAGCCCCAGAGGTAGTATACAGCAGCCCCAGTAGTAGTATACAGCAGCCTCAGTGGTATATACAGCAGCAGCCCCAGTAGTAGTATACAGAAGCCCCAGTGGTAGTATACAGCAGCCCCAGTAGTAGTATACAGCAGCCCCAGTAGTAGTATACAGCAGCCCCAGTGGTAGTATACAGCAGCAGCCCCAGGGGGTATATACAGCAGCAGCCCCAGTGGTAGTATACAGCAGCCCCAGAGATATATACAGCAGCCCCAGTGGTAGTATACAGCAGCCCCAGAGGTATATACAGCAGCCCCAGTGGTAGTATACAGAAGCCCCAGAGGTAGTATACAGCAGCCCCAGTAGTAGTATACAGCAGCCCAGTGGTATATAGCAGCCCCAGAGTATATACAGCAGCCCCAGTAGTAGTATACAGCAGCCCCAGTGGTAGTATACAGCAGCAGCCCCAGTGTAGTATACAGCAGCCCCAGTGGTAGTATACAGCAGCAGCCCCAGGGGGTATATACAGCAGCAGCCCCAGGGGTATAAACAGCAGCCCAGGGGGTATATACAGACCCCCCCATAAGTAGTATACAGGGGCCCCAGCTGTATACAGCAGCCCCAGCTGTATACAGCCCCCCCGTGGTATCCAGGGCCCCCCTTGCTGCACCTGTAAAGGAAGATGTCAGTATACTTATCGCTGCCGCCGCCGCTCCGCTGCTCGGTCACCGCACTGCTCCAGGTCTTCATGCTTCCTTTCCTTCTCCGTCGCTCGAACAATGACGTCATTTCCTGAGCGCCGGAGAAGGAACAGGAAGCATGAAGACCCGGAGCAGCGCGGTGACTGAGCAGCGGAGCGGCGGCGGCAGCGATAAGTATACTGACATCTTCCTTTACAGGTGCAGCAAGGGGGGCCCTGGATACCACGGGGGGGGCTGTATACAGCTGGGGCTACCGTATATACCCGTGTATAAGCCGAGGGGGGACTTTTCAGCACATTTTTTGTGCTGAAAAACTCGGCTTATACACGAGTATATACGGTACATTGTGGAAGTAAAATAAAGTCAAATAAAGTGTTAAAAATAAAAAAATAATGTATGCTCACCTGTCCGCGGTCCACCGAAGCCTCCGGTATGGTGCTGTGTCTTCCAGGACCTGTGGTGACGTCAGTTCTCGCGGGAACTCGGTCACATGACCGGGGTTCCGCGAGAACATGACGTCACCACAGGTCCTGGAAGCACAGGACCTTGCCGGAAAGCTTAAAATAGATATTTTTATGATTCGGACCCTTTCTTTAAGTAAAAGTTACTTAAAGAAAGGGTCCGAATCATAAAAATATCTATTTTAAGCTTTCCGGCAAGGTCCTGTGCTTCCAGGACCTGTGGTGACTCACGTTCTCGCGGGAACTCCGGTCACGTGACCGGAGTTCCCGCGAGAACGTGACGTCAGCACAGGTCCTATTAGCAATAGGACCTTGCCGGAAAGCTTAAAATAGATATTTTTATGTTTCGGACCCTTTCTTTTACTTAAAGAAAGGGTCCGAATCATAAAAATATCTATTTTAAGCTTTCCGGCAAGGTCCTGTACTTCCAGGACCTGTGGTGACGTCACGTTCTCGCGGAACTCCGGTCATGTGACCGGAGTTCGCGCGAGAACATGACGTCACACAGGTCTAGAAGCCGCAGGACCTTGCCGAGGTGAGCATGGATTATTTTTTTATTTTTAACACTTATTAGCTGTTTATTTTGGCCGAAAATGCGGCAGATGCTGTTTTCTGACCGCATCTGCCGCATTTTCGAACCAAAATTGAACATGTTCGATATTCGCCGAATTTGAACCAAATTGTTCGAATTCGGCGAATGACTCGAATAGCGCCAAAATCAACTCGAATTTGAGATTGGCGAACTATTCGAATCGAACATCGCTCATCTCTACTAAACACTATTGTGAATTATAAACAGTTACTCAAATTGCGCTACAAAATTTGGTCCTCATTCAGTGACAACTGTTTCTTGTTCATCTCTTGTACTCCTACATTACATAATCTCTTGCAATTGTCCAACAGTAATCTGCAACCATTGATAGATTCCATTTTCCATTATATCTTTTCTTTATAGTCACAATATGTTGGTGAAATTTCTCACCATGCTCATCATTCAATGCCCTGAAGTTTGGTAGAAAAAATTCTACCTGTGAGAATTAAAGAGGACCTGTCACCCCTCTGCAGCATGGCAATATAAATGCACCACTCACTTGCTGACCTGGTGAGTGCCGTTTTTCTTACATTTTGATGATGAATTGTTGTGCTATACTGGCACCACCGGTCGCACTAGTGCTTCCCGCCTCACATGCATATTCCACTGCCTGAGAAGGATTACTGGTCATAGTGGTGCCCTTTTTGGTTTCTGTTGGATTTTATAAATGCACCACTGAATGCTGCAAGTCTGCTGTATTCAGGGAAGGGGTCCCCCATGTGTCTGTGTGCTGTGTACCCCAAGATATAACATTAGAAAAACTTACAGTTAGGAGCCATGGAGGCAGTCCCTGTGGCTGGAGTAAGCTCGATTGACTGGGGGGCCATTCCCTCCCCCTCTGCTTCTCTGTGCTGCTTCTGCTGTGCAGGACTCTGCAATTCTCCTGTCCTGGCCTCTGTCACTCCAAGCGGATGCAAATCATTTGTCCTGCCGTCATCTCCAGATTCCTGCCCTGGTGTCTGAACAAAGCATAAACAGCACAGCAGGAGGTGGCACAGACAGGCAAATGGGGAGGGAATGGCCCCCCAGTCAATTGAGCTCACTTCAGCCACAGTGATTGCCTCCATGGCTTCTAACTGTAAGTTTTTTAAGCCTATATCTCTGTGTACACAGCACACAGACACATGAGGGACCCCTTTCCTAAATGCAGCATACATGCTGCATTCAGTGCTGCATTTAGATTGCTATGCACCAGGTGGGTGACAAGTCCTCTTTAAAAAATTATTCTTTAAGAACATGTACTTTATATGGACTTTATATGTTTTGAAGAGATTTTTCACCAACTCTTCACAATTATCTACTCTTGGAATCGCCCCCAAAAAATTGTTTCCACTAATGCAAATGCTACCTATGCAATTTTTCCTTGCTTGCAACAAATAGAGAAACTAATCCTCATGAAGAAACATGAATCTAAGATCCAATAAAGACTCCTTCCTTTATCTTTGCTTTACTCAAAGTTGGAGATTTATCAATATGATACTAGAATGCTTTTGCATTTTTAGCCATTGCCTTACCAAACTTCTTCATTAGGCCCAACATGATATGCAATAGTGGTAACAAATTCTTATAAGGGTCAACAAGTGCTGGATACATGACATTGTTACTTCGTAGCTGAAGTGAATGTTGGAGAGGCAAGTCTTTTTTTATTTATACTGATATTTTCTTGCACAACTAACCTACTCACACAGAAAGCAGCACTACTTTGTGTTTCCAATCAGGAGGCAAAATAACAGGGCACCCATCTTTAAGTCACCACAGAGGGGCCACAAATGTGGGTCATAGTTTATGCACCTTCACAGCTGTTTTGTGTTGTTATAGGTTACTTCCTTGTGGACTACATAACTAACTGGAATTGAAGGTAGACCACTGTGATTTTGCATCAAGACAGGGTTTAGGCTTATTTTAGCTGGAACAATTAAAAGACATTTCTCTAGATTATGATTTACCTTGAGAGCCTCTATTAAGCTGCTGATATTGTTGTATGCAACAAGTTTGCCTTTCTTGAATAATTATTGAACAAGATCTTTATCACTGTTTTAGATAAAAGAAATCTGAACATTGCACCCTAGGAGATTCCACTGCAGATCTAAAGGCCACTTCACACGCTACGATATCTGTGAATGATATTGTTCCCTATGTCACGTGACCGCAATCCTTCTGACATCGTTAGTGCGTTGTCACACGCAAGGATATTGTTAACGAGCTTAAATTTGGCAACGTGCCAGCTATTTGGAGAAGATTGTTTGAACGATTTTACAAAGCGGCAGGAATAGGAGAAATATGAACGACATCGTTCAAAAAGGTGCCACACTGACCGATGTTGCTGCTTCACAGATCCTTAATTGGATGACGAACGAAAGATTTGAGGTCCTGCTCTCAAATTTGACATGTCCAATCCAACGATTTCTCGTACAGACATCCTTCGTTTACACGCAACGATGCACAATGAGATCGTAAGAACGATCTCAAAAGCATGATGTTTCAACGATATTATTTCAGATATCGGAGCATGTGAAGTGGCCTTAAGAGATGTGTCTTATTCTACAGGTACCGTTACATGCTTCAATCTTGAAACGATCTCACTAATGATCTCAGGGGCACGCAGTCGTTAGGACATCGTTTTGAGATCATTGTCGAGATGTCACACGCCTAGATATCATGCATGATGCACCAACGATCCAGCGAGCAGGTATCATTCGTTCAACCCAGCGAACGATACCTGTTCACTGATGTGAATGGGCGACGTCGTGAATGACAGCATTATCGCAGTGTCACATAGAATGATGTAGCAGTTTGGCTGATCGTGGATCGTCTGATTTAAGAACATGTTCTCAAATCTGTGATCTATGATCCTACGATTTATCGTAGTTGTATCTCTGTGTTACACACAATGACATGCAAATGATGTTGTTTGAATGACTCCAAACCCATGACATTTGAGCGATATCGTTCATGATATCTTATCGTGTAACAGTACCTTTAAAGGTACCGTTACACGATAAGATATCGTGAACGATATCGTTCAAACGTTACGGGTTTGGAGTCGTTGGAGCAACATCGTTAGGATGTCGTTACATGTAACACTGCAATACGACTGTGATAAATCATAGGATCGTAGATCGCAGATTTGAGAACATTTTCATAAATTAGATGATCCACAATCAGCCAACCTGCTGCATCATTCTGTGTGACACCGCGATACGAGATCTCACATCAGCTGAGATGTGTGGCTACCACTGCAAATCGGATATGTGATCTGATCAGCGGTGTTAACCCTTTGAATCCTGCTGTCATTCACTGACAGTGGGATTCAAAGCATCATGGCGGGGATCGCACCATTCCCTACCATGATCAGAGATTATGCAATAAGATCGCAGGATCTCCATGTGTCACTTGATAACCTGGGTTTCTATTGTGACCCTGGAAGATAGCCAGGGTTTCTATTATCTGTGAAAGAAAGAATGCGCATATAGGGTCTTATCTCAATTAAAAACTCTCACTTGTCGATGTGGAATTGCTCACCTTAGTCAGTTGTGAAACCCACAACTGGTAGAATAGCGTACAAGCAGCTGCTGCAGGGACCGCACTCTCAACGGTGACCGTGGTCGTAATGCAGAATCTTGGACAAAGTGCTTCGGTGTCCGCGCTGCTGCTCCAAAGCCAAAGAAACACAGACACGGGAATGTCTGGTACAGCTACAGCCTTTATTTTCCCCCTACGCGTTTCGGAGCCTCCTCCCGAGCTCCTTCCTCAGGGTTTCTATTATGACCCCAGAAGCTATCAGGGTTCACATCCTGTGGTCCGTTGGTAATCGCTGCTATCCACAGAAAGTGATCATTTGTGTTATGACTCGATATGCTGCAGCTCATAGGGACATAGCAGAAGCGATTGGACAGTGCAGCACTGTAGCGTCTATGGGGCACTGTAAAATGTAAAGTGAAAATAAAAAAAAGTTTTTAAAAATATGAAAACCCGCCACAAAATTTCAAAACCAACCCCCTTTTGCCCCATTCAAAATAAAAGTAGGAAAAAAATGTAAAAAACACATGTTTGGTATCGCCGCGTTCAGAAATACCCGATCTATCAAAATATACAATCAATTAATCAGATCTCTAAATTGCGTAGTGGAAAAAAGTCCAAACGCCAAAATTCCATTTTTTTTGGTTGCCACAACATCGCAATAAAATGCAATAATGGGCGATCAAAACAGCACATCTACACAACATGAACATGACGCAAAATTAAGTTTTATTTTTTCAAATTTCTGAATTTTTTTTCAACACTTAGATAACATTAAAGGTACCGTCACATGCCAAGATATCATCCGTGATATCGCTGTCAATTTGCGAATTCTGCGATGTTGAAACCACATCGCAAATGCATTGTGGTGTGTGACAGGGCGATCTTATGGCGAGAAATCACTGGTGGCAACTCACCTGATTGCACTGCAGTAAAATCAGGCGATGTCCACCTCTTGAATTCAGTGGGTTGTGTCGTGTGACACGGTGATAGCGACGTAGAAAGCAATTTCAGAGATCCTAAAATCAATCCTGTAGGCATGCCTGAGGATGCTGTTTTCCGCGCCCTGTCTGTGGTGATTGGTGGCTTCGTGGTAACACAGTTTTGTAGGCCAATCGGAGTGGTAGGGGCACGGTGAAACACACTCTGACACGCCTATCTCCTCACCGCGGTCAAACACTACGCCCACATCGCTGATGTGGTTGTGGCATGTGACGCGGAAATGTGGAAAGGCAGGATCACTTCCAGTCTTGGTCAGGCGATTTCCGGAATGCCTGATCGCGGGAGGTTGCACATGACATCGCTACGTGTGACATCTCCAAAGTGATCTGGGGAGAGTGCCAAAAACGTGCGCGCTCACGTCAAATCGAGGGAGATATTGCGATGATATCGTGGCATGTGACGATACCTTTAGAGTGTACATGTTTGTTATCTACAAACTCATACTGACCCGAGAACATGGTGAATAAAAAATACAAACATAAACATGTGATTGCATTTTGTTTGGCAATTTTACCGCATTTGGAATTTTTTCCCCATTTTCTTGTACACTATATGGTAAAATAAATAATTTCTTCTGAAAGTACAACTCATCCAGCAAAAAACAAGCCCTTATATGGCTATATTGATGGAAAAATAAAAAAGTTATGGCTCCTGGAAGAAAGGGAGAGAAAAACAAAAACTGAAAAATGGAAAATCGCCCAGGGGTAAAGGGGTTTAACGTAATTAAAGGATTCATCCAGGATTACTTTTTTGTTTTCCATGACTCTGAGTAAAGTTACCATTTCAGTAGAAGCCAAATATATATCTAAAGCTACCGTAATCTTAATCTAGAAAAATGTTTGTTTGTTTTTAAACTTTTTTTTCATGTGTTTAGTGACTTTTTTAGAAAACTGTTACAATATTTTTTTACATATGTTTTCAAGTCCATTAGGGAAGAAATATGAAAAAATATAAGAAAAATGTCATAGACACAAACAAATAAGATATTAACCAAACCTCTAAAGATTCATGCTCCCAAACTACAGGAATATGTATGACAGTAAGTTTTTGTCTGAAATGTTACAATATTTCATTAAAAGCATAGTTTGAAAATGAAAAAAAAAACTGCAGCCTCGAGTCCGCTTGTCCTACTCCTCGACATTATATTGACAGATCTAATCCAGTAGATTGTCTGTACAAAGAGAGAGACCTGGCAATCAAATAGAGCAAGGCAGAGAGAAACCTATAATGTCTCTCCCTATAAATCACAGCTTTTCAAGCTATGGTTTTTTCTGAAACATCACAGTTTTTCAGTAAAAAACATACATCACTGCAATCACGCAGCCAGGCTCTAATAACTGGTGTCCTTTGATCATCAACATTAATCTAGAGACAGGTTCCATTTAAACGTCCTTTCTTTCCCTGAAAATAGGTTTTCGTTTTTCATTTTGCACTAGACAATAACCCCTTCACAACATATGATGTATATTTACGTTATATGTCATGCCCCTTCCTATGATACAGACTCACATGCCGAGCCCACACCTTTTTCTACACATGATGTTTGATTTAATCAGATGTTATGTGTCTCCAACAGTTGCAGGTATATTAAAGATCTGCCCCTGGCTGTTAATCTCTGACAGCTGGATATAAGGGTAAGTTCACACATACAGTTTTAACCTCGGTTTAGCAGCGAAAACCGCCGGCGGTTTAGCATAGGTTTTATTTAAATTTATGTAAATCCTTAGCAGCTTTAGGACTTACAAGTAACCCTATGCAATTTAGAAACCGCTGTGCACACATAGTCGGTTTATGTGAGCGGATCCGCCAGCGGTTGAGCGGTTTCCGAGCGGTTTAGCAGCATACAACATGTCAATTCTTCCGAGCGGTTTTGGATCAGTTCCATGAACAAAATCCTTCATAGAAAACCGCTGGAAAAACCGCTGGGAAAAACGACTATAAACCGCTGTGCACACTCTGAAAAAAACCGCCGGAAAACCGCCGGAACACAGCTGGAGACTTCAGAGCTCAGAACTGATAATTTCCAGCGGTTTTCTGACGGTTTGAACGCCACTAAACCTTCCTGTGTGAACTTACCTAAGGCTGCCTTCCCACTGCATTGCGGCACAGTGGCTCAAGTGGTTAGAACTGTAGCCTTTGCAGCACTGAGGTCCCCCAAGGTCACTAAGGACAACATCTGCAAGGAGTTTGCGTGGGTTTCCTCTGGGCACTCCAGTTTCCTCCCACATTGTAAAGACATACTGATAGGATGTTTAGATTGTGAGCTCCAAGAGAGGCAGCATTACTGATGTATGTAAAGTGCTATGGAATTAATAGCACTATATAAATGAATAAATATTATTATTATTGCTTGGGATCAGTGTCTGTCCGTTTTAAAACAGACAGCCACTGATCAGTGTTGGCCTCCCATATATCTCTATGGGCACGGATTGGTTCTATAAGGCCATCTGTGTGTGTGTCAGTTTAGTCACTGATCTGTTTGTGTCAGTTTTTTTCATGTACCCAGAATCGGAGACTGTTGCAATTTTGGTCTACCTTGAAAAAAAGCGGTTACAAATGGACAGACATGGATCCGTAGCTGTCCGCGTCAAATAACATGGGGGGTCTATGGTGATGGATCTGTGAAAAAACACGGATCCGTAAAACAGATCCATTTTGCTGTACTGGCTAGGCTCAGAAGCAAGGTACAGCTCCACCCAGCCCTTTTTTGGATACTGATAACGGATCAGTGAAAAGCACTGAACCATGGAAATTAATTGGCCTGTCCGTGTGGTCCCTGAAATGCAAGGATCCACACTGATGTATAAAAAACACAGTGTGCAGGGGGCCTAACACATGCCCTGCATACCATTTGCTAGTATTTACTAGTCTCCTTAGGAGACATGAAGCTGTGATTGGCCAATCACCTGTGCTATACAGGGCAGTGCATTTTCCCTGCTCTGTATAACAGACATTACGATCTTTTATGAATACTGGCTCACAGCCACTATTCACAGGAGGATAGTAATGACAGACACAGGGGTCTTCAGTTCACCCACATGTGAATCCACACCGAGCTAGTTAGTGGAGAATGCACCCCCCATGACAGCATGTGATAAATCACGCTATCAGAAATTGACAGTGAGATTAAGCTGGTTAATAGCTGTGGGTGGATCTCAGATCAACCCACTGCTGTTGCAGACACATGGTGGCTAATCAAAGTAGCCATCTTGTGCAGGGAAGATGTGGGCTTGAGGCACAATCCCTCTTCAAAGGAGGGATACGATCTTTGACATATCATTACATCAAAGGTTGTGAAAGGATTAAGCAAAGTGGAAGGGATTTATTGAAATCTCAAGGCCACTGGGCTTTTTTTGTCAAAACTGACCTATGGCACAAATTTGATATCTGCAACATGTCAATATCACTTATACAATATATTTGTTTTGTTTGTGATTTTGCCCAAAGACTTGATTAAAAAAAATCCTCAGGTAAAAAAAAACAGGAGCAGTGGTTTTAGGGTACCGCTACACGTCGCAATATTGCAATGCAAAATCGACAAAAAGTCACGTGGTGTGGTAGTTGCAGTTGACATCGTTGGTGCGTTGTGTCATGTAACAGGGCAATGCGACTGCAATAAATGGCAGGTATGATATTGCAAGAAGATTGTGCAAGTCCTTCAACCTTACAATGTTGCATATGCGATCTGCCATGATCGTGCAGTGTGACGTGCAACTACGATATAGAACGCAACTTCCTTCCTTATTCACTACAGTGTTAATGCTCGGTCCCTAGGTTGCTCATATCTAGCGCACAAAAGTTGCGTACAACATCCTAGTTGCATTGCCTGCCGATATCTCTCTGTGTGACATCTCCTATGAGATCTTGGACAAGTGCCAAAAACATGCGCGCTCACGTGAAATTGTATGCGATATCGGAACGATATTACGACGTGTAACGGTACCCTTAGTGTGTTTCCCAAGTTGAAATGCAGTAAAAATGCATGTAATCCACATGTGAATGTGTCAATAAAATGTTCTCCCAAAGCTAAGTAACAGGAATTATGCAAAGTAAAGTGGTTTTATTTATTTTATGCGACATATATAAGAAGCAAAAACTGCAGATAAAAAAAATACATGTAAAAAGTGCATCAAAGTACCACAAATTTGGCGTAGTTTTTGCAGCAAATCTGTAACATCAAAATTGAAACAAATATTATTCATCACAAGAACGAAGTCATAAAGTTCCCAGTGATTGTTATTACAACATACCCATTGCTAAAGGAGTTTTGTTATATGCTCCAGAAGGTTCACCAGAGGTAAACCTGCACTTAAATTTTATTGATAACTTACAAAATAAATACATTTGAATAATTTAACACTGTGACTTTATACTTACAAACGTACCATGCCATAATTGGTTTCCTAAGCATCCCGCTTTTTCTGTGCTATTAATTCTAAAGTTACGCTCCTAAAATAATATCAGTAAATATATTGCAGCCTTGCTTCTGTGTATATACGTGTTTGCGATATTCCGACTTTAGCTTAATCTATGAGCTCTTATGGTATGCTTAAAACTAAGGAAATAAATGTACTTCTTAGTAGCTGGCGTTTTATGCTGAACATTATTCTTCACAGCGCAGCGAAGAGACGAATCAGGGAGGATTTAAAGTAAAAGCTTTCGCTAAGTGTAATAATTCTAATGCATGTTTGAATAAATACAGTCACAAAATGAGCATGAAATTGCTTTGTTGCGAACGGCCAGGAATAACTGTTTTATTGTCTTCTTATAATACTGCCTCAATGTTGTATAAAGTGACTTGAGATTGCTTCAATTGCCAGCTCAGATAGTGCATGCCGTCATTTACTAAACATTTTTATTTCGCTGACATTTATAGCTCTTGGTAAGCTTGTTCTTAAACATGGAGTATTGATATTCTTGCAAATACAAATGATTTTGCTTCACAAAACCAATGGAATAGAGAAAGTTTTTAGATTCAAATGATATATCTAAGTGGTTTTCTAAATCCGGCCTTGCCTTTTTTATTATTACAATTTTGTCTGGGTCGGTGTGATCCAACTAAACATTTATAGAGTCTAAGCAAATGTCATGGAAATTATGTGAAATACAATTGCCGCCGTAGAAAACATAATACAATTTAGAGGGATTGAGAGCAATTCCTTAACAGAATACAGTATTATCGAAAGGCCGTCGTTGCAATGGGAGCTGTCCAGTAAATACATATATTCTTACTGGTGGTCCTGTAGAAGCGCTGACAAAATAGGCTGCTACTTCCTCTCCCCTGCTCCACTAACTGCATGTATAGTTTTTACCTTTGTTTCAGTAGAGGTGCTCCTTCCTCTACTGGATTGAAATACATGCAAGGCTGCATAGAAGTTTTTGTTCCCCATCTTTGCCCTGCAGATATATCGACATCCTGTTGTCTGTCAACTACAGCAGATAATACCATATATAAGAACAAAAAAGGATATAATGCTGCATCATCAAAAATGAGACAGCGAAAATATTTTATTTTTGAAAAATTCATTAAAAATAGTGGCAAAAATATATTCAATGGAACACCTGACCTGTGATTTTCTAGCCCTCACAGGACTGCCATAATTACATGCTCCAAAAGGGCTAAAAATGTGCTAGTTTATTTAAACAATGCTGTTTTTACTGTTTTTATTAAATGTTATATTTTCACTTTTACGTTTTTGATGGTACTGGATTATGTCCTTTTACCTCACTTTTGAACCCTACATTGAAACTTGAGCAGTACAGCTGGAAATATAATTGTATGTCGGTAAAGTTACATAATACATATGCTTTACATTGACTTCCATTACAGAGAAAAGTAAGTCTGTTATTTAGAAAGCTGGGTTCCATGCTCTTTGCTGCAGAGACCTCCAAGGCAGAGAATTAGGATCTAATCAGTAAGTTAAAAGAAAATAGCAAATTTGATGAGTAAGAAACAGAGAGATAAAGTCTAAAGTGTATCATAGTCATAAATATCCAAGTCAAAGTCCAGGAAACAGAAAAGGTCCAAGAGGTCATTTCTTTATTCTATTAGGCTGCGTTCACACACTTTTGCTGGGTTTCTTTATGCCGCACTTTTCCCCAAAAGCACATCGGCATGAGCGTTCCCGGCTAAGTGAATGGACTTTTACTGTTGCCGCTCAGACACTGCATAATTTACAGATGCGCTTTTGGGGCCGAAAACAGGTCCGTAAAAAGAATAAACTTGTCAATTGTTTGCACAAAACTGTGTGCGCTTTCCTCCATAGGCCCATAATAAGGCGCTGAATAAGCATTGTAGTTCAGACAATGCTGTATTCCAGTGCTATAAGCTGTAAAGATAAATAGGAGGGGACAAGAGCGCAATAGTGCCCTATCACTAGTGACACTTATATACAGTGGTGGTGCTGTGAAGCTGCTCACCTGTGCCTATAAGCGTCGGCCCAGGAGGTGCCGGAGGAAGTGATGTCACACAGGGGCAGAAATAATCCTGTTCCAGTGTGACGTGTGTACTTTCGTTTTAGCAGTGTATATACATACATTGATAAAGCGAAATAAAAGAAAGCAAAGGATTAAAAAAATTAAAAAATTAAATATTCACCTCTCCGCAGACTGTCCCAGGAAGGCGTCCGATCGCTGCAAGGACCTGAAGTAGCTGTCCGGGTGCCAAACCGATCAGCTGATGTGTCACCTGACAGCATCAGCTGAGCATTTAACACTAGAAGTCCCAGAGAGGGGTCATTTAATGACCTGAAGGATTTTAGCTAACATCCTCTAATCCGTCTTTAGTTCTGTAATTAAGGCCATTACTGTCGCACCACGGGAGGTTGTTGTTTTCCATTGAGTTAGCCATTTAGTTTCTAGTTAATTCCATTCAGTTTGGACTAAGGGTCATTTGACCCTCTTTCGGGACTTCAGGGGGAGCTCGAAATTTCTGGGACTTCTAGTGTTAAACCGCCCGCTAAAACCGCTCAGCTGACGTGTCACCTGACAGCATTAGCTGATCGTTTAAACCACACGCCAAAACCGAACGGTATAGTATATACGATATATTATCTTACAATATTATTATACGATAACATTTCTTTATTCTTATATTTTAGAGAATATTTTTATGATACCTCAATTATCATTCCTGTTAAAGTTCAACCATAGTCATTTCTGTATTTTGTGTTTTGTTACTGTTAAGAAGGTTTGATTTTCATGCCTCATTTTAAGCACCCTTTACTGAAGTGTAGCTGCATCTGTATGAATAATGATCTGATCATTTCCACTTGCAACTGTTCAATATTAACAAACATTCATATTAACAAACATTTTAAAAGAAATAAGAACCGAGAAAATGAACACATCATCAACACACAGTAATCTAAAGCCCAGCTTGCTGACAAAATATATGGCCAGCCACAGCAAAAGGAGAGATAAACTGTGAAATAATCCCTCACTCTGTGTGTCATTACAGACCTCATTTTTTATATAATACTTGATTGCAAATCTTCTGGAACTAGAACAGAGCAAAATCCAGTCCTTGGTAGAGTTATGTGATCCAATTAAATAACAAAATAATTTATAGTTTACTAATAGGCTTAGTTCTAGGCTGTGTCCCTCTCCAGAGTGAGTACACTATTTTTAAAGGTGGCCGTTGAAAAGAAAAGAGGCCTATAAATGTCATCCCCACTATTACCAAAATGTTACAAAAAGAGTACCACTCCATACAACTTTAGAATCATGCATTTTTTCTATACATAACTTTGTGTTGACTAAGATGAAACAAGGGCATAAAAAATGTTTGATGAAACACTGTTATTTAACAGGGGTGACCATTGACAGCTTGAGGCCCATGTGCAAGAAATTTTGCCTGGGCCTCCTTGTTATATGGCAACAAAGCTACAGAAATAGATATGTATGTATATATCGTGAAGGATATAAGTATTTGATCCCTTACTGAGTTTGTAAGTTTGCCCACTGACAAAAACATGAACAGTCTATGAGGTTTATTTTAACAGTGAGAGATCAAAAATCAAAATAAAAAATAAAATCCAAAAAAGTCACATTGTCTAAAGTATATAAAGTTACTTTTATTTTGCATAGAGAAATATATATTTGATTCCTCTGGCAAACAAGACTTAATACTTGGTAGCAAATCCTTTCTTGGCAAGCACAGCAGGCAGACTTTTTTTGTAGTTGATGATGAGGTTTGCACACATGTCAGGAGGAATTTTGGTCCACTCCTCTTTGCAGATCATCTCTAAATCAGTAAGATTTTGATGCTGTCACGTAGCAACTTGAAGCTTTAGCTCCCTCCATAGTTTTCTATGGGATTAAGGTCTGAAGACCTTAATGTGCTTCTTTTTGAGCCACTCCTTTGTTGCATTGGATTTAGGTATTGAGTCATTGTCATGCTAGAAGACCCAGCCACAACTCATTTTTAATGGAGGGAAGGATGTTGTCACTCAGAATTTTACAGAACATGGCTCCATCCATTTTCCCATCGGTGCGGTTAGTAGTCCCATGCCCTTAGCAGAGAAACATCCACAAACATAATATTTTCACATCCATGCTAGATTGTGGGGATGTAGTTCTTTGAGTAATAGGAAGCAGTTCTCTTCCTCCAAACATGGGGAGTTGAGTTAATGCCAAAGAGCTCAATTTTTGTCTCATCTGACTCATAATCACCCTCAGAATCGCCAAGGTGTTAATTGGTGAACTTCAGATGGACCTGCACATGTGCCTTTTTGAGTAGCGGGACTTTGCGGGCACTTCAGGATTTCAATCTATTACGGCATAATATGTTGCCAATGGCTTTCTTGGTGAACAGTGATCCCAGCTGCCTTGAGATCATTAATAAGTTCCACCCATGTAGTTTTAGGTTGATGTCACATTTTCCTCATGATTCTGGATACCCCATGAAGTGAGATTCTGCATGGAGCCCCAGATCGATGTCGATAGGCACTCATTTTGTATTTCTTTCATTTTCTTACTATTGCACCAACATTTGTCTCATATTCACCCCACATCTCACTTAAGGTACTGTTACACACGGCAATTTTGCTAGCAATATAACTGGCAATTTGCTGGTTGCAGTGAAATCATGGACACATTGTTACTAGTGATGGGCGAGTCCTAAATTACTCGGAATCGCTTGACTCTAGCGAGTCCGAGCCCGGGACTCGCTACTCGTTGCGAGTCTAGCGAGTCCAATGTTAATGAATGGGGAAGCGAGTAGTGTGCGATTTACAAATCACAGATGTGTCTCGGAAGCTTCAGCCTGAAGCAATCCTAGTTTTGTCAGAGACTCTGACAAAACTAGGATTGCCATTGATTTGCATTGGACTCGTTTACTGTGCACGTAATCGCTGGGAAACTCGCACAGTAAGGAGTCAGGCTGTCTCCTCTGTGCTGGCTGCCGCAGCTCCAGGGTCCTAGAGCCCACCTGCTGCCTGATGTAGCAGAGCTGAGATTGTTCTCAGTCTGCTCATTCCCTGTGCATAGACATCTATATCTATGCAAAGGGATGTAGCAGAGAGGACATCGCGTTTTGGACTGCGTCGGACGGAAGAGGATTTTTTTAATTAAAGATGGAGTCCCTAATGGCTTTTTTTTTATTTCTAATAAAAATTTTTCTCTGTGTTGTGTTTTTTTAAAACAATTTAATAGAAATTCATGGCGGTCATGTCTAATATTGGCGTGACCGCCATAAATTTCGGGCTTAGGGCCAGCTGATAATACAAAGCTGGCCCTAACCTCTTTATTACCCAGCGTGCCACCGCCACCAGGGCCACTGGAAGAGCGGGGTTCAGCGCCAGAGGATGGCGCTTCAATGAACGCGCCATCTTCTGGGGCAGCTGCGGGCTGCAATTTGCAGCGGCGGGTGCCCAGAAAGCTTGGGCATCCCTGCGCTGCGGATTCCAGCCCCCAGCTGTTTAGCTGTACCTGGCTAGACATAGAAATTGCGCGGAGCCCCACGCATTCATGAAATTCATGAAATAATAAAAAAAAGGGCTCCCCTATATTCTTGTGTCTGGCCAGGTACAAATAGGCACCTGGGGGTTGGGGGCAGCCCGTCGCTGCCTGCTGGATCCGGCTGGTTCCAGAAATACGGCGAAGCCCATGTAATTTTTTTTCTGAAAAATCAATAAAACAATCCTAAAAAAGGGACTGCATCTTTATTAACCCCTCGCCCATGGTCCAGGGGTTAATAAAGATGCAGTCCCTTTTATTTACATTGTTTTATGGATTTGTCAGAAAAAAATTTTGCGTGGGCTTCGCCGTATTTCTGGAACCAGCCGGATCCAGCAGGCAGCGACGGGCTGCCCCCAACCCCCAGGTGCCTATTTGTACCTGGCCGGACACAAGAATATAGGGGAGCCCTTTTTTTTAATTTTTTCATGAATTTCATGAAATAATAAAAAAAAATGCGTGGGGCTCCGCGCAATTTCTATGTCTAGCCAGGTACAGCTAAGCACCTGGGGGCTGGAATCCGCAGCGCAGGGAGGCCCAAGCTTTCTGGGCACCCCCCGCTGCAAATTGCAGCCCGCAGCCGCCCCAGAAGATGGCGCGTTCATTGAAGCGCCATCCTCTGGCGCTGAACCCCGCTCTTCCAGCGGTCCTGGTGGCGGTGGCACGCTGGGTAATAAAGGGGTTAATACCAGCTTTGTTATACAAGCTGGTATTAAGCCCGAAATTCTTAATGTCAGGCCACGTTTGACCCAGCCACTAAGAATCTCCAATAAAGGGTTAAAAAAACACAACACAGAGAAAATTTTTTATTAGAGATAAAAAAAAAAGCCATTAGGGACTCCATCTTTAATTAAAAAAATCCTCTTCCGTCCGACGTAGTCCAAAACGCGATGTCCTCTCTGCTACATCCCCTGTGCATAGATATAGATGTCTATGCACAGGGATGAGCAGACTGAGAACAATCGCAGCTCTGCTACATCATCTCTGTGAGCAGGCAGGCTCTAGGACCCTGGAGCTGTGGCAGCCTGTACAGAGCAGACAGCCGGACTCAGCTCGCAAAGTTACAGCAGTTACTTTGCGAGTTTCCCTGTGATTACTTGCACAGTAATCAGACCAATGCAAGTCAAAGGCAATCCTAGTTTTGTCAGAGTCTCTGACAAAACTAGGATTGATATTGATTTGCATTGGACTCGTTGCTGTGTGAGTAATCGCTGGGAAACTCGCAGAGTACCGAGTCCTGCGAGTCACTTACCACTCGCCGAGTAACGAGTCCTAGCGAGTAGATTCGCCCATCCCTAATTGTTACATTTGTACACAGCCACACAATAGAACAATGTGTCCATGATTTCACTGCAACCAGCAAATTGCCAGTGAAATTGCTAGCAAAATTGCCGCGTGTGACGGTACCTTTATGGTTTTGTAGCACATTCCAGCCATGTGCAGGTCTAGGACCTTTTCCCTGACATCCTTAGAAAGCTCTTTGGTCTTGCCCATGTTGTAGAGTCTGACTGATTAATGGAGTGTGTGGACAGAAGTCTTTAATACAGGTGACAGGTAACGAGTTGATTAGGACTGCATTGTAGGAGCCAAAACTCCTAAAGGCCCCGTCACATGGGGCAACATCGCCAGCAACATCACCGGCAACTCCCAGGAGCGCGCACTTTTTTGGTCACTTTCCAACATCGCTGATGAGCTGTCAGACGAGGAGAAATCACCGGCAACTCATCAGCGATGTTGCTAGCAACTATTGCTGCCAGGGTTTAATTCAACCCTGGCAGCGATCCTTAGCATGGGAGTCTATGGGGGAAGTTGCCGGCAACATCGCTGTTGCCGCTTCAGACTGGGCGATGCAGGCAGATGGCCTGAGCAACATTGCCTGGTTTCTCAACATGGATGGGAAACCAGGCGATGTTGTTGAAGCAACTATCGCTGTTGAAATCACCTTGTTATACAGGGCAACTGTCCGGCGATGTCGCTGCAACTTGGCCACGCCCCTCAGTTGCGGCCGATGTTGCCGCCGATGTTGCCCCGTGTGTTGGGGCCTTAAAGGTTGATAGGGGATCAAATATTATTTCTCTCTTCAAAATGCAAATAACTATAGAATTTAGACAATGTGATTTTGTGGATTTTATTTTTGATATTCTATCTCTCACTGTTAAAATTCACCTAGCCTTAAAATTATAGACTGTTCATGTCTTTCAGTGGGCAAACTTACCAAATCAGCAAGGGATCAAATAATTGTTTCCTTCACTTTACATATACTGTACATTATATATTGTCCTCTTTTGTTGTGTACAACACCGTACCTTTTTCAATAGTGCCCTCTCTCCTTATGTATATTACCATCCATTAATACATAGTGCCCTCTCTTGGTATGTACAGCATCATCCCTTACATATCAGATTCTCCTGTTATTTTGTTATTTATAGTACTCTGCCTTTATTTCTTAGTGTCCGCACTTATTAGACATGAAATAACTGCTGATAGAACATGCTAAGGCTTATTTTTTATAGAGAAGCAGATGGATTAATCAAATACTTCTCTGTCAGCAAATTGGCACTTCAGTGAGGAAGTGGAAAACTCTAATGCCACCCTTATTGGGTGGCATTAGAGCTTTCCACTTCCTCACTGAAGTGACAATTTGCATATTTCCCAGAAGAGCATTGTGGCTATATGACTCCTTATCAGCTTATCTCTCTTCTTATGACGGCAGGCAGATTCCTCTCTATAAGGTAGAAAGGTTTCCCAAATCTCTGTCAGCAGTCATTTTATATTGAAAAAGAAAGGACTATGTAATAGAGAGGAAGCTGTGATTTACAAAAATGAGAATAAGCTAAGTAAGAGACTATGCCACACATAACAAAAGAGGACACTATATCACAAGGGACAGCAGCATGCATAACTAGAGGGAATGCTACGTAATGAGGGACAGCATTATATATATCTATAATATAAAAGCCGAAGACCACTTCCGGAAAACCCGAAGGGTACTTCCGTAATGGCCTCCGGAACTATGCTGCTGACGTCACCAGTCCACTGTAGCCGCGCGCCGCCCGGCTACAGGGACCAGTGGAGGAGCATTCTGGCCAGGAACGTTCCCCTCTGTCACTGCCGCCTCCTCTCTCCCGCTCCAGCCGCCTCTGCAGGCTGCCCGGTACAGCGCCTCTGCAGCCTGCCCAGTACAGCTGCCTCTGCAGCCCGTCCGGTACAGCCGCTTCTGCAGCCCGCCCGGTACAGCCGCCTCTGCAGCCTGCCCGGTACAGCCGCCTCTGCAGCCCGCCCGGTACAGCCGCCTCTGCAGCCCGCCCGGTACAGCCGCCTCGGCAGCCCGCCCGCTACTGCCGCCTCGGCAGCCTGCCCGGTACAGCCGCCTCTCCCCTGTGCCCTGGCCGCTCCAGCCTCCAGCCTCCCCTGTTCCCAAACCCCTCCAGCCTCCAGCCTCCCTGTGCCCAAACGCCTCCAGCCTCCCCTCTGCCCAAACCCCTCCAGTCTCCAGCCTCCCCTGTGCCCAAACCCCTCCAGCCTCCAGCCTCCCCTGTGCCCAAACCCCTCCAGCCTCCAGCCTCCCCTGTGCCCAAACCCTTCCAGCCTCCAGCCTCCCCTGTGAACAAACCCCTCCAGCCTCCAGCCTCTCCTGTGCCCAAACCCCTCCAGCCTCCAGCCTCCCCTGTGCTTAAACCCCTCCAGCCTCCAGCCTCCCCTGTGCCCAAACCCCTCCAGCCTCCCCTGTGCCCAAACCCCTGCAGCCTCCCCTGTGCACAAACCCCCCCAGCCTCCCCTGTCCTCTGCCCCCTCCAGCCTCCCCTGTCCTCTGCCCCCTCCTGCCTCCCCTGTCCTCTGCCTCCTCCAGCCTCCCCTGTCCTCTGCCCCCTCCAGCCTCCCCTGTCCTCTGCCCCCTCTGGCCTCCCCTGTCCTCTGCCCCCTCCAGCCTTCCCTGTCCTCTGCCTCCTCCAGCCTCCCATGTCCTCTGCCCCCTCCAGCCTCCCCTGTCCTCTGCCCCCTCCAGCCTCCCCTGTCCTCTGCCCCCTCCAGCCTCCCCTGTCCTCTGCCCTCCAGCCTCCGCTCTGCTCTCCCTGTCCTCTGCCCTCCAGCCTCCGCTCTCCTCTCCCTGTCCTCTGCCCTCCAGCCTCCGCTCTCCTCTCCCTGTCCTCTGCCTCCAGCCTCCGCTCTCCTCTCCCTGTCCTCTGCCCTCCAGCCTCCGCTCTCCTCTCCCTGTCCTCTGCCCTCCAGCCTCCGCTCTCCTCTCCCTGTCCTCTGCCCTACAGCCTCCGCTCTCCTCTCCCTGTCCTCTGCCCTCCAGCCTACGCTCTCCTCTCCCTGTCTTCTGCCCTCCAGCCTCCGCTCTCCTCTCCCTGTCCTCTGCCCTCCAGCCTCCGCTCTCCTCACCCCTCCATATGTCATGTACAGTATGTGTATATATGTGTGTATGTAGACACTTCCGTCACTTTCTCCGCACTTCCCTCAACTTTGTACACACACACACACTCCGCTATACTTACCACCGGCCCTGCGTCCGCTGCCTGGATCCTCAGTCGACATGTCGCCACCCCCGAACTACTGGATCCAATATACCGTCCAATATGTCTCGCCAAACTACCCGAACCATATATTGGATCCAGTCGTCCGGGGGCGGCCACATGTCGACTCAGGATCCAGGTGGCAGGGAACACACAGGGTCGGTGCTAAGTATAGCCGAGTGTCTGTATGTGTGTGTGTATGTTTGTGCTGACCACTGAGCCACTGCGCGCAGTGCCAACCACTGAGCCACCGCGCGCAGTGCCAACCACTGAGCCACCGCGTGCAGTGCCAACCACTGAGCCACCGCGCGCAGTACCAACCACTGAGCCACCGCGCGCAGTGCCAACCACTGAGCCGGCTGTATACACACAACTCATTTCACCACACTCCCGTATCTATTAGTAAATAAACTATATATTGATTCTAGACTACCGATTCTTTAGAATCGGGCCGCCATCTAGTTTATTATAATAGAAGAGGAAACTGTGTAATTAAGGACAGTGCTGTATATATTTAGATATATACTAATGGGCTGTGCTATAAATAATAATATTAATTAATATTATAGCACCATTAATTCCATGGTGTTTTACATATGTAGAGGGTATAATAGACAAGTACAATAAACATGGACAATATAAGGCACAAAGGTACAATAGGATAGAGGATGCTGTCCACGAGGGCTCTCAATCTACGAGGGGATGGGTGAGGATATATTAGGAGAGGGTAGAGTTGGTCATGCGGGGATTTGGTTGACTGAGTCTCACTGCAGGTTGTAGGCTTGCCGGAAGAGGTGATTCTTCAGGTTTCTTTTGAAGGTTTCCAGAGAAGGTGAGAGTCTGATGTGCTGGGGCAAAGAGTTCCAGAGTATAGCAGATGCACAGGAGAAATCTTGTATACGGTTGTGGGAAGAGATAGGGGGGAGTAGAGGAGGAGATCATGAGTGGATTGCAGGTTGTGTGAGGAAAGATATCGTGAGATCATGTTGCAGATCTATGGAGGAGACAGGTTGTGAATGGCTTTGTATGTTAGAGCAAGGGTTTTAAACCGGGATCTCTGAGAAATGGGGAGCCAGTGAAGGTCTTGGCAGAGAGGAGAGACTAGGGACTAGTGGGGAGATGGGTGGATAAGTCAGGCAGCAGAGTTTAGGATAGATTGGAGTGGTGCAAGAGAGTTAGAGGGGAGGCTAATGAGTCGGAGGTTACAGTAGTCGAGGCAGGAGATGAGGGCATGGGCAAGTGTTTTTGCAGAGTCCAGATCGAGGAATGAATGGATCCGAGAAATATTTTTGAGCTGGAGTCGCAGGAGGTGGCAAGGGCTTGGATATGTGGCTTGAAGGAGAGGGCAGAGTCGAGGATTACTCCGAGGCACCAAGCGTGGGGGACTGGGGAAAGTGAGCAGCCATTGACGTTGATGGATAGATAAGATGTGGGGGGAGTCGGTGGAAAGACGATGAATTCTGTTTTGTCCATGTTCAGTTTCAGAAAGTGAGCGGTAAAGAAGAATGAGATGACGGACAGACATTGTGGATTTTTGGATAGCAAGGACGTGATGTCATATCCAGAGAGATAGATCTGAGTGTCATTGGCATAGAAATGATAGTGTAGACCAAAGGACATAATGAGTTGACTCAAACTGAGGGTGTAGATGGAGAAAAATAGGGGGCCGAGAACCAAGCATTGGGGGACGTCGACGGATAGGTTGCAGAGGTGGTGTGGGAGAGGGTGACTCTGATTGTCTGGTCTGTTAGATATGAAGAGATCCAGGAGAGGGCCAAGTCAGTGATACCAAGGGATTCCAGGATCTGTAGCAGGAAGGAATGGTCTACCATGTCGAAGGCAGACGATAGGTCAAGGAGGAGGAGGACAGAGTGGTGTTGTTTGCTCTTGGCGGTTAATAGGTTGTTGGTAACTCTGGTTAAGGCTGTCTCAGTGGAGTAATGTGTTCGGAAGCAAGATTGTAGGTGGTCAAAGAGGGAGGAGGAGGAGAGGTGGGAGGACAGATTGAGGTGGACGTGGTGTTCTAATACTTTTGAGGCAAAGGGGAGAAGTGATATGGGATGATATTTAGAAACAGAGGATGGGTCGAGCGAGAGCTTTTGTAATATGGGTGTGATTAAGGCATGTTTGAAGGATGCGGGGATGACACCAATAGTAGTAATAGTTGGAGAGATAAGTTAGGGTTGGGATGAAAACTGAGGTGAGGCTGGGGATAAGGTGGGATGGGAGCAGGTCTTGGACACTTGTGGTGAGGTGTGATTTTGACAGCAGGGAGGAAAGCTAGTCTTCGGTCATGGTGGAGAAGCAGCCTTTGGAAGGAGAGGGCAGTGTAGTTGTGAGGAGAAGCTGTGGGGACACTGGGCCAAAGTTGTCTCTGATTTTATCGATCTTATGTTTGAAGAAAGAGGCAAAATCTTCAGCAGATTTGAGAGGTGGGAGGAGCAGGAGGATGGTGTAGAGAATTGAAAGTTTTAAAAATCTGTTCGGGATTGGGAGACAGAGAAGTTATTAGGGTTGAGAAGAAGGCTTGTTTTGCAGCAGTGAGTGCGGACTTGAAGTTAATGAGAGACTGCTTGAACATAGCAAAGTGATCTGTGAAATGAGATTTCTTCCATCTCTTCTCAGCAACTCTTGAAGCCCGTCTAAGGTCTTTAGTGAGCGTGGTGTGCCAGAGTTTCCTGTTAGTGCGTGTAGTGTTGTATGTGAGGGGGGCAGCCAAGTCAGGGGGGCGGTAGTTATTATGGTGTTGTATAGTGTGGTGGCAGAATCTGTGTCATGTTGGAAAGCTATGTGGTCGAGAGGGAGAAGGATTCTGAGAATAAGTGTAATTCAATATGTTTTAGGTTTCTGTGGCGTGGGGGTACTGTGGTAGTGGAGGAGAGGGAGGAGAAAGTCAGTAGATTGTGGTCAGTCAAGGGGAGGGGTGAGTTTGAGAGGTTACTGAGAGAGCATAAACAGGTGAAGATGAGGTCTAGCGTGTGGCCATCTTTATGAGTGGCAGAGGACAACCATTGAGAGAGCCTGAAGGAGGTAGTTAGTGAAAGAGGTTTAGAGGCAACTGGGTGGGAAGTGTCAATGGGGATGTTAAAATCACCCATGATGATAGTGGGGATGCCTGTAGAAAGGAAGTGAAGTGTCCAGGTGGTGAAATGGTCAAGGAAGTCACAAGCCAGAAGCCGCGGCCTAGGCCTGTTCACTGGATCTCCGTGCTCCGTTGGCGGGATTGGTAAGACAGTGAGCAAACCCTGCTTGTGCTGTCATGGGGTTCCTGTTCTGGATGGGAGGGAGTTCTTGGATCAATTGCAGGCGCTGTGGGGGCTCACACCAGTGCCGAGGTCACCAGGCCAGGTCAGAGGGCGCCTCATGCAGTTTCCTCAGGGGCACAGGCCGGATGTTGGCTCTCACAGCCTCCTCAGCTTCACTGCCTAGGTGGTCATGCTGACGATGGGGAGCAGGGGCCGGTGAGTTGGGTCTCAGCTCCATAGGCTAGCTGGGGGCCCTAGATGTTGGTGGATAGTGAGGAGTGCACAGCAGCACGTCCTCATTGCTTGGCGGCCATCTTGAAGGTGTATTCCTGTATTCATATGAAGTGTCTGTGTGCTGCCTGATTTTTATTCTCAGACAGCGTATGGACCCATTGTGTACATCCTATTCCTCATAATTAGATCAGAACAGCAGATGCTCTGAGTCTCACAGATCTCATTCTCAAATCTGGGATTTTCATGGACATGTGAATGGATCTATAAAACTCTGAGTCTAATGAGTGGGGACAACTATACTACAAAAAAGCATGTAAAAAATGCATATTTTACGCAGTGTTCTTCCTACCAAAACATCAGGATTTGCAATAGAATTTTCTGTTGCAAATCGTGAACATATGCACATAGCCTTAGTTCTTCTCCTGTGTCCTTCCTCTACAATTTATAATAATCTCCTAATAACATCATAATGAATTGGTGGATTGGAAAAGACACAACCAGGTCCCTTTAATGAAATGTGGAGTGAGAAGGATGCTTTGAGGGCCATGTAATGAATTCTGGGGTGAGGAGGATACTATGAGGGCCATATAATGCATTGTGGGGTGGGAAGGATGCTCTCAGGGCCTTAGGGTGAGGAAGATGCTATGAGGGACATACAATAATAATACCTTTTTATATATAACGCAAAACATATTACACAGCATTTTACAATTCAGAAAGGATGTGTGTGCATCGGCTGCAAGGGCGAGGGTACTCGACTATCTGGGTAAGTCTGATGGATGTGACGGTGGCAGGTCATGGCCCTGATATAAAAAGGGAATATTTATAGGGAAATAAAGTTTTTCGTGACACCATCTGTGGTATCTGGTCAGGGATGACCAGCGCTGCTTGTAGTGGCTCCAGGGGATAGGTGATATGACAGCTGGATGGAACACTCCCCACAGGTGGAGTGGGCGCCTGGAGTATAGGTTGTGATGATTAGATAGATGATGATGGTTATTGTAGTTGGTGCAGGAGGGTGCAGGATGAAATGGAGAGACACAAGGGTTGCAGTTCTAACCAGTAGTTTACTTGCTGCTTAATTTCATTTACAACCCAGCCAGGGTGCTGTGTCTCCAAGATTGCAGCTTGGTCAGCTCACAGGCAGTCCAGGTTCACCTCACTGAGACGCCAGGCGTATGCTTTTCATTGCTGCCCTCTTTCTGTCTACACTGATGCTCCTTCTTCCCTGCATCTTCGTGCTACTAATCCCAAAGCAGGCGACTACGGGGCCCCTCTGAGTGATGGGCTGGCACATCCTCTTGACCTTCTATAGTCACTGTGCTTGGGAGAGTCCATTGTGGTGGGCACTGCACATGCAGTTCAGTGGGCACCCCTGTGCAGCTCGTTCCTCTACTGACCTGGACAGCCAGCTGTAGATTTGGGGGTCCATAGGGTTTGAGATTAGCAGCTGACCAGAGCATGGTCCGTCTCTCAGTCCTTCCACGGGTCCCTCTTAAATTGCCTCTTCCTCCTTTCTCCAACTCCTGCTAAGTACTCTAAACCCACCCCCTAGACTTATTCCTCCTTCCAGCAGCAGATGGGTTCTGCTCTATTGGCAGTCAGTCTCTTCCACCCTGCATCTCCCTGGCCTGGAGTTTGGATGGGTGTTGGGTGCGTTGTGGTTTGTTTCAGAAAGGTTCACCCTTCTTACCTGCGGGCATAGCACTACACCTGTTGTATAGGTGCAGTACCACGGTGGCGACCAAACTGCAGAGGCACCACATTCCTCCCTTGTTAACCACAGCACTCTCGGCTACAAACAGCACAAAGAATTAGGCATAAGAACATGCAAAAATTTTTGTTTGCATCATAACAGGTAACATCTTCCTTTTAAGGGAGGCACAATTCTTGAACGTTACAGTATGAAAATACAATAGTACAAAAATACAAACAGTGCAAAAATTGTAAAAACAGCATGAAGAGTCAGTAAACTTTGCCAGTGCGGTGCATTGTGCTACAAGTGCAATTGGTGGGAACCTGACCCAAACCACCTTAATACTTCTCCCTGGGCATGGCTGCAGGGCAAAAAGACCAATAGACCTTTGTCTTGGGCACACCAACCGTTTTTGAGGTGTACCTTTAGTACAAGGGTTGTTCAAGTACAAGTCTCCTCAGTGCAAATTCTGGTAAAGTGCAATTTACTGCTGGGTTTCACCTTCAAGTTTTGGTCTGAAAACCAACAGGAAGCACCATAAGAGGTGCAACAATTTACAGGAATTTGTCTTGCCCACCACACAGTCCTGTGGCCTGATTGTCCATGGTTAGGTTATTGTCAGAACCTAGCCAGTTACTAAACTAAAGCATATTCGCTCAATACTCTATTAAGCCTATTCAGGCTATCTAGCATTCTAATATGTACATAAGCTATCTACGGTATATACAACCTGTTCTCTTAATAATAGTATACCTAAAACATAATGCAATTTTAACCACTCAACCTAGCACAATGGTGCAATATTTTTGCAAACAGTCATTAATCAGTTTGAATTTCAGTCATTACTGGTTAAACTGCAAACGCTGCTAGCAGGTGACACTACTGGTGTCCAGGGGCATTCCACCCCTCACATTGCAGCGGGTATATTAGCCGCAATAGCAGGAGCGGACGGGGATGGGCCAACTGTCATTTGCACAGCTCGGTGGCTATATTGGTGCATACTCAGTTGGTGGGTCAAATCCATCCCTCATTCACGGGGGTCCTGCTGCATCACCTGGGTACGTTGGGATGGGAACACTCACATCTGACATGCTGTGGAGCCTGCAGGAGGAATAATAATAAAGGTTTGATAATTATTTGCTCAAATACCTCATACTGTCATCCTTAGAGCTCCCTATGAGACTTCTATAAAATTTTATTCAATGCTGCATGGTCCAGTACCCCGGGTGCTGGTGTTACTTGCATTATCATTATCCGGTTTCTGTCGAACTAGACTTGGGGGTGTTCCAGAGGTTACCCTCTTCACTTCACTGGCAAACTATCCTTTGTTATCACACAGTACTGCGTATTTTACCAGGTTGCCAGAGTAGAGGTTGCATTTTGGTACCCCCTTTTGGAAGTACGACCTTACGGGATACATATATATCCCATTCAAACCTATCGTCTTTACTGAAACTGAACCCCTTGCGCCGGCTAAAGTCTATTACAGTCCCAGTTCTCCGGGCCAAGGAGCTATTAGCTATGCGGTGCTGGGCCGCCTCTTTTGCAGCAGCATCTCATGCATGGGACTTTGATCTCTCTCGCGCCTCCTGTTGGGTGGTCGGTTTTGTATGGGGTTTCCAGGTCATGCGTCCCCTTGCAGCTCGCTCTACAGTCACCAGGAAACAGACTGATTCAGACTAGCCAGCTCTTCCAGCTTCTCTGGGTAACTAAAAGCTTCCAACTGTAGAGGAATGATGTTATCCCCTCATAGCCCACAAGGTTTCGGGCTCAGTCGGTGGCGCCGGGATCTGACTGGTATCAAATTCCCACTTTTGAGGGGGCATAGGAAAAGTTCCTTTCCTCATCATCATGTCCATCCCGTCAGTGTCTCTGGTTGGAGCTACAGTCTACAGGCTGGACCACTACCGGACATAACAGGACACACTGAGGTGACATTCTGACCTCGGTCCCAGGTGGAGGAGGTGTCGCAGATGGGGATGCGGTCACCGCCTCTCCAGATTCTGTTCCCTCTGGGCAGCTCCTTGCTGCAGATGTCGGTTCTTGTGGCTCCTCCACGGCCGATGGAGGGGTCAGAGTTTTTACAGGTTCAGATGCTGGGTTCACCAGTGGTAGCACGAGTCCCGGAGCGGTGGGCTTTTCTTCTCCATCCTCCCTCTACTTCCATCAGTGCAGCCAGTGTTGCATTAGAGGGCATTAACACTTGGAGCCCTCCATAACAGTTCTGTATTCTTATCCTTTCAGTAATCACCCAGATGCTGTGCATGCAGCCCAGCAGGTAACCTGCACAGGCGTCCGCGGAAGGCAGCGTCCAGACATACCAGAGGATAGCCTGTTCCTCTGCCGGAGCCTCAGTTAGTCCACTCGCCCAGTTTATCCGCTGCCACTCGGATTCTTCCATCATCGCACCATCCTGGCTGCTCATGTCTCCTCTCTGCACCATCATCAGACTCCTCATTCCTCTCCTGCAACTGCTGCTCGGTTTACAGCCCCCACCCTTGGTTAAGCGGTCCTCTCTCTCAGAAGCAGTTTGCACTACAGAAGGTGGAGTGCCCCGGCTGATAGAATCATCGCCTTGATTAGCGCCTTGATTAGTCAATAAAGGGGGCGACACAGATTTTGGCATCGTTTACTTGCATTTCCCATGATGGGAGGGCGTGACACTCCTCCTTGCCAGCACATGGTTTCACAGCATGGTGGCTGCCATTATACAGTTCAAACACAAATAGTCCATGGCATACAGGAACCAATTTAGCAGGCATCCAGGTCCTGCTCGTGATGCCAGAATGCATCGGACGCAAGGGCAAAGGTACTCTACCATCAGTCTGATAGATGTTACGGTGGCAGTCCCGGTGGTCATGGCTCCGACTGAGCATATAAAAGGGGATATTAACAAGGAAAATAAAGCTTTTTGTGACTCCATCTGTGGTATCTGGTCAGGGATGACCAGCACTGCTTGTAGTGGCCCCAGAGGATAGGTGATATGGCAGCTGGATGGAACACTCCCCACAGACGGAGCGGGCCCCTGGAATATAGGTTGTGGTAAATAGGTAGATGATGGTGGTTATTGTGGTTGGTGCAGGAAGGAATGGACAGACATAAGGGTTGCAGTTCTTACCATTCATTTACTTGCTGTTTAAGTCCATTTACAACCCAGCCAGGGTGCTGTGTCTCCAAGATTGCAGTTTGGTCAGCTCATAGGCAGTCCAGGTTCACCTCACTGAGGCACCAGGTGTATGCCTTTCTGTGCTGCCCTCTTTCTGTCTACACTGATGCTCCTTCTCCTTCCCTGTGTCTTTGTGCTGCTAATTCCAAAGCAGCCAACTGCGGGCCCCTCTGAGTGACGGCCTGGGACGTCCTCTTGACCCTCTATAGTCACTGTGCTTGGGAGAGTCCACTGTGGTGGTGTCACGGTGTAGTGCGAATGCTGATGAGGGAATGGGAGTTATGGGCAGGGTGACCAGGGAAGACTAGTCTGACCCTAGTCTAGGAACCCTGAATGGCCCTGATCCCAAAGGTGTCTCTGAAGGTGAGAAGGTTCGGGCCTCCAACCTCTCCCTAAAAAGTCCTCCACCAGCCCTGCGCTATTTCCCCCTCACCTCCCTCCACAGAACTAGGATACAGCAACTCCAAAGGAAACAACTTCAGCAACACAAACACACAGGTCAGCACAGCATGGCTTCCAGGTATAGAGTGAAACTCTATTATGAGCACCACCTGGTGGAAGGAGAGGCTATTTAAAGGCTAGGGGGAGGGGAGTTCAGATGAGTCACACATTAACCCCTCAATCAGCAGTTGAACCTAATAGTGAATGCAGTTCTGGAGCACAACACAGGAGGCCAGGAACTTCACGACTATCAACCATGCAGCTCTTAAAGACAAACATACACAGCAGCGTCCAGCAATGTCAGCACCATCTAAGCGCATGACAGGTGTCCACTGCATGTACAGTTCAGGTTATTTGACTTGGTCTTGCAGATCCAAACCAAATTGGGGTCGGCAGCCTTTTTCTCTACCTGACCTGGACGACCAGCTGTAGATTCAGTGGACCTCAGTATTGGGGATTAGCAGCTTACCCGAGCACGTTCCCACTCTCACCCTTTCCCAAGATTCCTCCTAGAATTCCATTATTACTCCTTTCTCCAACTCCTACTAACTACTCTAACCCCATCCCCTAAACCTACTCCCCCTTCCATCCAGCAGATGGGGTCTGCTCTGTCAGCAAGCCTCTTTCGCCCTGCATCTCCCTGGCCTAGAGATTGGATGGGTGTTGGGTGTGTGGTGGTGTGTCTCAGTAAGGTTTACCCTTCTTACCTGTGGGCATGGCACGACACCTGTTGGATAGTTGCAGTACACCTGTGGCAATCAAACCACAGGGGTGCCACATGTGCATACAGTTTGAGGCAATACAGAGCAATGAAAATAAAATAAACAGATAACAAGAGGAGGGAGGTCCCTGCTCACAAGCTTAGAGTATATGAAGAAATAGCGGAGGCACAACAGGTGAATGGTAAAAAGTGCCATCATATGGTCCAGCCATCAATATGATAAATATACAATGAATACAATGAATTTTGGTGCGCAGTTCACTATAAGGACCATATAATGAATTGTGGGATGGGGTTTTGAGGCCTTTTAAAGAACTGAGTCTATGAATTGTAGGCTAAGGAGGAAGCTATGAAGACATATAATGAATTTTGGGTTAGAGGGATGCTATGAAGGCCGAAAATGAATTTTGGGGTGAGGGAGGATGCTATGAGGGCTATATACCGTATATACTCGTGTATAAGCCGAGTTTTTCAGCACAAAATTTGGGCTGAAAAGTCCCCCCTCGGCTTATACGCGAGTAAACAGTATATACAGCAGCAGCCCCGAGGTATACAGGCCCCCCCATCAAGCTCCAGGGCCCCCCCCTTGCGCGACAGCCTGTAAAGTAAAATCATATTTATCAGTGTCCTGTCGCGCTGTCCCGCCGCTTGCCGACACACGATCCCGGGCTTCATTCCGCGTCTTCCGTCTTCCTGTGGTCGCGGGCAATGACGTCATTGCCCGCGACCACAGGAAGCCGGAAGCCGGAAGACGCGGATTGAAGCCCAGGATCGTGTGTCGGCAAGCGGCGGGACAGCGCGACAGGACTCTGATAAGTATGATTTTACTTTACAGGCTGCCGCGCAAGGGGGGGCCCTGGAGCTTGATAAGGGGCCTGTATACCTCCGGGGCTGCTGCTGTATACAGCCCTGGGGCTGCTGCTGTATACAGCCCTGGGGCTGCTGCTGTATACACCCTGGGGCTGCTGCTGTATACAGCTTTGGGGCTGCTGCTGTATACACCCCTGGGGCTGCTGCTGCTGTATACACCACTGGGGCTGCTGTATACTACCTAAGGGCTGCTGTATATACCTCTGGGGCTGCTGTATACACCACTAGGGCTGCTGTATATAGCTCTGGGGCTGTATATACCTCTGGGGCTGCTGTATACTACCTCTGGGGCTGCTATATACTACCACTGGGCTGCTGTATACTACCACTGGGGCTGTATATACCTCTGGGGCTGCTGTATACTTCCACTGGGGTTGCTGTATACTACCACTGGGGCTGCTGTATACTACCACTGGGGCTGCTGTATAGTACCACTGGGGCTGTATATACCTCTAGGGCTGCTGTATACTACCACTGGGGCTGCTGTATACTACCACTGGGGCTGCTGTATACTACCACTGAGGCTGCTGTATACTACCACTGGGGCTGTATATACCTCTGGGGCTGCTGTATACACCTCTGGGGCTGCTGTATACTAACCACTGGGGCTGCTGCTGTATATACCACTGGGGCTGCTGCTGTATACTACCACTGGGGCTGCTGTATATACCTCTGGGGCTGCTGTATACCACACTGCAGGGGGCTGTATACCTATGCTGGGGTCCACCCTCGGCTTATACACGAGTCAATAGGTTTTCCCAGGTTTTTGGGGGAAAAGTAGGGTGGTCGGCTTATACACAGGTCGGCTTATACACGAGTATATACGGTAAGTGATTGCGGTGTAGGGTAGAATGCTATTGAATTTTGGGGTGGGGTGACTCTTTTAGGCTATATAATGAATTGTGGGGCAGTGAAGCATGCTGTGAGGGCCATATAATAAATTATAGGGCAGTAGAGGACATTGTGAGTGCCATATTATGAATTTTGGGGTGGGGGATCCTATCAGAGCCATATAATAAATTGTGGGGTGCGGGAGATTCTATCAGGGCCATATACCATAAATTATAAGGTGGAGTATTATGCTATCAGGGCTATATAATGAATTTTCGTTTTGGGGAGGAGGCTATCACGGCCTTATAATGAATTTAGGGGTGAGGAGGAGGCTATGAGGACATCTAAAGAATTATAAGGTGGGGGGATGCTATTAAGGCCATAAAATGAATTTTTGTGTGGAGAAGGCTCCTATTACAGCCATATATAATGAATAGGGTGGGATGATGCTTAGAGGGCTATATAATGAGGTAAGTAAAGCTTTTTTATTTTACAATGGGCAGCAGAATGGGGACTAAAGTCAGGACAGGGGGAGCATGTGAAATCACAGAGGGGCGCAGGGATATAATATGCGCTGCTAACCCAGTACATCACCGCGGTGCGTTTTCAGCATGTTCAGCGGCAGTGCATGTTATATGAGCGGGAGCAGGAGCCCTCACGCTGGCTCTGCAGCCCACAGCCAGCCCGCCGCAGCCCCCAGCACCGCTCTAGAGCTGCCCCCACCTCCCCTGGGCCCTGCAGTATATAATCAATATATTCGGATTATAAGATGCTTCTCTTACTTTCCCCAAAAATTTGGGGGAACAAAAGTGCGTCTTATAATGCGAAAAATACGGGATTTCACTTGAGAGAATATATGGCCGTCTAAACCCATCCATAGAGATTCCAGAAGAAACGGTGAATGTTGTATATAGCTCTCCACAGTGTAAACATGCACATACTAGCTACAGTCTTAGGCCCTGTGTCAACACTGACACATGTGCTGCACATTTTTAAGTGTATTTCTAAAATGTGAAGCAAATGCACATGTCATATTGGCCAGCCAGCAAAGTAAATGGGACTTTGTGTGTACTGGACCGATATCAGCACTTTATAGAAAAGCGTATTAGGTGCAGAAAAATCTGTGATTATGGTACGAAGTTTGGTACTCCTGGCATTCTTTGAATCTGTCACGTCACACCCCACATGGGTAGGTTACCCCAGCCAAAACAAGAAAGTGCCTGTAGTATGGAAGTAAATGTTATACTATAATTGAAGTGGCGGTCAGACAGAACAGGGCAGGTACAGCCCAGTGCTCACAGGGACACATGCAGAATTTTCTGCACCAAAAGAGCAGCAATTACAAAGCCAGGACAAATACATTTTTGCTGCGTAATTCTACAACAAGCGGTAGCAGATTTGGTGCACAAGGTCTTAGAGGGGCAGAGAAAACAGGTTATAGATCTGGAGGGAAGAGGAAATACATACCGTATAGCAGCTCTTCTGATGTATGAGTAGTCAAGACAACAACACCTTAGATACACATAGGCCTCACTTACATTACTATATGTGGTTTTGACACATCAAAATCGATAGATTTACCCGTGCAGCAGAGCTCAAAGTGCTGCCTCCATCCAAACCAGGCTCTGCATGAGATTTCTATAGACGGTGTGAAGCTGTTAATCAGCGTGAGAGACTTGGTCCCACATCTGTGTCTGAGCAATGATAAACTACTGGTGCTTAAACAAATATTGAAGGTAAACAACACACTTTATGATAAAAGATACATTGCTGAAATCTGTATGTTAACTCTAATGGTACCTTTTCAAGCCGCTACCGAAAGGTAGAAACCACCAGGTATCGCACGTGCATGCGCACGTTTCAATGGTTCCTAACGGTGCCTCATGCCGCAATTACACGCCGCCACAAGGTGCTCCACAGAAGGTATTTTCGTTCCCCGGAAGTGCCGACGGGTGCCGCAGGTTACCTTCTGTGGAGCACCTTCCCTGATTTACACGCCTCTACCACAAGGGAATATGGGCGTACATATTGTGCGCCATAGCTACATAGGCGTGAAAGAGTAGTGTACTACGCGACGCTCGTATGGTGATTGGACAATGCAATAACATCATGATTGGCCAGCCAGCGCAGGGGGGCTGGCTAATACATGACGCAATTGCAAATGTGTATTGTGACTGGTCAGCTCATTAAATATGCCGCCCTGTGTAGGAACAGCCAATGGGTACACAGTAGTCCCCACCAATGATAGCTGATGGGGCGTGGTATACATGACGCTGTGGCACGCCCCAGATAACTCAAATACCGTGACTGTGCCCCGATTACACGCCGCCACCATAGGGTTTATGTCTGCTTGTTTTTCAGCACGGCTGAAAGACAGGTATCCAAAGAGACAGGTAGGTACAACCTGAATTACACGCCGCCACTTCGCGGTGTTTTGAAGGTACAAGGTACAATTTTCTCCGATACCTTCCGGTTTCTACCTTTCGGTAGCGGCGTGTAAAGGTACCATTATAGAATCCTGTTTTCAAATTCCCTTTAACTAATGGTAACCATCAACATAGGTAGAAATTCTTTTTTCCTTGACAAAGGTGTCCAGTATCTTTGAGATGTAAATTTCACTTACTATTATGCTTCTAGTAAAAGCTATGCCTCAAAGTCCAGGAGAGCATCCATGTGTCATCGTGACCTCAGCTATTGTATTATTTAAATCCTTGTTATATTTTCTCTTTGGGTCGTCTGTTTGCAGTAACATGTGTTCTCTACAAGAAAGTGCATCTTCATTCAATCTGTTGCTTTCAAATGAACAGTGCTGAACTTGCTCTGCACCCCTATCTCCGAGAGCCTGCGGTATATTAATATATTCTGTATCATCTAACTTTTATACTACCTGCAGACATATATGACAAAGCTGTAA
The DNA here is from genome assembly GCA_033576535.1 of Allobates femoralis. NCBI lineage: Eukaryota > Metazoa > Chordata > Amphibia > Anura > Aromobatidae > Allobates > Allobates femoralis. The sequence goes on from JARQOC010000001.1 coordinate 352,015,630, forward strand.
AGCTGAACGAAATGCTGGGGATACAAAACAAAACACAGGACAAAAGTTTCCAAGAGCTACAGAAGGATGTTGACAAGATGATGACCGAGCTCAGGAGAAGAATGTTTAAGAACCAGGAAAAAGCAGCTGCAGATGAGCTAAAGTAAGGAGATGTTTCATTATTCTAAGAAACATTTCACAGTGTAGTTTTCCATTGATTTTTATTTAATACATTTTAGTGTAGCAACATTAAAAAACAAGGTTCTTACGAAATATAAAGCCATAGGTATTAGACCATCTTTGAGCATTATAGAGACTTTGAATATGGTATATACGTTTGAATGTGACTATCTACAGCTTCCAATAAGGAGCCAGGCACTGGTTAATATTTTTTCTGCATAATACATATTAAATATTAATTGTCTATATCTTTATTGTGATTTCCTTGAGGAAGACATCAGTTCGACTAAGAAAAGTGTTGGAAATAAGCTACAATCTACAGATGTATCTCAATGAATTAGGATATCATCAAAAAGTGAATTTATTTTAGTAATTCAATACATAAAAGGAAATGCCTATGTTATATAGAGTCTTTACAAATAGAGTGCTCTACTATTCCAAGTGTTTACTTCTGTTAATGTTGATGATTATTAAAGTAGGGAGGATGAAGGTTTAAAAATCGTGCGTCCGTATTCCCGAGACATCAGAGGGTGAATATAATATTGCTTTATTATTTATTAGTCAAATAGCTTTTCAGGGCTACCTGGCCCCTTCCTCAGGACAAATCAATATCATATTGCCATGTTTCAGGGAGCCCTGAAACACATTGACTAATAAATCAATATTATATGCACCCTTTGATGTCTTGTGGAATATGGCAGTGCAGTTTTTAACCCTTCATCCTCCCTACTTTAATTTTCTGAGATAATCATCAACATTAACATAAATAAACACTTGAAATAGATCACTTCTGGTTAACCAATTTGTATGATTATGATGTAAGTTCCTTTTATGTTGTTTGTTTTTCCCCTTTCCCCAATTTTATGTTCTTCCTTTGTAAATCTGTGATAATAATATATTGTACAGATATGTCTGTATTATTTGATAATAACCCACATATGTTATATCTACAATAACCACTCTGTATAATATAATACATAAAGTAGTTACAGTTTTATTATTTGAAAACTTAATAAAAATATTTGAAAGAAGTAGATCACTCTACTTGTCAAAACTCTGTATGATAGATGTTTCACTTTATGTATTGAATTACTGAAAAAAAACTTTTTGATGATATTCTAATTCATTGAGATGTACCTGTATATGTTGTTTTGCATTTATTGTAAAGAATGTAGTTTCTCATTAGAAAATACTTAATTCCACTAAGACATTTATAGACTTTTTAATCGATATTAAAGGAAATCAGTCAATAGGATTTCCCACTCCAAACTTTTTGTATGTAGTTATTTCAGAAACAAGTAAAAGAATACCTTTACATGGTCAGCTGTTACTGATAAATCAGTTAGCTACTCTATAGTAGTGATGACTGAGTGTAATCGTTACTTATCGATATACCCTCTGATAGTAAGGTATTCGCGATGCTCGTTACTTGGTGGTTCTCATGAGTGATGTGTCCATCGTTATCGATCTACAACATATTGCCGGCTCCCTTCACTGCACAAAGGGAGTCTGCACCACAGTGAGAAGAGATTAAATCTTAGGATCTCTCTGGGGGGCACAGCAAGGTGTTTTATACAGTAGAAACGCAAAAAAGCCCGCCCTCCTGCCCTGTCCTGGAAAGACTCGTTTTATAGCCAGATGTGTGTACGTGAAGCCTATCAGTAATTGACTAACATTGGACTCACTATTCAGATGAGTACGCGAGTATTACAAAGTACTGGTTACGAATATAGTGATTACGAATATTTCGTTACTCGCTTATAACTACTCTATAGGTCTGAAGCCTCTGTCACTCCAGTTTTATTCTCCCAGCACCAACTCCTACTGCTTGAAAGAAAATTCTTTTGTCTAAAGTAACACAACATAATGCTGTAATATGAGGGATGAATAACGCTGGATTGACAGAGCCTTCAGATCTAGATGCACATATAAAACATTTATGGAGTGAAATTCTGCTGACAGATTCTCTTCAATGAAATTCCATATATAAAAGGTTGTTTTGTTTTCTCCAGGACATTTTAGCTACATGGTGTTTGTTTATCATTATTCCGTAACTGAACATGCAAAATTTCCTAAATTTCCACAGAGCTGAATTAAGATTAAGATAAAATGATCATGAAAAAAGGAGCTGCTGCCAACGAATGTTTAACCTTGAAATGCTAGGCCTGACCATGTTCCCGACCCTGTGGCATGTATGCAGGCTGCACCATTCTATATTTTATATTCAGGGTCAATTCATGTCACTTTGGTGGTATCTAGCTCTAAGTTTTTGAAATGTGGAGACTCTTCTTAGGGTGTCTTTGTTGTGTGCTTTGTGAATTTAGCAGGGTTCCCTAAGCACCATGCCTACACATGTCACTGACCCACCTTAATCTTTCTTCCTGTAGTACTCCGTGAATCAAATACTTGTGCAATCTGAGATTGGCAGCGCATAAACGTTATTTGAGCGGTTACATGAGGTTTGAGTGCGCCCTACCAATTAGGTCTGTACATGTGACTGACCTAGCTGACTAATTCTTCCTGGTAGTATTCCATGAAAATGGTATGTGTGCCACCTGAAGAAGTCAGAGCATAACATTTACTGGTGCAGTTGCAGAACACATGAGGGCCCTCTGCACAATAGGCCTATACATGTGACTGACCTAGCTGACTAATTCTTCTGATAGTATTCTATGAAACTGATATTTGTGCCATATGAGGGTCGTGGACCATAAAATTTATTGGAGCTGTTGCATGACTTATGAGGGCTCCCTGCTCAATGGGCCCACATTTGTCACTCGTCCCCTTTTAACTGATCAATGTGTCACCTTCAAATTCTAGGCCAGGTCTTGTTCCAGACTTTGAGCCATGCATGCAGGCTATGCCATTATACAATTTTTAATCTGGGTCAACTGATGCCATTTTGGTGGTGTCTGGCCCAAACGTTTTGAAATATGGAGACGTTTCTTGGGTGTCTTTGTTGTGAGCTTTGTGAATTTCAGAGATGAGCCACCACCCTGCCGTTCGTATTCGATTCGATTCGCCGAATCGACGGGGTGTTCGACGAATGTTCGTCGAATGCTCGACGAACACCGTCGAACATCCCGGAACACGAAAAATACAGGAATGTGGGGCTTTTTCACTTCCACAATGTATATACATACATTGTGGAAGTGAAATAATGTCACATAAAGTGTTAAAAATAAAAAAATAATGTATGCTCACCTGTCCGCGGTCCACCGACGCCTCCGGCAAGGTCCTGTTGTTTATAGGACCTGTGGTGACGTCAGTTCTCGCGGGAACTCCGGTCACATGACCGGAGTTCCGCGAGAACATGACGTCACCACAGGTCCTATCAGCACAGGACCTTGCCGGGAAGCTTAAAATACACATTTTTATGTTTTATACACTTTCTTTAAGTAAAAGAAAGTGTCCGAAACATAAAAATGTGCATTTTAAGCTTTCCGGCAAGGTCCTGTGCTGATAGGACCTGTGGTGACGTCATGTTCTCGCGGAACTCCGGTCATGTGACCGGAGTTCCCGCGAGAACTGACGTCACCACAGGTCCTATAAGCAACAGGACCTTGCCGGAGGCGTCGGTGGACCGCGGACAGGTGAGCATACATTATTTTTTTTATTTTTAACACTTTATTTGACTTACTAAATGTTTATTTTGGCTGAAAATGCGGCAGATGCGGTTTTCTGACCGCATCTGCCGCATTTTCGAACCAAAATCGAACATGTTCTAGATTCGCCGAATTTGAACCAAATTGTTCGAATTCGGCGAATGACTCGAATAGCGCCAAAATCAACTCGAATTTGAGATTGGCGAACTATTCGAGTCGAACATCGCTCATCTCTAGTGAATTTAGCAGCACTCTCTGAACACTATGCCTACACCACTAGCTCATCTCCCTGTTCCTGATCAATGTTGAAGCTTGAAAATCTGGGCTAGGCATTGTCCCATGCATCTATAATGCAAAATTATGAACATTTTACCTTTGGGGATTAGATGGCACCTTTCCTGCGGTCTGTTGCTAATTTGAGCTGTTTTGGGAGCTTTTGTGCTAGTTCTTTGATTTTGAGTCCAATTGGTTTGAATGGGGTTCGGAAGTTCAGCAAACTGTTTACCTACCTATTTGGTAAACTGAGTTGAACCCGAACTTCAAAAGGAAAAAACAAAAGAAGTCAGCACAGCCAGAAAACATATTGCAAAATAAATAGAGTACACACATTACTTCCATACTGTAAAAAAAATTGAGACATTTGGCAAAGGATTAAATAATCTTTTGAGCCACCCTGCCAATGTCAAGGCATTCTCAGATAGGTGTGGTCCTACTCTATAATTTTTAATTTTTACCGAACTTCAAAAGCTCTGCTCATCTTTAGTAGCAATATTTATAGTATATTTTTCTGGCATTTTTTGCTAGGAAGATGCACAATACTTTTCACTCAAATTTAATAGCAAGGCTAAATTGATGCATGTAAAAGACCTAGTCATCATTTTGAGCATTCTGTCATTGTTTTTGTTTCAATAAATGCTAGCATATTCTTCATTGTTTACTGGATTTTAAATATATCTGGAAACGCAAAAATGAAGATGCCCAACAAATGACTGAGAAAAAAACTATTGAAAAAGTCGGGATATTACCAAAAACTGCTTTATTTTGACCACCAGAAAAAGACACAGTATAAACATACCTTAACATATGACTTCTAAAAGCATCTGACTATATACTAGTGCACCTCAATGAATTAGAATATCATTAAAATGTTAATTTATTTCAGTAATTCAATACAAAATGTGAAATGCATATTTATAGAGTCATTATAAAGAGAGTGAGAGGGAGGATTGTACCCGCTGAAGCACCAAGACAGGGCGCGAAACGACGTAGTACCCCCCCGTCCTCCCACCCCCTGTGCACAACCTGTTGTATGAAGATTTAATAAATATCCACTGCCAGAAGCCTTGAGTGCGGCTCCATTTCTTCTCTATTTGATTGAAAGAGAGTGAGCTATTTCAAGTGCTTGTTTATATTGATGATTATGGCTTACAGCTAATGAAAACCCAAAGATCATTCCTCTCAGAAAACTAAAGTAGGGAGGATGAAGGGTTAAAAACTGTTCTGCTGTATTCCACGAGACATCAAAGGGTGAATATAATATTGATTAATTAGTCAACGCGTTTCAGCGCTTCCAAAAACACCCTGGAACATGGCTACATGACATTGATTTTTGATGATATTCTAATTCATTGGAATGCACTAGTAGTTAGTGATTATTTAATTGCATAAACATTAGGCCAGCTTCACACCACAGTTTTCAGCTGTCAGGTTATGTCCGGTGTTTTGCAGGAAGCATCGGACATAACCTGACAGTCCCAGACAAACTGAACCGGATGGCAAATCTGCCTTCTGATCCTGTTTTTTGCCAGAGTCGTCTGTGCCGCTGTTCAGTGCTTAAATATCAGCCCAGCGGCTTGCAGGGGAGCTGGCCACGGTGCTGATATTTCAGCCGTGGAGCTCTCCAGGTGGTGAAATTCAGCGGTGTCTGCTTTTAACAGCAGCTGCAATTTCAGCACCTAGCATCCGAAAACCGGATCGTTTTTTCTGCCGGATCCGACGCAATTTTGCACCCATAGATTCCTATGTTATGGGTGCCGGATCGCCCCGGATCCTGGAGGATCCGGTAGGATCTGGTTTTGTTCGATTTTTGCCCCGGACACAAAAAATTCTGCAAGCTCCTATTTTGTGTCCGGGGCAAAAACAAAAACAGCCAGATCCTGCCAGACACACACCAAACCGGATGGCAAATAACTGCCATCTGGCCCCTTCCGGCACCATAGGGATACAATAGGAGCAAAATCGGATCCAGGGTTGTCCGGTTCACACCGGACAGCCCTGGACTCAAAAAAACGTGGTTGAAGCCAGCCTTAGCTGTGCTGTCAGCCGCGGTTTTTTTCGCGGCCGCACCTGCCACAAGTGCCAAAACCGTACTTGCGCACCTGCCACAAGTCCACCTATACATTGTATGGCGTTTACCGCAAGTGCAGCGGTATGCGGTTTTCACGCATCTGCCATGATTGAAAAACGCTGATGTGAAAGGGCCCTTAGAATACTTTTTAATCTTTGCTGGGAAATTCTTAATAAATTCAGCTTAAGCATTTGGTCTGTTTCCTCCTGAACATTATATTTTTGTGATTTTTTTGAGTTAATCATTAATTTTCAGCAGAAAATGTAAAATTTATAAACTGAAGAGCTGACTTTATTTAAAATAAACAGATCAAGGATAAAAGAGGTTTTCTTTCCAAATCTACTGGAGGAGTCAGTAAGAAATCATTCATAACAAATTTATCAGGAATTTTGGAGTTTAGGAAATGTAGCTGCAGTATCAGGCTTTTCCATCTCATGCACAATGTATTAACATATGTATTATTTAATCTGAGAATATAAAGGTATACATTGTCATAAAGGATGGAAACATTTATGTCTAGAGGCAGTTTTGAAATGGCATAAAAAATATAATTTATAGATGCCAATGAAGTGCAGTAGGATGAATGACTCCATCGAGAAATCTTATATTGTGCTTCATTTTTTTACTTTTGCTAGTGCCCGATATAAAAAAGTCTTATGAGATAACCCAAATACTTTGAACAGAATGAAGTGATATATCTTTGTAAATAAAACTGCTTGAAATATCATACAAGGTATGATAAATCAGGATGCCTGCTACAAGCAGTATATGGATTTTGGAGAAAGTGATACTGTTTATTATTGTTGCGTCCACATTTTTTATCTACTGTTTTCATTGCAGGGCAGCAGAAGGTCTTCTCAATAGAGTGAAGAAGCTATTTCAGGATCCCTATAACAAAACTAATGACTTAAATCTTGAAGTAAAGGACAAGTTAAGTCACTTTCAAGACAAACTGGATGATGTCTTGGACATGCTACGAGAAGCCCGCGAGAAAATAAAGGAATCCAACCAGCTCTCAGCTATCAATAAACACAATATGACGGCTCTGGAGGTAATTGTCTATATTAATATTGGCAAACAAAATGTTCTCATTAATGTTTTATGCAGAAAGAAATTCATTTCACAGTAGTCTTGGATAATGTACAAATAGGTAACGGTTGACTGCAGACTGTCTTACATACTTACAGTTCTACACGAGTATGCCCAATTACTCTTTGCTGATTTTGCATACACAGATATACAAGCCGGTATGTGTTATAAAACTAATTACACACAATCAGCAGTGGTTATTAGCTGTCACAAATACTCTGCCTAAACTGCATGCTCTCAATTTATTTTAATTGCAAATCCTCATTATACTGTGCATTAAGGAATATCTAACTGACTGGCTTGGTGGAAATTTAACTTCTGTAAAGATAAATGCTCAAAGGCTTTACAAAATATGCAGATAATTCCAATGAGCATTTTTTTCTGATTACACAGAGAGTTATTCATGTATTATACAAACAATAATGTTTGATTGTCACAACACACCAATAACAATGGGGAAAAATCAAAGCAACTTTTAAGCCCCCACTCACATTAAGTGTACAAGAAGGTGTTTATACCCATCTTAACTCCTTCCCAACATTGTACATACCTGGATGTTCTTCTTTCCACTGCATTCCAGTAAATGGATGTATCGGTAGGTCCTGGCGCTTGTGCGAGCACAGAAGCTGTGCATGCAAGATCACTACCGGTAACTCAGCTTAAATAATAGTCAAGCTTAGGCTGTCATAACAAGGGCGGATGCCTTCACAACCCCTGTCTGTTTAACATTTTAAATGCATCAATCAATAGCAATCAAAGCTTGAGAGAAGGAGTGTACTCCCTTTCTCACTTGATTGGGACCCCTGCAATGTGATCATGAGGGTTTGATTGATGCCATAACACTAAGGCCAGCTTCACACCATGATTTCAGAATTTCCAAGTGTATCCGTGTCAAAGCGGATACACTCGGATCCGATTTTGCCTCCCATGTATTGCTATGGGGCACGGATTGTGCTTGGATATATCCTTTTTGCCATCCAATTTATGCACAATCTGAGCCCCATAGGGATACATGGGAGGCAAAATCGCATCCGAGTGTATCTGATATAACACGGATACACTCGGATGCTTCAAAATTGTAATGTGAAGCCAGCCTAAGAAGTCAAATAATAACCTCCTGATATGTCAGCTATGTTAGACCAGGTCAAGAGCATGATCTAAAAGGCATTCTGTCAGTGTCACACAGACAGGTCTAATGTATAGCACTACATGTGCATTGTAGTACATTTGGCCAGTGAACAGAATAAAAAAAAGTAAAGCTCTATGTAGAGATTAAGTAAAAAAGTTTAAAAAGCAGCCAGCAAAAATATAAATAACACAAAATAAGAAACAAATCTTACCCCAATAAATAGAAACATTTTTTCAATAAAATAATAAACAAAAAAGTGCACGGATTGAATTGTACCACGTCCAGAATGATGCAATCTATATATCTGTCAAATTAGCTGACCCCTTCAGTGAGCACCGTACAAAAAAGAAAAGAAAAATATAGATATATATGCAGTACAGACGAAAAGTTTGTACACACCTCATTCAAAGATTTTTCTATATTTTCATGACTATGAAAATTGTAGATTCACACTGAAGGCATCAAAACTATGAATTAACACATGTAGAATTATATACTTAACAAAAAAGTGTGAATCAACTGAAAATATGTCTTATATTCTAGGTTTCTTCAAAGTAGCCACTAGGGATGAGCGAGTACCGTAATATTCAGACTCGCTATACTCGCAACGAGTAGGTACCGGTAATAGCGAGTCCTAGGTGTACTGCCAGGACCTTGCAATCTGGACAATCAGGTGGCCGCTAGCGATCACAAGGTTGTGAAGTGTCGCCATCAGATTGGCCAGATCGCTACCGGCCATCTGATTGGCTGGAAGTCACAGGTCCTTGTCCGGTGATCGCAGGTCTTCTGGGACAGTCCCGGTGCAGGCGTCAGATAGTTGAGTATGTAATTTTATTATTTTTAACAACTTTTATTCACTTTTAGGGTACTTTTGCAGTGTATCTATAGAAAGTAATAGGACTACTCACTACTCCTGAGTACTCATAAGATACTGGGAGAGTTGCAAGTAGCCGAATACCGCTACTATTCGGCGAGTTCCGAATAGTAGCGAGTATACTTGCTCATCCCTAGTAGCCACATTTTGCTTTGATTACTGCTTTGCACATTCTTGGCATTCTCTTGAAGAGCTTCAAGAGGTAGTCACCGGAAATGGTCTTCCAACAGTCTTGAAGGAGTTCCCAGAGATGCTTAGCACGTGTTGGCCCTTTTGTATTCACTCTGCAGTCTATATCAATTGGGCTCAGGTCTGGTGACTGTGGAGGCCAGGTCATCTGGCGTAGCACCCCATCACCATCACACCTCCTTCTCCATGCTTCATGGTGGGAACCAGGCATGTAGAGTCCATCAGTTAAATTTTTCTGCGTCACACAAATACACGGTGGTTGGAACCAAAGATCTCAAATTTGGACTCATCAGACCAAAGCACAGATTTCCACTGGTCTAATGTCCATACCTTGTGTTCTTTAGCCCAAATAAGTCTCTTCTGCTTGTTGCAAAGTCTCCTCTTAACAGTTGTTGTAGAGATGTGTCTGCTGCTAGAACTCTGTGTGGCATTGACCTGGTCTCTAATCTGAGCTGCTGTTAACCTGCAATTTCTGAGGCTAGTGACTCGGATTAACTTATCCTCAGCAGCAGAAGTGACTCTTGGTCTTCCTTTCCTGGGGCGGTCGTCATGTGAGCCAGTTTCTTTGTAGCGCTTGATGGTTTTTTCAACTGCACTTAGGGACACTTTCAAAGTTTTTCCCAATTTTTCAGACTGACTGACCTTCATTTCTTAAAGTAATAATGGCCACTTGTTTTTCTTTACTTAGAATTTGTATTATAGCAAGAAAAATGCAGCTAACAGTCTATTCAGTAGGACTATCAGGTGTGTATCCACCAGACGTCTGCACAACACAAATGATGGTCCCAGCCCCATTTATAAGGCAAGAAATCCCACTTATTAAACCTGACAGGGCACACCTGTAAAGTGAAAACCATTTCCGGTGACTACCTCTTGAAGCTCATCAAGAGAATGCCAAGAGTATGCAAAGCAGTAATCACAGCAAATGGTGGCTACTTTGAAGAACCTAGAATATAAGACATATTTTCAGTTGTTTCACACTTTTTTGTTAAGTATATAATTCCACATGTGTTATTAATTCATAGTTTTGATGCCTTCAGTGTGAATCTACAATTTTCATAGTCATCAAAATACTGAAAACTCTTTGAATGAGAAGATGTGTCCAAATTTTTGGTCTGTATTGTACATATATATACATATATATAGATATATATAGCTATCACCATTCATTCCCATTTTATTTAGATGTATCCATATAAATGGCCCAATTGCCCCGGTTCGGCCATTTATATGGAGACACCTAAATAAAATGGGAATGAATGGTGATATCAAGTTGAAAAACTCATGAAATAATAATGTTACGTTAAACCAAGCACAACATTGCTTTTCTTATGAAATTCTCAATAAGTTTGATGTGTGACATGAACCTCTTCCCATTGGAAAAATAAATTTGGATTCTAAAAGGCCAACATCAAAATGGCCACCAGAGTCACCACCCATCTGGAAAAGTTTTCCCCTTCCAATATACTAATGTGCCACAAACAGGAAGGCTTTTCTGTTAAACTGTTGAAAAAGAAGGTGGGATAAAGATCTGATCGAAAATCTAAATTAATGTGGGATCTCTTAAAAAGACATGTGTAGTGCATTCACCCTAACAGAATGCTTGTATTGGCAAGGATAGGACCAGTTGTCCTGAGTTGTGACCCTCTAGTGTATGTTAGTGCTGCAATAAAACTGCAATACTTGTTCCATATTTTTTTTTATAAATGCAAGATGACCAGAAGTTGTGACCGCATTTATACTAGAACAGATCAATTGCCAACAATAGTAATCAATTGCTCATAGCTTTGTACAAATTATGCTGTTTAGACAATTCATTCTGCTGAGACAATAACAATAAAAGGTGACAACAGCAATGAATTTGTCATTGTAATGGTGGGAATAGTCACACTATGCAATGACTGAGGTATCCATTCACCCATTGTGCTGAACATTACTTTATGTAAATATCCCTTAAAAACGACATATCACCAGGTCAAAAGTTGTCAATTTCTGCTCTTATTTTAATCCTACTTCCTCATTAAAGCAGTACTCCAGCTGATTTCTTTCACTATTTGTATGCTGCTTTATACCTCACCCAGTTTTTTACTCACCCTCCAGCGTTTTCATCTTTTTTCAGCACCACTCTGGTTCCATGGTTCGATCCAGTACCTGTAACATCTGACTGGCCAAAAGTAAGAAATTAGGTCACACGTGCTCAATGCAACACTATGTGAGCCAAAATGAGGCCAGAATGAGACTCTCATAGAGATACATTGAGTTATGACCTTCCACACGCTGCATGAAACACTAGAGCTGCAGGTGGGGTACAAAGTGCTGGACACTGACCGAAGCAATGCTGGAAACAAATGATGACGGTGGCTGGTGAGTATAAGCCTAGGGGACAAGGGACTCACTTCAGTGCTGAAATAAAAAATAGTCTGGTTAAGATTTCAGACAAAGAGATCTTTTTCTTTAGTGCAGTTTTTTTATGGTGTTTATCAGTGGGTTCAAAGGTTCATAATGCAAAGCAGAATAAAGGTATGACCCCAGAGAATCCTAAAAACCAGATTCTTTAGTAAACACAATAAAAATTAGAACTACATAAAAGTCAAAGATTTCTTGAATTGTATGTCAGATATAAAAAAAATAATAATAAAGAAAAAAATAGCAAATTTAGGGATGCAGACGTAATAAAATAAGAACAAAAACTAACAACTATTGACCTGGTGACAGTACTGCTTTAACTCCTTCCCGACCCATGATGTACATATACGTCATGGGTTGGCTCCCTCATTTTGATGTGAGCTCCAGCGGTGAGCTAACATCATTCACTCGACATCTCAGCTGATCTCATCAGCTGAGATGTAGGGCTAACAGCACCGATCAGATGCGTGATCCGATCGGTGCTGTTAACCTTTTGGATCCTGCAGTAACCCAGGATGCTATCAGGGTTCACTTCCTGTGAGTGATTGGCAAGCGCTGCCAAACACTCACATTGATCATTTGCGCAATGTCTCGATGTACTGCAGCTCATCAGGACATGGCACAAGTGATCAGACTGTGCAGCACTCTGGAGCTCTATGGGGCAATGTAGAATAAAGAATGAAATGAAAAAATAAAGTTTTTAAAAATATGAAGAAGAAAAAAAATCATAAAAGTTCAAATCACCCCCCTTTTGCAACGTTCAAAATAAAAGTATTAAAAAAATAAAAATAAAATATATATTTGGTATCTGCACATTCAGAAATGCCCGATTTATCAAGATATAAAGTTAATTAATCACGCTGAAAAACAGAAAAAAAAGGTCCAAACACCAAAATTACGTTATTTTGGTCGCTGCAGCATTGTATTAAAATGCAATAAAGGGCCATGAAAACAGCGCATCCACCCAAATATGTTATCATTAGAAATGTCAGTTCAAGCTGCAAAAAATAAGCCATCACACAGTCCTAGATCCCAAAAAATGAGGACTCTATGGGTCGCGGAATATGACGCTAAAAGTGCAATTTAATTTTTTTTTAAAACTTCTAGTTTTGTTTTTCACCACTTAGGTGACAATAAAAGTATACATGTTTGGTATCTACAAACTCGCACCGACCCGAGGCATCATACTGTCACATCACTTTTACCATATAATGAGCATAGTGAATAACAAATCCAATAAACTAACTTATAGTTGCACTTTTACTTTGCAATTTCTCCGCACTTGGAATTTATTTCCCATTTTCCGGTACACTATATGATAAAATAAATTATTTAATCTGAAATTACAACTCGTACCACAAAAAACAAGCCCTCATATGTCTATTTTGATGGAAAAGTAAAAAAAAGTTATGGTTCTTGGAAGAAGAGGACGAAAAGATAAAAAATGAAATTTGCCAGGTGGTGAAGGATAAAAGGGGTTTTCAGGGCAGATTATCAGTCTGCAGTCACCCCTTTAAGACTACAAGCACACACATTTATTATGAGACCAAAGTCAATACAATATGTGAATAATTTGGGAAATTTCTGGTATGGTCATAGGGAATCAATGAAACAGTGAAAATAATAGTATGCAAAGTACTGTATTTCCAGAAATGAAGAGAGATCTATGTCACCAAATGTGCCATTTACCACTTTAGGACTAACTTTTGAACCTAATTTTTAACCATTTTACTTGATGTTATTCTTTCTTTATTCCCATTTAAATTTTGTTGCGCAATCTTCATCTCATACTGTATTTTTTCTATGTTCATCTATTGTATTACCATTCGTACGCTGTGAACCCTCGCGGACAGGTTTTTCTCCCCTTCTGTTTCTGTATGGCTTGATTGTCCATATATATATTGTACTTGTCCTCGTCTGCCCTTTCCATATGTAAAGCACCATGGAATCTAATGGTGCTATACAAATGAATAATAATAATTGATAATGTGATAAAACCCCTTTTCCCCTTGTTTACAGTACACAGGAGATCCATGATGACTGAATGCTGAGTCCTATCGAGTATTCACATGTCATGTTCCTTTATTTTTAGGAAATAAGTTAATCACATTTTCTCATTATATTTACTGCGAAGGAGACAATCTGATTCTAGGAATATTGAAATACATTTCCTGACCCAAGTACTAAAGCCTGATAAACTAATGCTACCACAAAGAAGCTTGGTGAAAACACAGGAGACAAACACGAGATAAATATTGCCCAGAGCCGTAATCTCAGACAACGCCTAATCTTTTTACCGTATCTTCACTGTAACTAAACTATGTAGCAAATTAATTAACTTGACAGAAAAGCCAAGCTTTACTGGAGTGGTAGAATAAAAGCATGCATGGCAATAACACAAGAACAATCTAGAATGCCAGAATGCCACATCCCAGTTGGAAGGGGTTAAAGTATAAAGTACAATGTCAGAATTGCCAATATAAATCACATATAAGAAGTGTTTTGCACTTACTGGTAAAATAATATACTGTTTTATACTATCTGTTCCGGATTTAAGAAATGGATAGTAGCCTGAAGCAGATATAACTGTAATGGAGATAGATTATATAATGATAAAATGCAAGCTGAACTCCATTGACTACACTTAGGGCAAACTGAGAAATAAATGAATGGCTAAAATGTATCTCATCAAATATTAATAGGTTGAATCATTTTAATTTCATGAGTAAATAGATACAGATGTAACACATATATACAGTATCCCAGCAAAATATTAGTAGGAACATACCGTATCCAGGGTTGGTTGACTGCCACTCTCAGTTGGGCCTACTGTAAAGAGGACATGTCACCGAGTCATTGGGGACAGTTTTTCTCTATTTTTACCGTGTGCCTTTTAATTGTAATAATTCACTATATAGTTGCAGATATTAGGTCTTTCACACTTGCATTTTTCCTGATTGGAAGATCAGGAAAAACCTGATTCTTACAGATTCATTTTTTGCCCATTCTCTTAATGATTTCAGAAAACAGAAGCAACACATTCTACCTGACAAAATTAAGTGAATGGCAAAATACTGTAAGAATTGGGTTTCCTGATCTCCAATCAGGAAAACGCAAGTGTAAGGCAGAGCCTCTTTATTTAGTACAGATTGTTATGGTCTTCAACAAGCGGGCGTGGTCACAGGATTTTCTTTTCTGACCTGGTAAAAGATTGTCTTTACAATCAGTAATTTAATGTGATGAAAAATGTGGTGATAAATGTAGGCTTATGGAAAATTAAAAGAGTTTGGTGCAAAAAAGCAATAAATACTACGAGATAGAAAATCACTTATGAAGGCATAAATGATGACTTGAGATCTTGGCCTTAAATTTGTTGACTTCTCTTATTTTCCCAATATTGTTGAGTGCCTCAACAGTCTAAAGCCTTTACAGGGCACATATCGTGCCCACACGATAAAATGTCATGTTTGGGCTTCCCCTGATATCGTTCGTGCGATTGTGGTGTAAATTAGCAATGCAATGCAGGAAAGATGCCAAAACATATCGTTGGGAATTATCAGTTCTCCAACTGGCCATATGGCTTGACGATCTTGCAGGATCGTGCTGGTGACAGCGCAACTACATTGGAGCGCAACTTCCCTATTCTCTGCATGTAAAATGGTCGTTTCCTGGATCGCTCGTACACAGTGCAAAGAGCGGCGTAGACATCGCATTGCGTGCCTGCCAATATCTCCCTGTGTAACATCTCCTATGCGATTTTGAGGACTAGTGCCAAAAAGTGCATGCTCCGTGCTGTTGTATACAATATCGAACGTATTGGAGTGTAAAGTGCCTTAATTCTTCTCTTTGCAAGATCATACTGATCGACCACATCCTCCATCGGTTCATTTCTGTTGATTATATCTAATCATACAAATCTCGTAAGATGTTGCACCTGTGCTACAAAACACTAATGACGTTCTGTACACTGACTCTAACACCATCTAGTCTTTCACTCAGAAACAGTTTTTTTCTCAAAAAAACGGAGTATTTTTTCCAACCTTTATTATCCTATCTAAGCCTGATATTTCAATACCAATATGTGAAACTACCGTTTCTCCAAGGCAGCACACCATTGTTTAGGGTGTAATGTTTGGCTCAGATTTTTCCTTTTTTCCCTATATTTAATTACCTTATCTCATGCTCCTGCACCTCAAAGGCATCTCCAGAATCTGAATGTTTATTAGGGCAGAGACACACTTATGCAAGCTGAATGCAATATTCTTGCATCCATCTCACTTGAGTTACCTGGCCCAGCTGCCAGCTCTTTGGCCGGGAGTGTGGAGCTATATGGTAACACAATCAGCTGACAGTTCCCATTTGGAGAGGCAGGGGCGGGCTGGGTGAGTCATGTGAAATTATTGAAATACTCACATGCAGCTCACATAGTGTGTTTCTACCCTTACTGTGGAAATAGCTCAAACTTTATTGATGCTTTAATTAATTTTCATCTTGGTAACTTCAACTCATTACCTTTTAATTTTTCCCTTACAAAAACCTGACCAACCACTATTCTGTTGCCATCACTTTGCGTATGTCTGCTCAGTTGTTGGCTATTGAGTTCAGAAAACAATTGAAAGGGAATCTGTTATTAAGATCAATCCCTCCAAACTTGCATATAAAGGTATGTCTGTTTTAGAAATGTAAATACATTGACACCTTTATATCTTCTATCTTTTGCTGCATTTCTGAATAATCATTCTCCAGCCCAGTCGACTTCAACATGATTGGTAACACACTGTCTGCCTGGCATTTGACATCACTAGTGAGCTATCAATCAAGCTAAAGATGCTGGCATTGAATCAAATTCTGAAGGCAGGTTTTCTTTAAGTGCTCTGTCTCACCGCGAGCAGTTAACCTTTTTTTGAATTTAAATGAGACTGTTAATTATAAAGGAATGCAGCAACAGATAGAATATATAAATGGGTTTAATGTATTTTCAACCACAATTCACAAAATGTTGGGATGCTGTGTAAAATGTAAAGTAAATCAGAATGCAATGATTTTGAAACCTCCTACAGCCATATTTCATATGTCATTGAAAACCGTTCACGCAACACAGATAAGAAGTTGAAAGTCAGACATGTTTCCCATTTTATAAAGAAATAAATAATTTAGAAATTGATGGAAGCAACACTTCTTAAAAAATAAGGACAAGGCCATGTCTACCATTATATAGCAACCACTCTTCTTTTTATAACAGTCTTTAAACATTAAAGTGTAGTAAGAAGACCAATATCCTGAGATTTAGGAGAAGAAATCCTGTCCTATTCATGTTAATGTAGATTTCTAACTGCTCTAATCATTGCATGCATGTTTTTTACATTTTCAGTGTCCCGACATCCAACTTTTTCAAATTTTAGCGTTGTACACTTCAAAGGACTACATGCAGTTTGATATTACTTAGGCCACGTACACACACAGTATTTTGCAGATATTGTTCCAGATCTCTGTTGCAGTGAAATCATGGACACATTGATCCATTTGTACACAGCCACAAATGGAACCATGTGTCCATGATTCACTGCAACCAGAGATTTGCGAACAATATCTGCACAGATATCTGTGTGTGTGACGTGGCCCTTACAGATATTTTTTAAACTTATTACTCTCATCCATCATCTGTTTTCATAGTATTTTGCTGATCTATATCTCCTTTCTCATATCTCTCCAATACATCAACCATATGCTAAGGCTAATATCCTCCATAGTCTAAACCTTCTGAACCATTTCTATTGCTGCACCAGTTTTCTAGAATGCGCTACAGCAGGACATCAAATTAATATTTGCAACACCCACTGAATGAAGCATACCCTAAAAATACATAATTTTAGGAAAGCCTATGTTATTACCTTATTTAACTCCTTTCTTTTCTCTACATTATGAATCAGAACCATGTGTGTTTATCCGACAGCATATATGGTACTCTTTAGATGACTAGTGTCATGTGTTGACTACTTGCCATCCATGTGTATTGATTCTTTATTTTAATCAGAGTAAATTTCCTTTGATTCTCACGGGCTTAATGCTAGAAGCTGCTGTTGTCTATGTGTGTGTGGCTCTGCATGTGTAGGTAAGGGGGGTGTCAGATCACTTAGTTGTCCACTTCCTTATCCTTTATGTAGTTCCACTTCCTTCCACCCGGTGTCGTTGATAGCGTTTCACTCTGCCTTGATTGTGTGAGCTGAGAAGACATCAGTACATTTTGCTGAAGGTTTTGTTGCTTTTCTTTTTGGAAGTTGCAGTGTTCCTTCTCCATAGTGGGTGGAGCTGAGGGAAATTAGCAAAGGGCTGATTGAGGAGCAGAGAGCAAGGATGGAGGCCCAGACCTCCTCACCATCAGAGGTACCTATGGGTGTGGGGTCAGACTAGAGACCCCTGTCCAGGAGAAGACTAACTACCAAATTTGTCTTGCCCATTATTACCATCCAACTTCCCTTTCCCTCATCCACAAACCCTGACAGCTAGCTACTACAAAGTTAGAAATACTTATTTTTATAGGAGGTGGTTTGATCATTGTACAATGCTGGCACTTTTTGTGTCATCCTTAGTTCCTTATGATTGTAAGCACATGGGAGTAGTTTAATTAAGTATGTCAATAAATGTAATTGCTTATCCTTTAAGATTATATAGATAATATAAAGTTAGTTTTTCCTAACAAATATGTCTGGTATTAAAATTAACTTTAATAGAATAAGAGGACTAACTCAAATCCTCAATTGTGACGCAGTGCAACTAATTTATAGTACTGTTCACAGGGGTCGGGGCTTGGATATAGTTAAACGTCTTCCCCCTTGTCCATTCAGCATTAAGTACAGGATTCCAGCTCTAATACCTTCAAAACTGAAAATTCAGCTGTGGGATCCAAAACAGTCTGTAACCCTAAATAAGAGCAGGAGAAGTAATGTATTGCATTTACGAAGTTTCTAAACTTATTTTTACTCCAATTCTGTATTTCTAAAATAGAGCTTAACTATGGACACATGCTGTATTTTACAACTAATATGTTAATATTAGAATATTAATCCATGCAGGAAACATTATTTCCCATTATTCAGCATAAGGCAGGCATCTTTTTCATTATATTTTACAGTTCAGTAGCAGTTTTCTGGGACACTTTGACTTTGACGACATGTGAAGATTAACCATTCTAGAGTTATTGATGCTAGTATATTGAAGCACGTTTTCATTTTTAATTTATTTAAATCTGAGATGGGTAATTTTTCTAAAATAAATCCAGATGGAACTGAACAGGAATGAATAAAGTGTGATTAGATGACTTAATGGCTTGTATTGAAGGTTATTCAAATCCACATTTTTATCCCTGCAGAATAATGAATGTCCTTACTTTGTAAGAATACATTTTGATGGAAATGCTGCATATACTGTAGTGCATTAGTGATCTGAATGCGAATCTGTTATTGTTCCTGATGGATTTTTAATATAAAATATTTTACATTAGCATTTTTTATGTATTGGTACAAATATTTAAGTCGCCAGGGAAAAGATTACAATTGTGATCAGTATAATACATGGTGTTTTGCTTGGTGAAGATGCAGAACATTTTAAATTATGTCGACTTAAATCAATTCAATACTGAATAAGGTCCTTTTTACTTCCCATTATGTAAACTGGCATTGGGCTCTGTAATATAGTGGTTAAACATGGCAGAATTACTGCTTGATAAAAATAACTAAATGCCTGTGTTTAGCTGAGAGCAAAGAAAATCCTCTACTGGAGGGGGTTTTATCTTCCATTTCTTACACTGTATAGTACTGTCATATTCTAGAGCCGTGTACACAGTTAAATCAGGATATTACACAAAGTAAATTTCATATAATGCCATTTGACCTATTAGCATGTTTATGTTAGGCCCCTTTCACATCAGCGTTTTACGCTGATCGCGGCAGTTGCGGTGAAAAAAACGCAACTGCCGCGATCAGCGTTTACCGCTGATGTGAAAGGGGCCTT
This sequence comes from Allobates femoralis, assembly GCA_033576535.1. Classification (NCBI taxonomy): domain Eukaryota; kingdom Metazoa; phylum Chordata; class Amphibia; order Anura; family Aromobatidae; genus Allobates; species Allobates femoralis. The sequence continues at coordinate 352,035,438 of JARQOC010000001.1, forward strand.
ACATGGGTTAAATGGAAAGTATATATATATTTATTGATTTCTATAGAGCCATTCATTCCACAGCGCTTTAAATACATCAGCATCACTGTCCCCATTGGGTTCGCAATCTAAATTCCCTATCACTATGTCTTTGGAGTGTGGGAGGAAACCGGAGAACCTGGAGGTAACCCACGCAAAAATGGAGAAAACATGCATACTCCTACAATTGTATCCTTCCTTACCATTCCAGAGAGAAGTGGTGCAGCTTTAAACGAACTTGGTTTGCTATACTCTGTCAGGAGATGTTTCATGTAAGGCCATCCTGTTATGTGAATTATAGTCTGCCTTTAGTTTTGCCAGAATTGTGAGACATTAGAGCTCTTAAAAAAAATCTTTCAGGTAAGGGTGGACATAAGGAGAGCAAAGTTCTATTATAAAGTTTGCTTTTGGTATGTTTTTCAAGCCAGAACCCTGAGCTGGAAGTCAACAGTGGTAATCATCGAGACACCATCAATACCAATGGACTCACAAGGGAAAGTGACCTGATCATTACACAAGACTGTAGCAATGAAAATAAATCATTAAAGGTTTTTCCTGCCCGAAAAAGTATCCCATATTTATTGGAAAGGGGATAACTTGCTGATCAATGAGATATCCTGCTATACCAACATAGAGGCTTGGCAGCCAAGTCTTAAATTGAGTAAAATGTTGGGATAGGAGAGGTGTACCACGGTCCGCGCTGCTATGTCCAAAGAAAACTCACATGGAAGTCAGGGTTTCACTAGCAATTTCTTTTCCTTTATTCCTTCACTCCAACGCGTTTCGGTGACCCACCTGGCACCTTCCTCAGGGATACCTGAGGAAGGTGCCAGGTGGGGCACCAAAACGCGTTGGAGTGAAGGAATGAAGGAAAAGGAATGGCTTGTGAAACCCTGACTTCCATGTGAGTTTTCTTTGGACACAGCAGCGCGGACCGTGGTACACCTCTCCTATCCCAACATTTTCTGTTCAGCACCACGTGCGTGTGGTCGGTGGAGGTCCTGCAGCAGCTTGCTTATTGATGCTCTTTAAACCAGTTGTGGGTACCACAACTGAATCAGGTGAGTGGATCCACAGCACCACCTTTACAGCTTAAGTGTCTCTAGTGATAGGGCACTATTGCGCCTCTTGTTCCCCACCCCTCTTGTATTTGTACATTAAATTGTGTAAAGGTGCACATGGTCAGCCTCTGCTGCACTAAATTTTAATGAGACTGCCAGAAATAGCCAAGCACAGGACTCGGCTTTCTCCAGCCAGGAGTGGAGTGCAGATTGAGCATGCACATCTCCATTTTATTTAAGCAAACCTATCCTATTGTGGGGTCAATAACACTTTAACACTACGGTTTCCTTAAATTTCTTTACATACACTGAAAATGTTTACATGATGCGTAATCTTCAAAAAAGACTGGAGTGATATAACGTTTTGTGTTAGTAGCTTACTTAGACTTTGCCTATAATTGTGACACAAATAATAGGCTACGTTCTACTTGTAATCAAAGATAGGAGATTCCAAAGGGTTTACTAACTTTTTCACACAATCCACACCATCACAGTGTGTTTATATTAGGATTTTCCTCTTTTCATGTAATGTCTTTTTTATTTTAGGGACATAAACAAACTGTTGAAAAAGGCAAGAAAGAGACTGAGAACACGATAAGCGAGTCTGATGACATTATGACAGAAGTCAACAACTTAGCACAAAACATTAATGAAGCTGAAAACGTGAGTAGAAATCACAGTATGCTGTAAACTTCCTGAAACACTGAAATTTAAAGAACAGTATTACACTAAAGCAGGTTTGGGGAACCATTTTTCTGCCAAGGGCCATTTGGAAGTTTCTACAATTCTTTGGCGGCTGTACAAAATTATCAACTTGAATATTCCCCACTATATTTGGTTAAACAATCAACTCCCCCTACTGTGATGGCTGGAGCAGATTCTCTTTGGCGTGGGTGATATTAGTCGTGCTGCTTCTTAACTGCTTTTCCAGGTTTGCTAGAGCCGTAGATATTACAGGAGAGGCTGGGAGCATACACCTCATTGGGAAAGCTGAGGCTGGGGCATAGAGATCACTGGAGAGCTGTATTTAAAGGGTAGAAAGTCAGCAAGACGCGTCTGCCATCCTCAGCACTGCGGTCCCCAGGAATCTGCCCGTGGGCCACAAAAAAGTCACCGAGGGCTGCATTCGGCCCTGAGGCCTGAGGTTCCCCATCCCTGCACTAAAGCAAATAAGTATGGAGCAGTCAAGTGTAAACTGTTACAGAGATTAGAGCAAGTGTGAAGTGATGTATAATTCCAGTACTAGAACTTCAACAGACAGGCACAAAAGTCATTCTTTCCAGGAATTTACTCAACTGTTAACCTTGAAAATACAGCTTAATGAATTTTAGTATAAACCTAAAATAGTAAATCCAAATTGTAGGTGAGAGTTCAGAATGTATTACTATCAACTTCTTGTGAGGGCTCAAGATCCCATCATGCCAATATCTGGTGCTACTCAGGATCCATTCATGCCAACCTTAAGTGACTGCTCAGGATAAATTCATGCCAACCTCAAGTGACTACTCAGAATCCGTTTATGTCAACCTCTGGTGAGGCTTGGCATTTATTCATGTCCACCTCTAGTGAGAGCTCAAGATCCATTCATGTCAATCTCAAGTGACTTCTCAGGATCCATTTATTTCAACCTCTAGTGAGGCACAACATTCATTAATATCAACCACTAGTGAGAGCTCAAGATCCATTCATGTCAGTTTCAAGTGAAAGGTCATGATCCATTAATGTTAACCTCTGGCGAGGCTCAACACACATTCATGTCAACTCCTAGTGACAGCTCAAAATCCATTCAAGTCAACCTCTGGTGAGGATTCAGTACTCATTTAGTGGGTGATAGAATTGTAGACTAGCTCACATTTTTTTCACAAAGACTTTGTTTTAAACTAGACTAAAGTATAACAAAAATGTTTGATTAGCCAAGATCACAATAGATAAATAATTTTGGCCTCGTCCCACATCAGGAAATTTTGGTAATGTTTTACTTATTTATTTTTTTCAATTAATTTCTGTTACAATTGATTCGTGGTTCTCTAGCCACTCTGGTTGTATTCTAAGTGTTCACACCGAGGTTTTTTGTTGGATTTTCATAGAAGATACTCTCCAAACAAAACTCATGCTTTTGTTAACTCTAAGTTGCTTTTTCAAAGGTTTTGCGCTTAAAATTCAGCAACAAATTTATCCTAAAGCAATGTGCACACAACATCCTCTTCAAGTGGATTCCATCCTGGAATCCACCCGAAAAAGCACTAATAAAGAGCCCCATAAAATGAACATAATGCACAGAAATGTCAAATGATATTGCTGTGTTCATGTTTTGTCTTATGTCACAGCTGTTAACCACTCTAAAGCTTAGAAACCGTGAGTTGGTCAAAATAAGTTTCATGGTCATTCTTCAGCATATAGTAAAAGATGCTGATGGTGGAGCCACAACAAAACAACAGTGATTCTGACATTAGGGAATGCTGTTTTCCATGTATATTTAAGCTAAGTTTGATTCAAGCATTTAAAGAACACCGTAGCTTATAATAACTTCTTTGAAAACTGCATCCCCATTTAGTCATCATCAGCTGAATTCAATTTACTATTTTTCATCTTCTGCAGTGTACACCAGAGGTCTACAACTTTAGAATATCTTGATGAAGTTCTTGGATATCTGCTTTTAATGGAGTAATATTTACAAACATAGGCCTGCATGTTGAAAAAATCATATCCTCCAAAGCATAGATATATATTTTTAATGGTTGCCACTGTATGAAATAAAACAGTCTGATAAACTATTGCAAACAGTAAAAAAAAGAATTCCTGGTATACTGTATGCCAGACAGAGCTGAAAAGGACATTCTTTTGGCTTCTAACTAGTAAATCATGGCATTGGTTTAAGATTTTCTATGTTCTAAGAAGTATGTTCTAGTACATGAGCTTTCTGGATACATACAGTAAATTTCCACTGCTCATACAGTGTAAATATCCTCAGTGTATGTAATAAATTGTATCAAATTCATAATTCACAGGAACTGATGGATATTAATAAAGAAATTCCGCAATTGGGTGACCGATTAAGAGCAAAAATAAGCAATCTTAGTGATGAGATCCAAACAAGAGACCTTCCAGAGCAAGTCTCCAGGCAGAACTGCATGCAGCCCAGCTAAATGAGTCATCTGCAAAGCTTGATGGGTAAGTAGAAGCAAAGTGCAAAAATTACCTGCAAACAACTGAAACCCATGCAGATAATATGGGACCCCTGTGCCCTGGGTTAGGAGTATAGTAGTGTCAAGCAGAACCAAGAAGGCTCTTAAAGAGAAACTGTAATGAAAAAAAATGCTATTACCTGGAGCAAAGGGTTTAATCTGCAGGTTAATTACATTCTGAATAGAGAGCCCTGCTGCCAGGAAGAGATTAACTTTATTCTTTCCAGAATACTTTGGATTTCAGTTATAGTGGTGGAACTGGTGTGGCTACAACCACCAATCCCCACTCAACTATTGTGAGTGGTGGCTGTAACTGTTCCTCAGCCCTGACTGACAGCCAGTTCCCTATAAGAAGGCTGTCCAATAAAAACAAGTTTTCATCTATTCATATAATAATCGATAATTTGCTGATTAGTACGTGTCCCAACAGTGGGATCTGTAATGAACATATTGCGTTATTTTTATTCAAGAGAAGGAACTTTTATCCCTGTTACAAATGGAACAACAGGCCAAACACCCCCATAGCTCCATTCATTCTCTACAGAATGACAGGAAATAGTTGAATGTAGCACTTGACAGACCTGTTAGAAATTAATGAGCAGAGGTTGAGCATATACTCCATCCTCCACCCCCCACTGCCACCCCCACTTCTCGTATCTCTGCAGAACACTTCGCAATACACTTCACCAGCAAGATCAATCAGATCAGACCATCTTTGCTACCCAACCATCACAACCCCTATGTTTACCAGACCACTCCCCTCGCCCACTAACCCTCCTCCCCTCCATCACTGAAGGAGAACTTGCACACCTCCTCTTCAAATCGCACCTCACCAATTGTGCATCGGACCCCATCCCTTCCCACTTCCTCCCCAACCTCACCACCATGTTTATCCCAGCCCTAACCCACCTCTTCAATCTATCACTAACCTCCAGTACCTTTCCGTCCGTTTTCAAACACGCAACAACTATACCTGTCTTGAAGAAGCCATCTCTCGACCCGACTTCCACATCCAGCTACCGCCCCATATCACTGCTCCCGTTTACCTCCAAACTTCTTGAAAAGCATGTCTACACTGTACTTTCCTCCCACCTCTCATCTAACACTCTCTTTGACAATCTTCAATCTGGCTTCCGCCCCCACCACTGCACCATAACCCCTTAACCAAATTACTAACGACCTACTTACCGCCAAAGCTAACGGACACTTCTCCATCCTCCTCCTTCTTGACATGTCCTCTGCATTCGACACAGTCGAAACCACAGCCTCCTATTACAGATCCTCTCTTGTATTGGTATCACTGACCTTGCCCTCTCCTGGATCTCCGCCTATCTTTCCAACCGCAGATTTAGTGTCTCACACTCCAATACTACCTTCGCACCCCATCCCCTCTCTGTTGGGGTCCCTCAAGGCTCTGTCCTGGGATCCCTTCTATTTTCCATTTATACTCTTGATCTATGACAACTCATAGAGTCCCATGGATTCCATTACCACTTGTACACTGACGATACTCAGAGCTATTGCTCTGGCCCAGACGTCACCTCTTTGCCGTCCAGAACCCAGAATGTCTATCAGCCATATCCTCCTTCTTCTCATCTCGCTTCCCTAAACTTAATGTAGACAAAACTGTACTCATCATCTTTCCCCCATCTTGCGCACCTCTCTTACTTTATCTATCTATCACAGTATATGGTATCACACTTTGCCCTGTACCTGAAGTCCGCTGCCTCAGAGTAATCCTTGACTCTGCTTTATCCTTCAAACTGAACATCCAAGCCCTTAATACCTCTTGCCGCCTCCAACTCAAAAATATTTCCAGAATTTGTCCTTTCCTTAACCCTCAATCTACTAAACTATTAGTGTATGCCCTCATCATCTTCTGTCTTGACTACAGCAACCTCCTCCTCTGTGGTCTCCCTGCTAATACTCTTGCACCTCTACAATCTGTCTTTAACTCTGCTGCCTGACTAATCCACTTCTCCCCTCTGCAAATCCCTCCATTGGCTCCCAATTCCCCAGCGTACTAACATTGACTTACAAAGCCACTCACAATCTGTCCCTTCCCTATATCTCTGAAGTAATCTCCTGATATCATCGAAATCGTAATCTTCGATCCATCCAACTTCGAAATCTTCCCAAGACCTCCTCCTTTCCTCCACACTTGTATGTTCCTCATCTAACCACCTGCAAAACTTCGCCTGAGCATCCCCCATCCTCTAGAATTCTGCACCTCAAAACATCCAACTATAACCTACACTTGGAACATTCATGGGGAACCTGAAACCCATCTCTTCAGAACAGCCTACAGCCTGCAATGACCATGGTGTCCACCACTGGACCTGGCGCTCCACCACCACTGGACCTTGTGGTCCACCACCACGGGACCTTGCGGTCCACCAACATCCGAGCAGACCCAACCTACTGTTTCCCTCCTCATTGCCCTGTAGAATGTAAGCTCACAAGGGCAGGGTCCTCTCTCCCCTCTATACCAGTCTGTCACTGTTAGTTTTGTTCATAATACATTTAACTTGTTTGTATGTATCTCTTTCTCATGTACAGCACCATGGATTAATGGTGCTCTATAAGTAAATAATAATAATATGCATTAAAGTACCATTCTCTATTATTAGCTCCCCATTCTGCGAATCACTGTGATCCCATCAATCAGATCCATATGGAACAAGTTATCACCTATCCTGGGGACATGTGATAACTTGTTTTCACCAAATTATCAATTTAGTTTTCATTTTGCTTCCTCCATCCACTCCTACTCTCATTTCCTGTATGCCCCTTAATGCAAAATAAGAGTGTAAAAACAATGGGCATACTTGTTATCTCAAACAGAAATGAGCTAATCCGGTGCAAAACATTTTACTGTTGTGAGACTGCTAGTCTGTTTTCAGATAAACTAGCAATGTCATATTTGTAGGTCTTTCATTTACTTATGAAATATACCATGTGTAGCATAATTTAGTATTCAAATTATAGTATGCTAAACCAATACACCTTCGGCCCTATGTGGTCATTGCTTGCCTGTTGCACTTCAATTAAAATGATTACAGCATTTGACAAGCTTTCATCTGCTTTGTACATTAATGCATTCTGATAATACCAGATACAGCTCGGCTTTCTTTAAATTAAACAGTGTATCTGGCTAGAATTCAAGGTAAAGCACAGAGCAGCAGTGCCACCTACCAGTGTATCAGATATGTACTTGTCCAGCTCACGGTCTCACCTGCAGAGCTCAGCAAGCTGCAAAATCTTCATCAACGTACTGGCATATGTACAGAACTAAAATTAAAAGTCTAAATTGCATAGATTTACTTCAGGTTAAACGATATTATATAACATAAAGACACCACTGGGGCTCATTCACTCATGCAAAAATGGTCCGAGTTTCAAGACAGTTTTTTGATCAGATTTTCATCAGTTTTCTCAGTTTGTTTATTTTTAACATCAGAGTTTTATATTTTTTCATATTAAAAAAACTGATGGAGTTTTCTGAAGCTTTCTCTATTAAACAGTCTGTGAAAAACAGGCAACATACGGATGGCATCCAAATGCTGATTTTTTTTCACTGACCCATACACTTGTATTGGCTAGTTTGGACTAAGACTCAGATCAAAATTGGACAGTTCTCAGTTTTTTTCATTTAGACTGCTCAGTCTTCAAAAATATGTAGATATGTGAACAGCCCTATAGCTTATAATAGGTACTATCCTGAAAAATACACATGAAACTCATAAATGATGTCTGAATGAGCCCTAAATGAAATACTTAATTGGATGGATGGATGAATGGATGGATAGATGGATATATAAACAGATAGATAAATACACTGAGAGTCTGCATGCTTTCCACTCAGACTTGCTTGCTGACCCCACACAATTCTTTATTGTTTGCAAATAGCTGATCTGTGGATGTGTTGGGTGTTGGACCCTGATCAATCTCCTATTGACAACCTATCCAACAGATATCCATCAATATGTTGTGAATAGACAACACTTTTAACAATTTTATTTGATCAATTTCATCTTAGTTCTAGGGAGTGAGGTGTAATGTAATTTTACACTTTTTTTTGAACCATTGCATCGTTATCATTGGTTGTCTGAGTAATGTTCGGCCACACTGAATGCATTTGGCACACTAATCATCAAGATCCACTGCCGGCAGCTGCCTTTCTAATTACAAACCAATTATATCAAAGCCTCAATATGCTGCAGTTCATGGAAGCACACCAAGACCACAATTGGTGGTTATAATTATTGAGATTGTAATGTTTAGGAGTTTATATACACATATGTAAATTACACCTTACTTTCCATTAGAGCAATGACTATGGTTTTTCTGAGGGTCAAGGAATATAGAAATACATTAAATAATATACCGACCAACTACTTCTTAAAAGGAATTGAATAGGTCCCCCATGCCACTGAAATCACCACCAAGTATTTATTCTTATAATAACACACTGCCAAACTTGCTCTTTTTACAGTAAAAGTGAATGCAGTTAATGGCAAAAGAAGGATGTTTAAAAACGTATTTCCAATATGCTAATAAGTTTTATACTGGGGGGTGTTGGTTTCCCAAGACTAGCTGCCCTTCTTATCATGTTACTGTGCCCTGTGGTCATGATAACATAATTCTCAAGAGTCGGTGTTGACATTCATCATGTTTTGTCAAAGTGCAGTGAAGCCGAGGAACATACACCCAGCTTCACAGGTGCACTAATATGAAATAATCAAAGTCGTGGACAGGCACAAAATTTGCAGACAGCTGGCAGTGACACAGGTTCTTGCAAATCAAGTGAATTGAAAAATGATTAGTAGGATGACTAGTCAGTGGAAACCAATCCCCCTGGAACTCATTAGGATATTTAACAGAGTGTTAACCTGTCAGGTTTCTTTTAGATAATGATATACTGACAAGAAAATGTATGTATCAATCCAAATAAAAAAATCATGGCCTTGACTTAAAAATAGATGACTTTGTATTTGTGCGATCCCTACCCTATGAAACTAGTATGGTAGAATGCGGAATATTTGTAGTGTTATTTTAGACAGAGTAGTGTCCACTATTTTATAAATAGTACACCAATTCCAAAAATTACAAATATGTATGTATTTTTAGCCCAAAATATACATACCAATGTTAAAAAGAAAAACCTCCTCTGAAGATGTCCATTACCATTAAATTATGATCACAATCCAATCATACAGTGGGTCCATAAAGTATTAAGACCCCTTTAAATTTTTCACTCTTTTTTTTCATTACAGCCATTTGGTAAATTCAATAAAGTTCACTTTTTTATCATTAATGTACACTCTGCACCCCATCTTGACTGAAAAAAACAGAAATGTAGATTTTTGTGCAAATTTATTAAAAAGGAAAAGCCGAAATATCACATGGTCATAAGTATTACGACCCTTTGCTCAGTATTATGTAGAAGAAATGAACTTTTTTGAATTTACCAAATGACTTAAATGAAACAGAGTGAAAAATGTAAAGGGGTTTGAATACTTTCCATACCCACTATATATTAAATTTTTATCATGCATATTCACCTTTGAATTTTGAACAATTTTGGTTGATTTTACATGCAAAGATATCTTCAACTTGCTGGTAGAGAGTATCATAGTAGGACATTGTAAAGTATATTTGTATACCCCTCATTTGGTGCATGTAGATAATATGTCTACACAGGGCTGATTTAGCAAATGAAGAACATACCGTATATACTCGTGTATAAGCCGACCCGTGTATAAGCCGACCCCCCTACTTTTGCCCCAAAAATCTGGAAAAACCTATTGACTCGTGTATAAGCCGAGGGTGGACCCTAGCACAGGTATACAGCCCCCAGCAGTGTGGAATACAGGCCTCCCCAGTGGTAGTATACAGCAGCCCCAGTGGTAGTATACAGATTCCCCAGCAGCCCCAGTGGTAGTATACAGATTCCCCAGCAGCCCCAGTGGTAGTATACAGAATCCCCAGCAGCCCCAGTGGTAGTATACAGATTCCCCAGCAGCCCCAGTGGTAGTATACAGATTCCCCAGCAGCCCCAGTGGTAGTATACAGGAGCCCCAGCAGCCCCAGTGGTAGTATACAGGAGCCCCAGCAGCCCCAGTGGTAGTATACAGGAGCCCCAGCAGCCCCAGTGGTAGTATACAGGAGCCCCAGCAGCCCCAGTGGTAGTATACAGGAGCCCCAGCAGCCCCAGTGGTAGTATACAGGAGCCCCAGTGGTAGTATACAGGAGCCCCAGCAGCCCCAGTGGTAGTATACAGCAGCCCCAGTGGTATACAGCAGACCCCCAGGGGTACATATAGCAGCCCCCAGGGGGTACCCAGCAGCCCCCTGGGGGTACCAACAGCCCCCAAGGGGTACCAACAGCCCCCAGGGGGTACCAACAGCCCCCTGGGGGTACCAACAGCCCCCAGGGGGTACCAACAGCCCCCAGGGGGTACCAACAGCCCCCTGGGGGTACCAACAGCCCCCAAAAGCTGGCACTGTCCCCCCTTGTAAGGGACCCCCCCCGCTGCTTATACATTACCATCCCGGTGTTCTGATCGGCGCCGCTCCTCGGTGCTTCTTCTTCATCCTCCCGTCCTCGCTGGCTGCATCCGGGATCTCCGGCTGTCGCGCGATGACGTCATATCGCTGCGACAGCCGGAGATCCCGGATGCAGCCAGCGAGGACGGGAGGATGAAGAAGAAGCACCGAGGAGCGGCGCCGATCAGAACACCGGGATGGTAATGTATAAGCAGCGGGGGGGGGCCCTTACAAGTGGGGACAGTGCCAGCTTTTGGGGGGCATATATGCACTGCTTCCCCCTGCCGCTGATTGACAGGGGGAAGCAGTGCATATATAATGAGCGGCCCCACGTGACGGGGCCGCTCATACAGCAGCCTCCCCCCGCCTCCTCCAGCCTCCACAGCCCCCACCACAGCAGCCTATATACCGTATAGACCCGTGTATAAGCCGAGGGGGGGACTTTTCAGCCCAAATTTTGGGCTGAAAAACTCGGCTTATACACGAGTATATACGGTATACTATTTTATGCGAGTTAGCATCTTTGCCCAATGAAATGGTTTTGCCATGGCTATATAAATTTATTTTTTTACAGTCAGTTTTTTTAATATTTGAATAACATTCCTATTTTTTTCACAGAATCCTTGCTGAAGCTAAAAACCTCTCATTTAATGCTACTGTAGCTTTCAAGGCATACAGCAATATCAAGGACTTGATTGACAGTGCAGATGACATTGCAAAAGAGGGCAAAGCCAAAGCAAATGAAGCAGCAGAACTGGTAAGCGTAACAAAAATTTAAGTATAACATAAACGTTTAAACATAGTTGTAATTTCAATCCCTTAAATCAATTTTAAAGGAAATCCTCTTTGCCTGGCTCTGCAGTTTCTAAGAGCTCAGTCAAAACGTGCACATAGCCTATATGGGATTTCATACAAATATAAATTCCTTACAACACAGCTACATAGTCTTCATGTTCCACTATATAGGATCTGGTAGGTGGTACTTATGGAAATGTACCTCTATTGATATCCTATTAAGCATGTTTATGAAATTACTACTAGAGATCAGCAAATGGAATTTGTTTTAAACTTTTTACAAATTCCATGAACCTGCCAAAATTGAACAATTTGGCACTTTACTTGTGCAAATGGCCAAAATGGCTACAGAGGTTTTATATGGTGCATAAAATGGCACCTGCAGAGGAAACTCACTTGACCTCCAGTGTGGTTTGGCAGGCTTGCTATGGATAATGCTATGGATAATTAAAGTGCAATATGATCTTACCCAAATAAATAAAATCAAACGATCAGAGCTGCTTGCTCACCTTGTAGGATTGTGTGACACAAACTAGTAGTAAAAGAATAAAATAGCTGCTGAAGGATCCACATGTCTTAAGGCCAACAAAAATGCAGGAACCTGAATAAAAAAGGTGGAAAAAAATTCTAAGGAAAAGATGAAGGTCCAAAATATGGTATTGTGCAACACAGGCAGTTTATTTCAACGCATTTCAAAGTGTTTCCTCAGAAAACCGACACTTCAAAATGTGTTGAAATAAGCCACTTGTGTTGCATGATACCATATTTTGGACCTTCATCTTTTCTTCAGTGGTGCAGAATTTTTCCACAGTTTTATCTAGGTTCCTGCATATTAAAAGCCTGTATAAAATCAGAGGCAGGGAATGAAGTAGACCTTTGGGGAAGAATTTGATTAGTGAGAAGAAAGCACAGCTTGTTGCTTTCCAATAGCAATTAGAGAAAGAAATGAAGCAGTGAAGAAACATTGTAGATAGTGGGTGATAGCCCAACAATAAAGAGCAGTTGCCATCTATTTACCCATAGCCATATATGTTGCGGTACCTTTGACATAACTTAAAAGGCTTGACCACTAGTTTGATAACCCCTTGATAAATACTATACTTGCCAATGTAAAAAAAATACTTTATTATCATCGCCAAGGTTCATACCCTTAAAGTACTGATGTATTTCCTAAAGTTCTTAAATTATATTTTAATTTGTTTAGCCTTATAATTTGCTTGTTTATTAGAATCACAAAAATGCAAATGAATAAAACCTTTGGTGGCTTTTATTTTAGGGGCCAACGAGCATAATCTGGATCATGCCGGTTGGTATAAACAGATCAGAAATCTGGGAAATGTAAAAAAATGTCGATAAGATTAGGAACTATGAAAAGCATTTACTTTCAGCAAAACCCTACAGAGCAGTGATGGGATAAAAATGGTGAACTATCACTAGAATGTAATCAGTTACTCCTGTAATGGCTTATTCAATTATTGACAAATGGTGAATATCCTTTGAATAGACTTTAACAAATCATTTCAGTTTTCAATTCTTTTATGTTCTAATTTAAATTCCTAAAACAATTTTCTTTTCAGAATGTTATGTTTTCTTCTCTGTCCTTAATTTAACCAAACTCTATTTAAAGCTACCATGAAAACAAGTAAGACACATTATGTTTTGAATGTCATGTCCTTCACCATGGTGGTCTTCAAAACTAGCTTCCCATCACCTACAATACAAGTATGAGCTGTTAATGGGCTGCATGCCTTTCCCAGATGTCTCAAGTTCATCTAAAATAAATAAGAAAACAGCCCAATGGTTCATATTGTATAACTATGTCATGCAAGATTCGGAGGATCCGATCCCGCAATTACTGAAACAGTGCCAATACAGGTAAATATAGGGAATTTTTATTTTACAATAGTGAATATAGCATTTAAGAAGAGGCTGTCCAAGAAGTGGATGACCCATTTAAGGTTCATTTACTCTGCAAGATGATTGTGAATGAACATTCTTCTGAATGTTGGTTTTACGATTATCTTGCAGTTTAAACAAGCTGCTGAGTAACCAAAGAACAAGCAAAACACTTGTTCTTCTCGTGACATGTTCCATTAAAATAGAGTCCGTGGAAACTGGTTTAGGAATCTCGAACACGGAATTTCCGTGTTTGAGACCTAAACAAGGCTCCACGGACTCTATTTGCATATTTGTAATTCCCAGGGGGCAATTTGCCTAGGATTTCACTATGTTTGAGTGCTTTTGTTGGACACTTGCAGTGTTTTCCTTGACTGGGCTCCCTGAGATCAGTGATCGCTTTGTGATGATGATCCATTTAATAATTTTTTTTGCACAAAAGGTCATTGTTCTGAGTAATGCATCATCATATGCATCTTCTTCTAATAAAAATAGCAGCCTATGAGTATATTAAAAAGCATTCACTGCGCATAGTTTGAGTGGCCTTCCCATAAGAACAGATTTTTGAACAACCGCTAGTCAGCAAGTATAGTGCCACCAGTAAATTGACCTTAATGTTATCTTTGCATTGAAGAGTATGAATTGGAATGGATAAGGTCCATGGAATATTATACAAGTCTTTTGGGGGAAAGTAGAGTATTTTCAATTCAGAACAAAAAGTGGAAACATTTTGGGAAAATTTGCCCTTGTTTGCAAAACGTGAATTTCAAAGGATTTGCTTATTTCTAGACAATACTAATAATTCTAAAAGTGCTGGTAAACAATTTTCAACCCTCATTTGGACTCCTGAGTAGTATGTAAATTCTAATAGAAACTATTATTACTATATATAAACTCAAGTGATTAATCTTTAAAACTATCATTAATACTAACATTGTCCATTGTACTTGGATTATATATGATTCACTCGAATAAGGCTGAGCCGTGATACCATACAAAGTCTACGGACAAGAGTAATACAACTTTTACGTGAAAATAAACTTTTTTTATTGTTAAAAATATGCATCATAGATTCTTTAAAAAATAAATAAATAAAAAAAAAAATATATATATACATGGGATATTATTTCTATAACCTGTAAATATTTGAATAAGCTAACATATCACTTACAGTATGTGTATTGTAATGAGATGTTCACCCCTCGTACTAAAAATGTTGTTTTTTTATGTTCAGCCTTTCCAATTTCCTTCTCAGTTGCTGGACAATATTCATATTACTTCATGCAAATGTGACCTTTTTAGGCTGCTATTTTGATTGTTCTGTATCTAATAGCCCTCCAAACCCTGGATAGCCTGATAGTTTGTAAAATGTCGAAACTGAGATTAATCTTTATTCACATTCTATATAACTTCATTTTGCTCAAGCCCAATTATTTTCAGCCAAAATATATATTATTGTTTTAATTTTATTTTTATGGTTTCAGGTTCTTATTATTAAGTTAATATCATAGACTACTCCTGAATTAATCTTTTGAGCATTCATATCATAATGAGCATTGCTTTGCAGACTTAGCACTGTAATTGTTGACATAATTAATGTTGCACCTTGTTAGCAGCATTCTTTTTAGTGCCATTGTAGAAAAAAAAATCTTGTTTAAAATAAGAAAAAAATTAATTTCTCCAATAGGGATGTATTATGCTTTGCTAGGTTCAAATATTTTTTGTCTTTTATTTATCATACTAGCTGTAGTACCTGGCTACGCCCGGGTTAATAAATAACTGCTGTTAGCTAGATCAAAATAGAATTTGAATATGTCATATTAATGACCTGTAGGAAAATAGAAGCTGAGCTGTGATTGATTGCTATAGGCAGCCTAATAAATCTCCAGCCAACAGTAAACCCTCCCCCTGGCCGGGCAGAATATGTTACCTCACACATACACATAATAGACAGCTCATGTGACTGACATCTGCCTTAATTCTCTATATGGCACATGTGCTGCACATTTACTGTTTTTAATCAGATGTTTATGTTTGGAAAATAAAGATAGCACATGTATGAGCCAAGTTGTGTGAGGTGATTTGTGCATATCTGTGTCTGTCTGTGTGGTGTGTGTGTCCCTGGGGTGTGTATGTGTGTGTCCCTGTGGGGGGGTCTGTGTGGTGTGTGTCTCTGTTGTGTGTGTCTCTTTGTGGTGTGTGTGTGTCCCTGTGGGGTGCGTGCATGTGCCCCTATAGGGTGTGTATGTGTGTGTCCCTGTGTGGGGGGTCTGTGTGGTGCGTGCCTCTTTTGGGTGTGTCTCTTTGTGGTGTGTGTGTGTCCCTGTGGGGTGAGTGCATGTGTCCCTATAGGGTGTGTATGTGTGTGTGTCCCTGTGGGTGGGGTCTGTGTGGTGTGTGTGTGTGTGTATCTGTGTTGTGTGTGTCTCTTTGTGGTGTGTGCATGTGTCCCTATAGGGTGTGTATGTGTGTGTGTCCCTGTAGGGGGTGTTTGTGTGGGGTGTGTGTGTCTCTGTGTTGTGTGTGTCTCTTTGTGGTGTGTGTGTCCCTGAGGGGTGAGTGCATGTGTCCCTATAGGGAGTGTATGTGTGTGTGTCCCTGTGGGGGGTCTGTGTGGTGTGTGTGTGTCTCTTTGTGGTGTGTGTGCCCCTAAGGGGTGAGTGCATGTGTCCCTATAGGTTGGCTATGTGTGTGTGTCCCTGTGTGTGTCCCTGTGGGGTGAGTGCATGAGTCCCTATAGGGTGGCTATGTGTGTGTGTCTGTGTGGTGGGGGGGGTCTGTGTGGTGTGTGTCTGTGTTATGCGTGTCTCTTTGTGGTGTGTGTGTGCCCCTGTGGGGTGAGTGCATGTGTCGCTATAGAGTGTGTATGTGTCCCCTTGGGGGTGTGTGTGTGTCTCTTTGTGGTGTGTGTGTGTGCTTGTTCGGGTGCGTGGTGAATATCCAATGTTGGGGCGGCACCTTAGCGACTATACACTTGCTGTTACTCTTTGTGTGCGTGTGGTGTGTGTATACATGTCCCCGTGCGTGGTGAATATCTCATGTTGGGGCCCCACCTTAGTGACTATATGCTGGTATGTGCTGTTAGTCTTTGGTGCTATCATTAAGCCAGTATCATTCCCAAACGTAAACTGATAACTGTCAATTTTTCCCCATTATGTAGATAGGGGCAAAATTGTTTGGTGAATTGGAATGCACGGGGTTAAAATTTCACCTCACAACATGTGGCTGTAGTTGCGACGGTGTAGATGCCAATCCTGGATATACATACACACACACACACACACATTCAGCTTTATATATTACACTAGCTGTAGTACCCGGCTACGCCTGGGTTAATAAATAACTGCTGTTAGCTATGACAAAATAGAATTTGAATATGTCATATTAGTGACCTGTAGGAAAATAGAAGCTGAGCTGTGATTGATTGCTATAGGCAGCCTAATAAATCTCCAGCCAACAGTAAACCCACCCCCTAGCCGGGCAGTATATGTTACCTCACACATACACATAATAGACAGCTCATGTGACTGACATCTGCCTTAATTCCCTATATGGCACATGTGTTGCACATTGGCTGTTTTTAATCAGATGTTTATGTTTGGAAAATAAAGATAGCACACGTGTGAGGCGAGTTGTGTGAGGTGATTTGTGCACATCTGTGTCTGTCTGTGTGGTGTGTGTGTCCCTGGGGTGTGTATGTGTGTGTCCCTGTGGGGGGGTCTGTGTGGTGTGTGTCTCTGTTGTGTGTGTCTCTTTGTGGTGTGTGTGTGTGTGTGTGTCCCTGTGGGGTGAGTGCATGTGTCCCTATAGGGTGTGTATGTGTGTGTGTCCCTGTGGGGGGGTCTGTGTGGTGTGTGTCTCTGTTGTGTGTGTCTCTTTGTGGTGTGTGTGTGTGGGGTGTCCCTGTCGGGTGAGTGCATGTGTCCCTGTAGGGTGTGTATGTGTGTGTGTCCCTGTGGGGGGGGTCTGTGTGGTGTGTGTCTCTGTTGTGTGTGTCTCTTTGTGGTGTGTGTCCCTGTGGGGTGAGTGCATGTGTCCCTATAGGGTGTGTATGTGTGTGTGTCCCTGTGGGGGGGTGGCTGTGTGGGGTGTGTGTGTCTCTGTGTTGTGTGTGTCTCTTTGTGGTGTGTGTGTGTCCCTGAGGGTGAGTGCATGTGTCCCTATAGGGCAGTGATGGCGAACCTTTCTAAGGCCGAGTGCCCAAACCGCAACCCAAAACGAAATTATTTATGGCGAAGTGCCAATACGATAATATAACCTACATTACAGCAGTAGTAATAATAAGCGCTGCACAGGGGGAGAGCCAGCAGATGCTAACTCTCTTCCCTGTACAGGGCTTGTAGTCCTGAAACATTAATTATCAATTCAATTATTTTAACAATTAATTGATTTTAAACTTACATTTGCAGTCTTCTCTTCTCTTCAGCAGTGGTCATCCAGCTCATGTGTACTGCACATTGAAGCTGAGCCGCTGCCACTGCCCTTTCTAGAAACAGCAGGTGGATTGATCTGTATGGAAAAAATGCAGAATATTAGACAGATAGGAGATAGATTTTATCATGGAATGCAAGCAGATTTCATGCTGAAATCCTGGTCCCTTTCCTTGCAGTAATGTGCTCCATCCTGACCCTCTCCTTGTAGCTATGTGCTCCATCCTGACCCTCTCCTTGTAGCTATGTGCTCCATCCTGACCCTCTCCTTGTAGCTATGTGCTCCATCCTGACCCTCTCCTTGTAGCTATGTGCTCCATCCTGACCCTCTCCTTGCAGTAATGTGCTCCATCCTGACCCTCTCCTTGCAGCAATGTGCTCCATCCTGACCCTCTCCTTGCAGTAATGTGCTCCATCCTGACCCTCTCCTTGCAGTAATGTGCTCCATCCTGACCCTCTCCTTGCAGTAAGGTGCTCCATCCTGACCCTCTCCTTGCAATAATGTGCTCCATCCTGACCATCTCCTTGCAGTAATGTGCTCCATCCTGACCCTCTCCTTGCAGTAATGTGCTCCATCCTGACCCTCTCCTTGCAGTAAGGTGCTCCATCCTGACCCTCTCCTTGCAGTAATGTGCTCCATCCTGACCCTCTCCTTGCAGTAATGTGCTCCATCCCGACCCTCTCTTTGCAGTTATGTGCTCCATCCTGATCTTCTCCTTGTAGCAATATGCTCCATCCTGATCTTTTCCTAGCTATATGATCCATCCTGACCATCTCCATGTATTTATGGCCCCATCCTGACCCTCTCCTTGCAGTTGTGCTCCATCCTGACCCTCTCCTGACAGTAATGTTCCTATCCTGACCCCCTTCTTGTAGTAATGTCTTTATCCTTATCCCCTTGTAGTATGCCCCATCCTTGTCCCCTTCGATAATGTCCCATCCTTGTCCCTTGTGGTAATGTCCCCATCCTGCCCCTATCATGTAGTAATGCCCCATCCTGCTGTAATGCCCTATCCTTGTCCCCTTGCAGCAATATGCCCCATCCTGCAGTAATATGCCACATTCTTGTCCCCTTGCAGTAATATGCCCCATCCTGTAGTAATGCCCTATCCTTCTCCCCTTGCAGTAATATGCCCCATCCGTGTCCCCTTGAAGTAATATGCCCCATCCTGCAGTGATGTGTTTCATCCCTGTCCACTTGCCATTAATATGCCCCATCCTTATTCCTTTGCAGTAATATGCCCCATCCAGCAGTAATGTGCCCCATCCTTGTCTCCATCACATAGTAATATGCCCCATCTTGCCCCCTGGTAGTATTGCCCTATCCTTGACCCCATCACATAGTAATCTGCCCCATCCTTGTCCACATCACATAGTAATATGCCCCATCAGCCCCATTACATAATAATATGCCCCATCAGCCCCCATCACATAATAATATGCCCCATCAGCCCCCATCACATAATAATATGCCCCATCAGCCCCATCACATAATAATATGCCCCATCAGCCCCCATCACATAATAATATGCCCCATCAGCCCCCATCACATAATAATATGCCCCATCACATAATATGCCAAATCCTGCCCCCTGTTACTATTGCCCCATCCTGCCCCCAGCACAGAGTAATATGCCCCATCCTGCCCCCCTTAGTAATGCCCCATCCTGCCCCCAGCAGAGTAATATGCCCCATCCTGCCCCCTTAGTAATGCTCCATCCTGCCCCCAGCAGAGTAATATGCCCCATCCTGCCCCCTTAGTAATGCCCCATCCTGCCCCGAGCAGAGTAATATGCCCCATCCTGCCCCCTTAGTAATGCTCCATCCTGCCCCCAGCAGAGTAATATGCCCCATCCTGCCCCCTTAGTAATGCCCCATCCTGCCCCCTTACTAATGCCCCATTCTGCCCCCTTAGTAATGCTCCATGCTGCCCTCTTAGTAATGCTCCATCCTGCCCCCTTAGTAATGCTCCATCCTGCCCCCTTAGTAATGCCCCATCCTGCCCCCCTTAGTAATGTTCCATCCTGCCCCCTTAGTAATGCTCCATCCTGCCCCCTTAGTAATGCCCCATCCTGCCCCCTTAGTAATGCCCCATCCTGCCCCCTTAGTAATGCTCCATCCTGCCCCCTTAGTAATGCCCCATCCTGCCCCCTTAGTAATGCCCCATCCTGCCCCCTTAGTAATGTTCCATCCTGCCCCCTTAGTAATGCTCCATCCTGCCCCCTTAGTAATGCCCCATCCTGCCCCCTTTGTAATGCCCCTTCCTGCCCCCTTAGTAATGTTCCATCCTGCCCCCTTAGTAATGCTCCATCCTGCCCCCTTAGTAATGCTCCATCCTGCCCCCTTAGTAATGCTCCATCCTGCCCCCTTAGTAATGCCCCATCCTGCCCCCTTAGTAATACCCCATCCTGCCCCCTTAGTAATGCTCCATCCTGCTGTAAATAGAAAAAAAAAAAAAGTCATACTCACCTTCCTGCTGCAGTTTCCTCTTCTGCTGTGTCTTCTCCTCCCGACCCGCGCTGAATGCGGTCACGTGACGCCGGGCGCGTCACATGACCGCTGTCACATGACGCTGGCCGGGAGGGCGGGGCTAGGAAGAGTGTCGGAGAGAGGAGAAATGTCTCCTCTGCTCCGACACAGCTTTGATCTGCCGGCACCGCGGCGCGCGCCGGCAAATCAAAGCGGCAGTGTAGTGGCGAGGCCGCGTGCCAGGGAAGCGGCTCTGCGTGCCACCCCTGGCAAGCGTGCCATAGGTTCACCATCACTGCTATAGGGTGTGTATGTGTGTGTGTCCCTGTGGGGGGGTCTGTGTGGTGTGTGTCTGTTTGTGGTGTGTGTGTGTCCCTGTGGGGTGAGTGTGTGTCCCTGTGGGGTGAGTGCATGTGTCGCTATAGAGTGTGTGTGTGTCCCCTTGGGGGGGTGTGTGTGTGTCTCTGTGTTGTGTGTGTCTCTTTGTGGTGTGTGTGTGTTTGTTCGGGTGCGTGGTGAGTATCCAATGTTGGGGCTGCACCTTAGCGACTATACACTTGCTGTTACTCTTTGTGTGCGTGTGTTGTGTATACATGTCCCCGTGCGTGGTGAATATCTCATGTTGGGGCCCCACCTTAGTGACTATATGCTGGTATGTGCTGTTAGTATTTGGCGCTATCATTAAGCCCCTCTCATTCACAACTGTCAACTGGTAACTGTCACTTTTTCCCCATTATGTAGATAGGGGCAAAATTGTTTGGTGAATTGGAATGCGCGGGGTTAAAATGTCGCCTCACAACATAGCCTGTGACGCTCCCGGGGTCCAGACGTAGGACTGTGCAAAATTTTGTCTCTATAGCTGACAGCTGTCGATTTTCCTCCAATATTTTTCCATTCACTTTTTCCCCATTATGTAGATAGGGCCAAAATTGTTTGGTGAACTGGAATGCGCAGGGTTAAAATTTCGCCTCACAACATAGCCTATGACGCTCCCGGGGTCGAGACGTGTGACTGTGCAAAATTTTGTGGCTATAGTTGCGACGGTGTAGATGCCAATCCCGGATATACACACATACACACACATACACACATACACACATTCAGCTTTATATATTAGATTGCATCTTCTAATGGTCCATCCTTCTTGCAAAATGAGTTTAGATGAGCCGCCAGAGAATTACAAATCATTTGGAAGTATTTTTAAGAAGCCCAAGGCCAACAAACTCATATGAGCCTCATACCAAACATTTATATGAAAAGGAACAAATACAATTGAAATCCATTTTATTATATACTTGAATTCAATGTGATTTGAAGCTAGTTTTGAAGACCACCATGGTGGAGGACATGACATTCAAAACATCATGTGTCTTACCTGTTTTCATTGTATCTTTTAATTCAGTTTACTTAAACTACAGACAAAAAAGAAAATAATGCTCTGAAAAGGAAAATGTTTTAGGAAATTAAATTAGAACATAAAAGAATTGAAAACTGAAATGATTTATTAAAGTCTATTCAAAGGATATTCACAATCTTGTCAATCATTGAATAAGCCATTACAAGAGTAACTAATTACATTCTTATGATAGTTCACCATTTTTAACCCACTACTGCTCTATAGGGTTTTGCTAAAATAAGACTTTGAAAGGATCAATGCTAGCTATTTTAGAACTAGTTCCTAGTCTTAATGACTTTTTTTATATTAAGTTATGTGCTCACAATCCAGAGGAATTGCGTGTTGCGGGAACTCACCGGTAAGTGCAGGGAGGCAACAGCCATCCTGTACTCACCATCTGCGGTGATTGCAGAGCGTTGTCTTCCAATTTGCACCCGATGGTGACCATTTCCAACTCCACAGCATGAAATGAACAGGCTGCAGAGATGTGAAAGTCCATCAACTCACTGAAAACATGGTGCAGTCGGGTGAAGAATAGCGAGGATGGGATTTCCAGAAATCCCATCTGCTATGCTGGGACTGCACAATGCAGTGTTTTGGACACAGTGGCAAGACACTGCATTTAAATCACTGGGTTTCCTGATTATGAGTATGCACCCTAAACCAGAATTCTATTATTTTTATACCAACCAGCATGATTAAGATTATGCTCGATGGTCCCTATAATAATGGTCAGCAAAGGTTTAATTGATTTGCATTTTGGTGATTGTAATAAGCAGGCAAATTATAAGACTAAGCAAATTAAAATATAATGCAAGAACTTTAGGAAATACACTGGTACTTTAAGTGGATGATGACCTCTTGCATTTTTGCAGCATTTTTACCTCTGCTAAAAGCCATAGTGGTGGCAGGAAAACGCTGCTTACAATATATTCATTTTTCACTCATTTTACGTGCATTTTTAGTGGCATTTTTGTAGTGTTTTTAGTTTATATTAAATTTAATGGGTGAAAAGCGTTGCAAAACACAGGAGTGCTAAAAAGTGCTTTGAAAAAATGCAGCCTGTGCATGAAGTGTAAAAAATCATTAGTTATGCTTTTACTATTAAAACACTGCATATTTTATTAACCAAGTCCACTGAATAAAATATAATGCAAACATGTTCATGTGTGAATATACCCTGAAACTAAACACACATTTGATCTCATTTATAGATTTCAAATAGATTAAATCTATATAAACAGTTGAAAAAAGATACATTCCAATTGCTTTATTTTCTAAGGCTGGGGTCACACTTGCGTTTTTTTAATGCTTTTTTGCAGACCTGTGTTTTTAAAAAAGCATGTAAAAATGCACCCATAGGCCCACATGTTAAAAAACGCATGCCCTAATAGCAAAAACGCATGTCTTAATAGCAAAAACGCATGTGTGACAGTACTATACGTTTTTGTGTGCGTTTTTGCACTTATGTGATTAGCTGACATAAAAAACGCATGCAAAAACGCATGGTACATTAGTACCATTTAGTACCATCCAAAAACGCATGCGTTTTCCATAGGGGCCCATGTTAAAAAAATGCATGCGTTTTTAAAACAGCACCAAAAAATAGTGCATGCACTATTTTTGGGGGGTGATTTAAAAACGCATGCAAAAACGCAGGGTGCCATCAGACACCTTAAAAAATGCATGCTGAAATGAAAAAACGCATGCTTTTTTTAAAGGCACTTAAAAAACTCATGCCAAGTGTGACCCCAGCCTAATACTGATCCACCCTAACAGCCTAAACTTTAGGCCCTAAAGTATGCTGTGGTTGTTTCCTAAATTATTTATTGCATCATGTAACTGCATGTCTAGGGTTAGAGGTTATACCATAAAAACATTTTTATATCTGGATCTAATTCCAATGAATTTTACCCAGGATATTGTATGACTGGTTTATACTTAAAGAGGTTATCCACTACTTTAACATTGATGACCTATCCTTAAATATTAAATGTAAAATACACAGTTCCATAAATTCTATAGTGACTATAGTTGGGTACTGCACATCTGCTGCCTATTCAAATTAATATTGGGCAGATGGGCCATATCCAACTATGGATACTACTCTATTGAGGTGTGTTGTGCAGTGCCGGCGGTAACCAACACAAGGAAAAGCAGATCAGCATGTGTGCTGTGTGTTGAAGGATAGGCCATCAATGTTAATGTAGTGGGCAACTTCTTTAAATTTTTGTCAATTTTTTTTTTGTTTGTCATTAAGGTTACTGGGCCTCAGGGATCCTTAAAAGATGAATCTAAAAGTTCAATTCAAAAAAGCTTCCGAGTTCATAGTGACGCTAAAACACAAGATCAAGATTTAAAAGGTAAGGCTTCGTAATTCTTATAGATAATGAACTATACAATTTAAGCTCAACTAATTACTATTTACCCAAAGTAGAACAAAATGTGATATTTCTTTATTTTCCTTCTAATTAATTACCTATCTGTATATTTTATTGTGTCTACTGTGACACAATTTTAGAATTTCATGGAAATGCAGAAGGGAACAATGACTAATAAGGATCCAACTCCTTAGCTCTAATGCAAAATCTCAACAGAGCCCTCAACTTAGTGTTTTCCACATACAACGCCAATGTCTCGTTATACAACAGAGTGGCCTTTTGGGCCACCTCCGGTACCAGGGCTGGATTATAAGTGCTACCATTTTATCCATGTCCCTAGTTTGCATACTCTCTAACTTGGGAATTCACAGTGTGGATTGGGAATTTCTTCAGAAGAATGTTTGCCTTAGAGTAAAAACTTTGTAAAATAATTAGTATTTCAGAAATACCCTTTGGTGAAATTTCTTTCTATAATATTTCAATAATTACCATTAACCCCTTCCCGACACATGTCTCACCGTTTGAAACTTGAAAACCAGTGCGTTCCCGACCGATGTCACAGCGTCTGAACAGCTCGAGTGAGGGTCTCACTGACCTGTCACTCGAGCTGCAGGTGCTTGAGGACATGTACTATAGCCCAAGGCTATGGCCGCAGTGATTTGCGGCTGAAAATTAAACTGCAATTTACCGTGACCTTACTGTCTCCTGCTTCTCTCCTGCCCCCCGATCATCCCCCCTGTCATCTCCTGTACTTCCCCCGCTTGTGAGCCCTGTTGTCCACTGTCTCCTGCACCCCCCACTCAACCCCCCTGTCTCCTGATCACCTTCCCTTCACGCCGCTGCCACTCACCTCCTCCGCCGCTGCCGCCCACCATCCACTGCCGCTGCCACTCACCTCCTCCTCCCGCCGCCGCTGATATCCTGCTGCCACCGCCACCGCCATCTCCACAGTCACTCATCTCAGCTGCCGCTCATCGCTGCCGCTTAGGGTGAGTCCCCCTGCCTGTGGGATCCCTTCTCTGCAGCCGGATCGAGCTGCAGTGAAGGGATCTAAGAGCCATGGCACAGTGATCACATAGTGGATCACTGCATCCAGGCTGTGAGATCACTTTCTGCAGCTTGATCCCCATGCAGGTGGGTTTGGGCTGCAGAATAGTGATCTGACAGTCCAGTCGCAGTGATCCACGATGTGGATCACTGCGCCCAGGCTGTGAGATCACTTTCTGCAGCTTGATCCCCATGCAGGGGTGTCGGGCTGCAGAGTAGCGATCTGACAGCCCGGGCGCAGTAATCCACTATGTGGATCACTGCGCCCGGGCTGTCAGATCACTACTTGCAGTCCGATCTGTCTGCATGGGGATCGAGCTGCAGAAAGCGATCTAACAGCCCCAGCACAGTGATCCACATAGTGGGTCACTGCGCCTGGGCTGTCAGATCGCTACTCTGTAGACAAATCCATCTACGTGGGTATCAAGCTTCAGAAAGCGATCTGAGAGCCCAAGCGCAGTGATCCACATAGTGCGTCACTGCGCCCGGTCTGTCAGATCACTACTCTGCAGCCTGATACCCCTGCATGGGGATCGAGCTGCAGAAAGCTATCTGACAGCCCCAGCGCAGTGATCCACATAGTGGATCACTGCGTCCAGGCTGTCAGATCGCTACTCGCTGTCCGATCCGCCTGTATGGGGATCGAGCTGCAGAAAGCGATCTGACATCCCCGGCGCAGTGATCTACATAGTGGATCACTGCGCCCGGGCTGTCAGTTCGCTACTCTATGGACCGATCCGCCTGCATAGGGATCAAGCTGCAGAAAGCGATCTGACAGCCCCAGCGCAGTGATCCACTTAGTGGATCACTGTGCCCAGGCTGTCAGATCACTTCACTGCAACGTCAGGTCACCTGACCCAAGCCTCAGTGATGCTGCATTGTATGGCAGTGATCTGCCACACAGTGCATCATCATTATGACACCAGAGACTGCGAGAAGAGGACAATTGATCCCTTGCTGCAATCTCTGGATATAGCAGAGGCGATCAAGCATTGTGGGACCTTCGTTGTGGACTATGACGGATCTTTTTATAATAAAGATGTAGTCCAAATTTTGTGTTTTTTTTTTTTCAAATAAAAAGATTTTTCTCTGTGTGGTGTATTTTTTGACTATTTACTAGAGATTCCTAGTGGCTGGGTCTAACATTGGCCCGACATTATGAATCTCGGGATTAGTGCCAGCTGCCAATAAAAAAACCTGGCATTAACCCCTGTATTACCCAGTTTGCCACCGGCACCAGGGCAACTGGAAAAGCCTGGGTACAGTGCCAGAAAATGGTGCTTCAATGAATGTGCCATTTTCTGGGGTGGCTGTGGGCTGCAATTCGCAGCATGTGGGGCCCAGAATGCTTGGGCCTCTCAATGCTGAGGATTCCAGCCCCCAGCAGCCTAGTTGTACCTGGCTGAGCCAAAAATATGGCAGAGCCCCATGTCATTTTTTTTTCTAGAATTAGTTCTAGAAATAAAAAAAAACGGCTTTGCTGTATTTTTGGTTGCCAGCCAGGTACAACCAGGCAGTTGGGGCTTGTTGGCAGTCCGTAACTGCCAAGTTGTACCTGGCTGGACAAAAAATATGGCAGAGCCCCAGGTCATTATTTTTCTAGAATTAGTTCTAGAAATAATAAAAAAAAAAAGGCTGCTGTATTTTTGGTTGCCAGCCAGGTACAACTTGGCAGCTGGGGGGCTGGAATCCTTAGCATGGAGAGACCCAAATGTTATGGGCCTCCCACGCTGCAAATTGAACTTACTGCCACCCCAGAAAATAGTGCATTCATTACAGGTGCCATTTTCTGGTGCTGTACCCCAACTCTTCCAGTTGCCCTTGTGCTGGTGGCACACATGTTCTCCATACGCGACATGGTGTCCGCTAACAATTTCAATGGAAAATTAGCTCCAAATGTTAGCAGAAACCATGTCGCATATAGAGAGCCCCTCCCTGTGTGCCTGAACATTGGAGCTCCACCAAAAGTGACCACATTTTGGAAACTAGACCCCCCAAGGAACTTATCTGCATGCATAGTGAGCACTTTGAACCCCAGGTGCTTCACAAATTGATCCGTAATAAGGAAAAAGTACTTTATTTTTTAGACAAATTTAGCTCTAAATGTTAGCGGACACCATGTTGCATTTGGAGAGTCCCTGTGTACCTAAACATTAGAGCTCCCCCACAATTGACCCCATTTTGGAAACTAGACCCCCCAGGGAACTTATCTAGATGGGTGATGAACACTTTGAACCCCCAGATGTTTCACGAATTGATCCGTAATAATGAAAAAGTACTTTTGTTTTCACAAAAATTTTCTTTTAGCCTAAATTATTTCATTTTCACATAGGCACCAGGATAAAATGCATCCTAAAATTTGTTGGGCAATTTCTCCTCAGTACACTGATACCTCATATGTGGTCATAAACCACTGTTTGGGCGCACGGCAGGGCTCAGAAGTGAAGGAGCGCCATTTCACTTTTTGATTGGAAAATTAGCTCCAAAAGTCAGATGGTGTTCCTTCCCTTCTGAGCCCTTTGCTGTGTGCCCAAACAGTGGTTTATGACCACATATGAGGTATCGGTGTACTCGGAGAAATTGCTCGACAAATTTTAGGATCCATTTTATCCTGTTGCCCATGTGAAAATGAAAGAATTGAGGCTAAAAGAACATTTTTGTTACAAAAATTAAAAAGACCATTTTTTCCTTGCACATTGCTTTAGTTCCTGTAAAACACTTCAAGGGTTAATAATCTTCTTGAATGTAGTTTTGAGTAGCTTGAGGGGTGCAGTTTTTGGAATGGTGTCACTTCTGGGTGTTTTCTGTCATGTACACCCCTCAAAGGGACTTCAAATGTGATGTGGTCGCTAAAAAAAAATGGTTTTGTAAATTTTGCTGGAAACATGAAAAATTGCTCATGAACTTTGAACCCTTATAACTTCCTACCCAAAAGTTGTTTTTTTCCCAAAATTGTGCTGATGTAAAGTAGACATGTGGGAAATGTTATTTATTAACTATTTTATGTCCCATAACTCTCTGGTTTAGAAGAATAAAAATAAAAAAATTTGAAAATTGCGAGATGTTTAAAATTTTTGCCAAATTTCTGATTTTTTTCACAAATAAACGCAAAAATCATCGACCTAAATTTAATACTAACATGAAGCCCAATATGTCATGAAAAAACAATCTCAGAATCGCTAGAATCCATTGAAGCGTTCCAGAATTGTTACCTCATAAAGGGACGCTGGTCAGAATTGACAAAAATGCCATGGTCTTTAGGGTCATAATAGGCTTGGTCATGAAAGGGTTAAATAAGTCTACTATGTAGTAAAAAGATGATATCTTATGGAAAATAGGATTCAAATTTATGTTTTAATTTACGGAAATATTTTAGGAGGGTAAAAAATTGCCTTATTGCAGACACAGACAAAAATCACTACGACTGTTCTCATGCCCTATCTATGGAACCAGCTTTAAACAAATAACGTAAATCACCTAATTTAGAAGTTAAAGGTAATATTTTGCTGAAAAACCCTTGTCTAGTCAATTCAAGGTCCTAAAAAAAATAAAAACACCAGAGTACTAGAGATTTTGCGCTCTTTTGGGTGACATGGTATTTTTGTGTCACATAATTAATTAGCAGCCTCTGATTGGCTGCAGCTCATTAACATTCTATCATACCAGAAATAGTAACGGAGTGTGTACACTATGATCTGAATTACAATATATGTTTTGAATCTATTTATGCAGGATACAATATACTGTAAACTGTTGAATGGAAACTAAGCTTTGTCAATAGAATCCCTACCACTTCAGGGTAGAATAAACTAGACCAGAGCTCTCATTGAAGTGAAAAAAGAACAATGCTGTATGCTATTCAAAGAAATATTTGACTTGGAATGTTGAATTTGCGTTCAGCTTTGACAAGGTTAAACTGAATCATAATTTGCTATCTAAAATCACGTTAATAGAAAACATGCATCTCATAGAAAACTAATCTTGCAAAAGATAGATGGAGTTGATGTAGTCTGTAAGGCTTTTTCTTCTTTTTAATTTATATGTAAATGTCATCCCATCTTAGTGAAGCTAGATCCCACACCTATATGATTGATTTCTAACGAAAAGCAGGGTAGGTACTCTGAGTACATGCTGCTACTGAAATCATACTTCTCTGAATAGCATTGTTTTATACATATGCCCAATTATTTTGGTCTAAAACAACCAAGATGAACAATTCATTTCTATGAATTAGTTGTCTCATTAATTATCTATTAACCATCATCTACAAAATAAAATGTAAGAGCAAAAATACATTTTTATAGAGTCTAAAATTATAACACATACAATACTAGGTAGAATGGTGGCTTTTAGACAACAACATTGAGGCCTACACCATAAGAGAGAGCCTGGAAAATGGCAAAATTTTATAGTACGGTACCTTTTCTAACAATTTGCTTTCTAATTTATGAACCTTTAGTAATCATATTTTACTGGGAATATAATCTGATTTTTACTGTGCATACCTGGCAGCAGATTAAATAATTGTCCTTTAATGGTTTATTAAATGCTAAAAATGATAGGTCCCTATTAAAATCTTTACATTGAATTAAAAATCAGAATACTCCTTGTATTATAGTCAAATATTTGTGTCTAAATATATAGCTGGGTCGCTCATCTATCATAAATGATTTACAATATTATCTGCTCTGTTATATGGCTTAGAAGTCAGTAAATCTATTTTGGCACCAGGCTTCCAGTGACTCCACAATTCGTGCTCTACTTGTGAATACACCATTGATTTTCTTGCTTGTTTGTATAATAATTAATTTTTTATCCTTCTGTATGATTGTGTATCTTTTAGTACAGTGGTGTATATTCATCATCTCTAAGAAAATCTTAATAACCATAATAAAAAATAATTCTTACAGCAACAAACAACAGCTCTTTTGCTGTCTCAAATAATGCATCTCATTAATATGAGCTCCTTATTAGTATTGACAAGGGATTTCTACCTATTGACCTGCAGAGTTTTTCATGTTACAACAAAAATAGTGTTCTGAAGACAGTAAAATTATGTGTCCTTTGGCGACAAACTGTTTGAAGGTTTACAAATGAAATATAAGCATAAATTTACTAATAGAAAAAATTATATTTGACAAAGCAGATGTATTATGATTATTATTATTTATCAGCCTTCAGCTTGAGCTCAAGCATCGACGACTGTATGGATGAATGCTCTGTCGGAAGATCGATCTTGCGCGAGCCTAAATGGGTCCACCATGGACTTCTCTACTGTTATCTTGACAGTATCAAGCCATTGGGTTGCTGGTCTTCCTCTTTACCGTGTTCCTTCTATTATTTTTATTATGATGTCCTTCTCCAGTCATTTTTCTTTTTGTATGATGTTTGAAAAGTAAGCTAAACATAGCTTGGAGATACTTGCTTCAAGTGACATGTCTGGCTTGGTTTGTTCCAAAATTGATTTGCTGCTTTTCTTAGATGATTGTAATTTTTCTCTATCTGTAATCACAGTGTAAGGCTGCTTTCACATGAGTGGTAATCGCTGATCGCGGCAGTTGCGGTGAAAAAAACGCAACTGCTGCGATTGCCGCATAACGGCTGCACTTGCGATTCACTGCGGCAAGCCCCATGCAATGTCTATGGGGCTTACGGCAGGTGCAGCAAGTGCGGTACATTTGCGGTTTTGGCACTTGCCGCAGATGCGGCTGCGAAAAAAATGTGGTCAGACGCGGTTTTCTCGCGCCCGCTTCTGCCGCACTTGCCGCACCTGACGCACACTTGCAGCAAGCCCCATAGACATTGCATGGGGTTTGCCGCAAGTGAACCACAAGTGAGGCTGTTATTCGGTAATCACGGCAGTTGCGGTTTTTTCACCGCAACTGCCGCAATCAGTGATTACCGCTGATGTGAAAAGGGCCTAACTTGAAGTTTTGGGTTTCCAATGCATAATTTATAATATTCCCTTTGCATCTTGTGGTATTAATAATGCTGGTATCTTCTTGTGTAGCAGAAGGGCATCAGGGCCCATTCATGCACCAGAACTTCAGCAGTACCGAAACCATAGCATCTCCTATGGCTACTCCCATGATAAGGCATTAATTCTTAGTAAGTAAATATTTTTGCTATAACAGCAAGAGCCAATTTTCCATTGGGGAAGTATTGAGTAAAGTTAAACATGTATCTGGATTTAGAAAAAGCTTACATACTTATACCATTTTACAATTTACTTATAATTTATTTCTGTATAAATGACTGCATATGTATCAAACAATAACTGTGTATTATTGTGGGTTTTCACAGAAAAAGAGAATGAACTTGCTGCAATGAAAGATAGGCTGCAAAATGCGGGTGAGAAAAATCTGAATTTGGTTGGAGCCCTGAATGACACACTCGGAAAGCTAGCTGCAATACCTAATGGTATGTAGATAAGAATAACTACACATTTGCTTGAAGTACTAAAAGAAAATGCCATTATTAGTCCTTTAGAATCACAATGGTAGCAAAATATTTTCATAAAGGGAACCTGTTACTAGGTTTCTCCAATGTAATCTATCGCCACCATCTTTAAAGCCCATTTTACAGTATTCTAGTAAACAGTTTATAAATCCCTAATACCCCCGGTATAGCCCAAAAAATATCTTTTATAATCCCCACATACAGCAAGATTTGGACTGATGGACATCGCTGGTCTTTCTTCAGTGCCTTTTCTCTCCTGTGCTGCTTCATGTGGATAATGCATCCTAGGTCATCAAAACACTGTCCCTCAATCATGCTCATGCACGTTTGTACTTCCCTGTACCCTGCCAAGGGCAAAGGAAAGTATTGTTATGCAAATGCTCTGGCTTTACTTCTGGGTCATTGGTGCTCTTGGGCCTTTTCTGGCATATGCCAATTATAGTACTCTACTCTGCCCTCAGTAGGACAGAGTTAATGTTGCCTACAGAGGAGCATGATTGTTGGATACTGTATGGATGACACAGGACATGTCATCCACTTGAAGCAAAATGATGGACAGCTACTACAACGAGAGATGAGACGTCGAAGCAAAATTAGTGATGCCGTCAAACCAGACCACACTGTATGGGGTATTGTAAAAGTCATTTTTTTTGTGCTTTGCAGAGGGGAATGGGGATTTATATACAGTTTACCAGAATACTGTAAAAAGGCCTTAGTGGGGTTGACCATAGTTTATTGGGAAAACCTAGTGATAAGTTCCCTTTAAGTCAGATAACTGGAGATAATATGGTGTTGGTATTGTGATGTTGAAGGCAAATGCACTGGACCTAAAGCCTTATGAGAGTCTATAAGGCAGGTGTATCCAAATTCTATCTTGTCCCAATCTTCCAATACCTCCTTAAAAAATATATATGGAAATATGAACAATGAAATGAAAGTTGTACCAGATCAAGAAAATATCCTAAGGATCAAGTTCAGCATTTCAATGTCAGTGGAAAATGTCAGTGAAAAGTATAATGAAATAAAAATTTCTCAATTCAAGTGAGGATACTCTTAACATTCAATTGGCAAGACATTCTCTTGTATCCATTCTCCAGTCTTTGCCTGACACACATTTGTCTGTAATAGATACAATAGTGAAGATTCAGACCGCAAAAGACAAAGCCAAGCAAGCAAATGATACTGCCAACGATGTTCTTGCACGCATCAAAGATCTTAATCTGAATCTCCTGGGGTTGAAACAGAACTACAGTGCACTGAAAGAACACGTAGCTAAAACCAATGCTGTTGTAAAAGTTGAAAATGGTAAGTCAAGAATATGTCAATTCTTTATTCATGTTCATGCTCTGCTGTTTTTTTTTAAGATATGTTTTTATTGAATGCCAGAAAACACAAGGCAAAGGGATTCTAATATTGAAATTCACATGGATGCAAATAACATTCCTGAAGCAATGTGTTTTGAAAATGAAGTATGCAACACTGTATATAGCAAATATGAGGATGTAAGTCCCAATGATGGAAAAAAAAAATTATTGAGAGGGAAAATGTGGCTTAAGGCTGTGGTCACAGTACCATTTTTCACATGCATTTTTGGAGACCTGCGTTTTCAAAAACGCATGTAAAAAACGCACCCATAGGCCCGCATGTTAAAAAACGCATGCCCTAATAGCCAAAAAGGATGTGTGACTGTCCCATGTGTTTTTGGAGCATATCCAAAAACGCATGCGTTTTTTAATAAGGGGCCTTATGGAAAACGCATGCAAAAACGCATGTACAATTAGTGCCATTCAAAAACGCATGCGTTTCCCATAGGAGCCCATGTTAAAAAAACGCATGCGTTTCCGGAAACGCATGCGTTTTTTTAACATGGGCTCCTATGGGAAACGCATGCGTTTTTGAATGGCACTAAAAGGTACTAATTGTACATGCGTTTTTGCATGCGTTTCCCATAGGAACCCATGTTAAAAAAACGCATGCGTTTTCTACAAAAACGCATGCGTTTTTCAAAACACTCAAAAAAATACTAAAAGCACTATTTTTATGTGCAGATTCAAAAACGCAGCCAAAAACGCAGGGAGCCATCAGAGACCTTAAAAAACTCATGCTGACATGAAAAACGCATGTAAAAAAGCATGCGTTTTTAAAAGGCACTACAAAAACTGTGACCACAGCTTAACCAGGATTAGACTTGCTATAGATTTAGAAATTACTATGTCTAATTATCCAAACAACTGTCTTATAAAAACAATAGAAGAATTCATCTGTGTTTGGTTAGCAGAGTGCACCCTAATGCCTAGCCAATTGTCATCAGGCAGAACCTAAAAATTGGCTTTTCCATGAAGATCATAACCTGCTACTCAAAATAGCTAAATCTAAATGTAAAACTTTTTCAAATCCTGAATTCAGGATCTGAAGTTGTTTCTGACTGATAAAAAAATTATTTATTGCCTCTAGAAACAGGAGAACCCTTACAACGCTAAGGCTACATTCAGACATAACGTTTTTGAAGTGTTTTCTGAGGATCCATTTTTCAGCTGCAAAACTAGATCAGCTTTTCAAAAAAACACAAAAAAACAGATGAACTGTTTTTGACGCGTTTTGTGAGGATTAAGCCATAGACAATAGCTTCAATAGAAAAAGCGGATCAGATAAGCGCCACACAAAATGACATGCTCATTGTTTTTGAGGATCAGTTTTTGAGCTAAAAATACTCCACTGAAAGAGGTTGTGTCTGAATGACAAATCTTGAAAACGCATTCACTTGCCTGGGAATCTCTGAAATCGATCTGTTTCACTGCACCATCACTGTAAAGAGGGATCCTCAAAAAAATGCATACAAAATGTTGTATCCCAATGTAGCTTTACTGTATACACAGCCCTTATCTGGTATGGCAACTTATTCCCATTCAAGTAAATGTGACTGGGCTGGAATACCTGACACAGTCAATGAATAAAATGTAGATTCTGGAGGAAAGGAGCTATATTTTTATACTATTCAACTATTCAACCCCTTCACCCCTAAGCCTTTATTCACCTTCCTAGCCACACCAAATTTAACAATTCTGACCAGTGTCAGTTTATAAGGTAATACCTCTGGAATAGTGATGAGCGAGTACTAAAATGCTCGGGTGCTCGAAGCTCGGGCCGAGCATCCCGAGATACTCGTGTACTCGGCCCGAGTACCGAGCCCAATGTTATCCTATGGGAGACTCGAGTATTTTGATGAAATGACTGCCGGCAGCATGTAGAAACCTTAAAAATGTCACAAAAGTCTCAGAAGAGTGCTCAAATGACATGGCAACACCATGGGGAAGACCCCTGGAAGCATTTCTCACTCAAAAGTCACAGCTGTGAACAATCTTGTCCGAGTTTCACGCCAATTTTACGGAGTCACCAGAAAACCTTCCAAAATGACACCAAAATGAATATTCAGGGTGGAAATGTTAAGAGCACATACTCAATAGTGAGATACAGCTGGTGTATGTTACTTTTTGTGATTACATGAAAGATTTTACGTGAAAACATTGTGCGGCACTCCGATGTCCCTGAGAAGCGACGTACATGAAGCCCTGTCTTGACATAATGTGCCCATTTTGAGGAAGTGGGTGTATTGTAGTATTTTCTTTACCAGGGCAGTCCAAAATTGTGAGTTCACCAATGACCCATGCATACAGACATGCATGAGGGCCGGTAAACCTGAAGTGGGTTTATTGGAGTCTAGCCCTTTGGCAGGGCAGCCAAAAATTGGGAGGCTCCACATTGTCCCTGGATAGAGACGTGCAGGAGGGCCTCAAAACATTTTTCCCATTGAAAAGGAGCGGGTCTCCTGTCGTTGTAATGCCCATTCTAAAAGATTGGGCGTAAAAATTTACCACTGGGGGTATACCTGAAACAACAGCCTAACTATTGTAACGGTCATCATGGTGGCACATGAGGAGAAGGAGGAGCAGTCCAGCGATTATCCAAGGAAGAGGAAGACGACGTGGTGGATGATCCAGTAGCTGACCCAACCTGGCAGGAGGATATGCAGAGTGAGGACAGCAGTGCACAGGGGGAGGGAGGTGTAGTATCCCAACAGCAGTACGAAGCAGGGTCATGTCCGCAGGCAGAAGGCAGGCAACCGTTCCCCGGAACAACAACACGACACAAGGTGCCTGTGCAAATGTTAGGTCTTCCCGAGTCTGGCAGTTTTTTAAGTTGGCTCCAGATGACTCTAAAAAGGCCATTTGCAACACCTGCCATGCCAGCATCAGCAGGGGTACGAAAACTATCAGCCTGACCACCACCAGCATGATCAGGCACATGTCAGCCAAGCACCTGACTTTGTGGGAAGTACAACAGAGTCGAGGAGCGGTGCTTGCTGATGTCACTGCTACGTCTTCACGTGTTGTGCGTGCGAGCCAATCCCCTGTCCATGCTGGCCGCGAACAAGCCTCCGGCCCTGCACCTGAAGTTGCCCACGCACAAATAACACCACCATCAAGCACGTCCTTGTCCCAGCGCAGCGTTCAATTATCCATTCAGCAAACATTTGAACGCAGGCGCAAATACGCTGCCAACGCCCCACATAACACAGTCCTAAATTGTCACATTTCGCGACTCATAGCGCTAGAAATGTTGCCTTTCCGGCTGGTGGAGACGGAAGCATTCCGCGACCTGATGGTGGTTGCTGTCCCAAGTTACTCGGTCCCCAGCCGCCACTATTTCTCCAGATGTGCCGTCCCCGCATTGCATACCCACGTGTCCCAAAGAATCACACGTGCCCTGAACAACGCTGTTTCAGCCAAAGTCCACCTAACCACAGACACGTGGACAAGTGCTTGTGGGCAAGGCCGCTACATCTCCTTGACGGAACACTGGGTTAATATTGTGGAAGCTGGGACCCAGTCTGAGCTAGGGAAGGAACACGTCCTTCCCACACCAAGGATTGCAGGCCCTACCTCTGTCAGGGTTTAACCGACACTCTACAGCTCCGGAATGTCATGCTCCTCAGCCTCCTCCTCCTCCTCCTGCGCATCCTCATCCATTGTACCCTCCACACCAGTCACAAGCTGGAAGCACTGCAGCACTGCCTCTGCAAAGCGGCAACAGGCTGTGCTGAAGCTAGTCTGCATAGGTCACAAACCCCACAATGCAGAAGAGGTGTGGACAGCTCTGAAACAGCAGGCAGATCACTGGCTGACACCTCTGAACCTAAAGCCAGGAAAGGTCGTGTGTGACAATGGCCGGAACCTGGTGGCAGCTTTGAGGCGAGGCCAGCTGACGCATGTTCCATGCGTGTCCCATGTGCTCAACCTGGTGGTTCAGAGGTTTCTTACATCATACCAAGAGCTGTCTGATCTGCTGGTAAAAGTTCGCCGCCTGTCTGCGCATTTTCGCAAGTCACCTGCTGCTTCAGCCGGCCTTGCCGGCTTTCAGCGCCGTTTGCGTCTTCCGGCCCACAGACTGGTGTGTGATGTCCCCACGCGTTGGAATTCAACTCTGCACATGTTGGTCAGGATATGTGAGCAGAAGAGGGCAGTTGTTGACTACCTGCATCACCTAAGCCGTCGGGAAATGGGTCAAACTCCACACATAACACCTCCGGAGTGGAGATAGATGTCCGACCTATGTACCGTCCTCCAAAACTTTGAGGACTCCACCAAGATGGTGAGCGGCGATGACGCCATTATTAGCGTCACCATACCGCTACTCTGCCTTCTAAAACGGTCTCTGCTGAAAAACAAAGATGATGCATTGCAGGCAGAGCGCGATGACTTGGAGCAAGAAACTGTAGTGGGTGTGGGTGATAACACACAGCCCAGCCTCATGTCATCACAACGTGCAGTGGAGGACTATGACGAGGAGGAGGAGGATGAAGACATGGAGCAACTCTCTGGCCAAATTGAGGATATGACATGCACACCAGTCATACCCTCGATTCAGCGTGGCTAGCCAGAGGACAGGGGAGATGAGGAGGAGGAGGACAGCATTTTCAGTCATCGTGTTGGTCAGGATGCTGAAGTGATGGCTGTTAAGAGTCTGGCGCACATGGCTGACTTTATGGTAAGCTGCCTGGCTCGTGACCCTCGCGTTCTGAACATCTTGGCCGACAATCAGTACTGGTTGGCAACACTCTTAGACCCACGCTACAAGGAGAACTTTATGTCTCTCATTCCTGAGGCCGAGAGGTCAGCCAAAATGCAGCAGTTCCAGAAGGCCATAGCAACGGAAGTAGGCAAAGCATTCCTCTCACAAAACGCTAGCGGCATAGGTCAGGAATCGGTGGACAACCAAGGCGTACGGCCGAGAGTGGCACAAGTCCAATCCGCCAGAGGTAGGGGAATAGTCTTTACGATGTGGGACAGTTTTTTCAGCCCCTCACATACCACAGCCCGTGAGGTGCGGGGTAGTGCCACAAGAAATGCTAAGTTTGGCCACATGCTGAAGGAGTACCTTGCAGATCGAACAACTGTACTGCGAGATTCCTCTGTGCCTTACAATTATTGGGTCTCCAAGCTGGACACGTGACATGAATTGGCTCTCTACGCCTTGGAAGTCCTGGCCTGCCCTGCCGCTAGCAATTTGTCAGAGCGTGTTTTCAGTGCCGCAGGTGGAATCATTACTGATAAACGCACCCGCCTGTCAACTGAAAATGCTAACAGGCTGACTCTGATCAAGATAAATAAGGGTTGGATTGGGCCAGACTTCACCACACCACACACAAATGACAGCGGAATTTAAATTTTGTTATGGGAATTTGCCATGTACCTCCACTCACCCATGGGTACACACTTCTGGACTTCCGAGTGTCCAAGTGTGGGATCAGTAATGTCCGTGGACGTGTACTCGGCCTGGTGGTAGGAAGGAGGATCAGGTTGGGAAATGTGCGGTGCAGTATCACGACTTGACCGTGTGGAAGACAGGGTGTTTGTGGAGGTGCCAATCTGACTTGAAGCATTATCCGCTATCCAAGTAACAACTTGTTGACACTGGTCGTTGGTTCAAGAGCGGTGTACTGCCGTGGGCCCCAAGAATTTAGTTCCTAATCTGTATCAAGGTAGTAAGTACAACAGTCTGGTGACTGTAATGGTCACAGGAGAGTAGGATTTTAGTCCCTAACCTGTATCAAGGTAGTAAGTACACCAGTCTGGTAACTGTTCAGCTCACAGGAGTGTAGGATTTTAGTCCCTAACCTGTATCAAGGTAGTAAGTACACCAGTCTGGTAACTGTTCAGATCACAGGAGAGTAGGATTTTAGTCCCTAACCTGTACCAAGGTATTAAGTACAACAGTCTGGTGACTGTAATGGTCACAGGAGAGTAGGATTTTAGTCCCTAACCTGTATCAAGGTAGTAAGTACACCAGTCTGGTAACTGTTCAGATCACAGGAGAGTAGGATTTTAGTCCCTAACCTGTACCAAGGTAGTAAGTACAACAGTCTGGTGACTGTAATGGTCACAGGAGAGTAAGATCTTAGTCCCTAACCTGTATCAAGGTAGTAAGTACACCAGTCTGGTAACTGTTCAGCTCACAGGAGAGTAGGATTTTAGTCCCTAACCTGTATCAAGGTAGTAAGTACAACAGTCTGGTGACTGTAATGGTCACAGGAGAGTAGGATTTTAGTCCCTAACCTGTATCAAGGTAGTAAGTACACCAGTCTGGTAACTGTTCAGCTCACAGGAGAGTAGGATTTTAGTCCCTAACCTGTATCAAGGTAGTAAGTACAACAGTCTGGTGACTGTAATGGTCACAGGAGAGTAGGATTTTAGTCCCTAACCTGTATCAAGGTAGTAAGTACACCAGTCTGGTAACTGTTCAGCTCACAGGAGAGTAGGATTTTAGTCCCTAACCTGTATCAAGGTAGTAGCTGTGCAGGCCGGCCAATCACTGCAATGCCACAACTAACAGGGCTGTGGCATTGCAGTGGTCTGCCAGCCAATCCCTGCATGTGGGCTGGCTCTCTAAAGAGCGCCAACATGCAGGGATGAGGACCACGAGCACAGCACAAGTATCGCGAGATTACTCGGTGCTCGCCGAGTAGCCCAAGTACAGTGATACTCGTGCGAGTACTGAGCAGCACAGAGCATACTCGCTCATCACTACTCTGGAACACTTCAATATTTGACAGTGATTCTGAGACTGTTTATTTCCTGACAAATTCTACTTCATGATAGTAGTAGGTTTTAGTGCATATAATTTGCATTTAGTTATCAAAAAAAATTTCAAATTGTTAACATTTCTCAGTTTTTGGATGCTGAATCGTTTTACCATTAAACCAGAAAGCTATATCACACAAAATCATTAAAGAAAACCTGTCTGCTCATTCTACGCTCCTCTGCTATCACTACCTTTCTCTGCACCTTGTGAGATGATCCCTAACCATCCCTGTCTGATCTAAAATTGCCCTATAAAGATTGTGAAAAATGATTTATACCCTTAGGCCTCCTTCACACCGCGGCACCATCAGGGACAGGCTGTCTGGTGTAAACCCGACAGCCTGGACTTGATTTTGTCATAATACAGCCCTATGGGGTCGGATGGAATCAGATGGCAGCTATGAGGATCCGGGTGAATTTGGATTTTCCTCCCGGCACAAAAACGTTGCTTGCAACGCTTTTGTGTCCGGGGCAAAAATCTGCCCAAATAGGATCCTTCCAGCTGACCCCTGCAGAGATTTCAGGACCGCGGCTAGCTCCCCGCTAGCCGCGATCTTGGAATTTCAGCAGCTGCGGCTGCAATTGAGGCATCTGATTGCAAACCGGACCAGGGGGCACATCAGACAGTCCCAGATTTGATCACACCACATTGTGAAGCAGGCCTTATATGCAGTCTACATCAGGAGACTGGAAAGGCGGGCTTTGGGGCTCCAGTGTCCCCTCCTCGCTGGCTTTCAGAATGCCCCGTTGGGTGTCATTGTTGCATCTCTTGAGCCTCCTTTATTTGAAATTCACGCTACCTCTGCTACTATGACGCCTTGCCGAAACGTCATATCCAGTCCGATGCATTGTGGGCACTTATGATGTGTATGGCTCTGCTTCAATATGCGCAATGCGCAGGCGCCTGTGCTGGGTCGTGCCACGTGATCAGCCCACACCATGCACCGGACCCGATATAACCTTCCATCCGGGCATCATAGTAGCAGACGAGGTGGGAATTTCAAATAGAGGGGGCTCAAGAGACGAAAAGATGACGCCCAGCAGGGCATTCTGAAAGCCAGCGAGGAGGAGAGAATGGAGCCCCGGAGCCCGCCTTTCCAGTCTCCGGATGGAGACTGCATATACAGGTATAAATCTTTTTTCACAAACTTTATAGGGCACTTTAAGATCAGACAGGGATGGTTAGGGATCAGCTCACAAGGTGCAGGGACAGGTAGTGATAGCAGAGGAGGGTAGAACGAGCTGACAGGTTCCCTTTAAAAACATTTCTCACAAGTCTACTTAACTTAAACACAATTTTTAAAAGATAATTTTATTTTTGTTAGGAAGTTACAGTAGAAGGGTAGAAAGTTTATCAGCTATTTCTCATTTTTCCATGAAAATGCAGATGTTGTCCTTGGTGGGAATTTAACCCAGAACCTCAGTGCTGCAAAGGCTGCAGTGCTAACCACTTGAGCCACCATGCTGCTTTAGAGCAGACAGGGATATTTAGGGATCAGCTAGCAAGGTGCAGGGACAGGTCGTGGTAGGTTACGGGGGTAGAACGACCTGACAAGTTCCCTTTAAAAGTACACATGGATTAAAGCAATGTGGAAATGAAAAATTTACTTTTTCCAGCAAAAAAAGTTTTTAAGCCCCAATTTTTTCATTTTCGTGACACAACAATTTGTTGTGCAAGTTTCGCCCGAGTACAGGAAAACTCCTTATGTGGTGGAAAATTACTGTTTGGGCACATGGTAGAGACTGTAAAGAGTGCTATCAGAATTTTGCAGTGCATTTTTGGCTTGATTAAGTTTAGGATGCCATGTCTCATTTGAAGATTCCCTGACATGCTAAAACAGCAGAAAACCTGCACAAGTGAACCCATTATAGAAGCTATCCTTCCCCAAAAATGTATCTTTGGGTGTAATAAACAATTTTAAACTTTAGGTGATTCACAGAATTGTATAACATTGGTCTTTGGAAATAAAAAATTACAATTAATTTTTTAATAGGATAATAGGAGAAAATGAACACTACAATTTGTGACACAATTTCTCCTGAGTTTATTAATACCAAATATGTGGTTGAAAACTATTTTTGAGGAACAGTGCAAAGATGAAGGAAAACAGTGCCTTATTAAAGTTCATTATTAGATGGAATGCTCTGGGGATGAACATACCCCTCATAATTTACCCCATTTTACAAACTTCATCACTCAATTAATTCATCATGGATTGTTACAATTTTGTTTACTATTTAGCGATGAAAAAAAAATTACCACTAAAATGTTGT
This sequence comes from Allobates femoralis, assembly GCA_033576535.1. Taxonomy (NCBI): domain Eukaryota; kingdom Metazoa; phylum Chordata; class Amphibia; order Anura; family Aromobatidae; genus Allobates; species Allobates femoralis. The sequence continues at coordinate 352,077,535 of JARQOC010000001.1, forward strand.
TGCAGCCCCAGATTTTACATATTCACAGGGACAGCAGATAAAAAAGACCACATAATGTCTACCACAATTTCTCCTGAATGCGGCAATACCCTGCATATGACTGCAGAGTTCTGTTTGGTCACACGGCAGGGCTTGGGAAGGAAGGAGCTATTGGAGCACATATTATCCTTAAATAGTTTGTACATTTTGGTACATTGTTCTCAGCTTGTGCTTCTGGAGACATACACCCCGTAAATTAAGTGGGCTCTCCTCACTACATCAATGCAAAACATGTGGATGTTAACTATGATTTAGGCACATAGGGATGCACAGAAGGGAGGGGGTCATTTGAATTTGGGTCTGCAGTCCTCTCTACCCCTTTTTTCATCTGCTACCTTGTATTTCAGTTTATTTATGGCAGTTATGGTGCAGTCCCTTTGTCACATGCATGATACAGATTTCATATTTTAAGTAATTACTATAAACAACAGTGGACCTGGGCCCTCCCCCGCGCACGTTGATCAGTTGTATGGGCCCAGTTTAACGTTCTAAATCCTATAAAGACCCACGAATTGATCCATCTCCACTTCATTATGTATTAATGTCCCTCATCCTGGAATATGGCCCTTATCGTGGTCACCATAGTACTCCAATTATTATAACACATTCCCTTATTCCTCCATATATTACAATGTACCCCCATGGTCTTCTATGTATTATAATGCATCCCATTGTCTCCCATTCAAAAGGTAGCCCCATAGTCATCCAATTATTATAATGCACCACCATTATCCACACTCCATATAGTAAAATGCTGCCTCAAAGCCCTCCATATACCAAAATGCAGCCTCACATTTCTTCATACAGTATATTACACCCTCACAGCCCTCCATATGATATATTGCAGCCTCATAGTCCTCTATACAGTATAATGCCACATCAGCCCTCCGTATACAGTGTTGTGCAAATTAATTGGGACAAAGCATTTTTGTAAGTAAAATCGTAAGCTGGGGTTACCAGTCAGTGATTCAAACCAGTTTTAACTGCTTTGAACAGGTGTGAGTGTACAACCTTGAGTAACAAAATGTGGTTTGACTGGTTTTAGTCAAAAAATAACAGCTAGCTGCCGCCTCAGCTTCAGTGGAGAGCTTGTTTTTTTTCTCTCAGTGTGATTCGTGCCTGTAAAAATGGATGTTACTCCACGGAAGAGGTCTAGAATTATTACTCTTAATGAACATACAAGTCTGACTGTAAGAGAAATCGCTTCCACCGCTGGTATTGGAAAATCTACCGTTTCAAGAATAATTCGCACACATAATGAAACTGGATTGTTTTCTCCAAAACGAAAAGGGAAATGTGGAAGAAAAAGGAAAATGACACCAAGAACTGATAAACCACTTATCAGAAATAATAAAACTAATGCAAGAAAAAGAAGTAAAGACTTGCATTGTCCCAATTAATTTGCACAGCACTGTAGCATAATGCAGCCTCACAATCCTCTATACAGTATAATGCAGACTCAAAGCCCTCAATATAATATAATACAGCCTCATAGCTCTCCATATAGTAAAATACAGCCTCATATCTCTTCATATAGTGCGGCCTCATCTCTCCATAAAGTGCAGCCTCCTCTCTCCATAAAGTGCAGCCTTTTCTCTCCATAGAGTGCAGCCTCCTCTCTCCATATAGTGCAGCATCAAATAGTGCAGCCTCCTCGCTCCATATAGTGCAGCCTCCTCTCTCAATATAATGCAGCCTCATCTCTTCATATAGTGCAGCCTCCTTTCCCCATATAGTGCAGCCTCCTTTCCCCATATAGTGCAGCCTCCTCTCCCCATGTAGTGCAGCCTCATCTCTTCATATAGTGCAGCCTCCTCTCTCTATATAGTGCAGCCTCCTCTCTCTACATTGTGCAGCCTCCACTCTCCAGTCCAGCCTCCTCTCTTCATACTGTATAATGCACCCCCTTTCCCCCCCCCCATAGTCCTCTGGCCACCGTGTGCTTAAAAAAATAAATCTTTACTGACCTTTTCCTGTTCCCCCACTCCTCTGGTCTCCCTTGCTGAAGACTCAGTAGGCTGCAGTGCCGATGTGCGTTCCACCGTGGAAAGCATAAAGCAGGAAGTGCCACATCTATTGTGGAGGAGGCGACATCAGCCTGATGTATGCGTTCCATAGAGGAAGCAAGGGGCGGGGCCAGCAGTAGTTGGAAGTAAGAGGCTCCCTTCCTTTCCCCTGACACACGGGTCCCAAAGTGGCATATGCTGCCGCGCGGGCCATATGGATGTCCTCGGAGACCCGCATCTATTGTGAAGTGGGCGGTGGGATCGGCAGGCACAGGGGGTGGCTGGCGGCAGGGGCCCCTTTTAGGCTTGACCAGGGTAAACATAGGGTAACTAAATGCAGCGCTATGCTTAGTTACCTGATGTGTACCCTGGTTACCAGCGTTCTCACTGGTTGCTGGTCGTTGGTGAGTCTGCCTGTGTGACAGCTCACTAGTGATCATATAGCGATGTCCCAGTGATCCCGATCGTTGGTCAGATCACTGGGACATCGCAACGTGTAACGGTGCCTTTACTTTGGAGTTCATTTAGCCTCTTTTCCATGGTGTCCTTTTTAAAGGCTCACAAAACTGCTCTTGAGCACACTTTTATGCATGCCTAAAAAGATGCATTAAAAGATGGAAACAGCCATATCACAGGCCAAACAGGAGCTCAGATTGACTCCATTTGCCTCACTACAGTGAATTTCCCATTGAGAATTTTGTCTGAATCATGTTTTTCAGAGATTTACATGGAACCCCAATATCAATGCTCAGCGTAGAGTGCAGGATAAATGTGAGATGTTTTTACATAAATTTTATGGATATTATATTTTTTCAGTTTTTGTTCTTCATATTTTGATTTTTGTAAAAAAAATAATGAAACTTTTTTCATTTATTTTTCAATTTTTTATTTTTTTTTTTTTTTTTGTCTGATGTAATGTATTGTAACGCCCATTCATTGCAATACATTCTAACTGTAACTGATAAAGTGACAGAATGTCTTTTAGACCATGCTGTGGATATGACCTAATAGTTCACCATAGCTGTCAGATCAATATGTTGTCATTTGACTTAAGTTTCCATGGCAATGATCGAGACACAGTGATCACATTGCGTGGCCCTACCGGATGAGAGAGGGAGCACACTCTGTCTCCGAGCCTCCTTAATGCTTTTTATGCATTTAGATGGGTTAAACCACCAGGGGTTGTTTGGGCACAGGTTCTGGCTCTTACAAATGGAGCTTAGCTATCAATTAAGTTGATTTCCCGTCTGTGATCATGAAGGAACAGCTCTTGGACCTGCATGAACACAATGACGTAAGTTTATGTTATTCTGTGGGAATGCCTATATATACTATGTCCAGGAAGGAGAACTAATGTAAAGATTTAGGAAGTTTTAAAATGGAATAGGGTTTTTTTATATTCCTTTGCACAAAAGGGGAAGATGGCGGCATGGCGCAACTGCTCATCAAATTCATGATGAAAGTCATTATTCGCTATGCCGCAAATCTTACTCCAGCCGGAACTGGAATAGGATTTGTAGTGAGGCACACACAGACATGCAAACCTCTTTTCTAGGCATCTGATTCAGGAAGGGTTCTACTCCTCTTCATGAATCAGGAGCAACAAGTAGTCATGTGACCACAAGAATGTGATTTGCATACTTCCGGCCACATTCTGACTCAATCTATCACAATTTACTTGTATTAAGAAAGGCTGTGCATAGCTAGTCAAAATGTGACAACATGTATGTAAATCACATAATTATGGTCATGTTTCCACCTGTTCCTGGCACAGGCACTAGAGAATCCTGACTACGCCTGCACTGCAAACTGTAAGGAATCACAAGTCTGCACTAACATTGGATGGCTACCAACTGTTACCAGAAGGCCAGGTGACCCTTTTAAGAGTGTCATAAGCAATTTCCATGCATTTGCTACTTTTTTTATGACTACAGCCTTTTAAGTGGAATTTGAATATGAAACAAGGAAAGATTCATCACTATATTATTGTGGATAATTTCATGAGAATTTAGACTAGCATCTGCGGTATTTGAAAAATGTCTAGGTTCTCTTTTAGCAAAATATCCGCACATCATCATATTACAAGGGGCATTAGTTTTACACCAGTCATATTTGGCTAGCATCAACTCGTTCTTAGGCTACTTTCACATTAGCGTTCCCCTCCGCAGCGTTCTGCGGAGGGGAGCCGCAATTTGAGCGCAGCACCGCCAGCCCCTATCTTTATAATGGGAGCGCACGGTGCTACGCTTGACTGCGCATGACCGTGCGCACCCATTCACTCACATATGTGATCTGTGTGCAGCGGATGCCTGCGCACAAATCACCCAATCTCGTCTGCACCAAAAATGCAACATGTTGCATTTTTGGTGCGAACGAGATTGGGTGATTTGTGCGCAGGCATCCGCTGCGCACAGATCGCATGTGGGAGTGAATGGGTGCGCACGGTCATGCGCAGTCAAGCGCAGCACCGTGCGCTCCCATTATAAAGATAGGGGCTGGCGGTGCTGCGCTCACATTGCGGCCATCCTCCGCAGAACACTGCGGAGGGGAACGCTAATGTGAAAGCACCCTTATTCCATCTAAGAGTGTGTGCATATATTAACTACGGTATTGCTGCAGACATTTGTACATTATAAATATATCTTTTGGCTGGAAAAACACATAAAAATGTGTGTTTTTGCAACTTTTTTGATACCTTTTTTGTGTCTTTCCCTGCCATTTAAATGGGAGAAAAATGTTAAAAGAAATGAAAAAATAAGTAATATATGCCCAAGGGTAAAGAAATCTAATTAACTTATCTTTGACAGAAAATATTGCACTTGTCTGCATCAAAAACGCGATATGTGCACACAACCTCTGACATAATCATTGATATTATTCTACAATAGCATCAATGTTCCCTATATTACTGCTTCACTTGTGATACTTATGTTGAAAATATGTAAAATGACCTTAAGTAAGCCCAAAAAGGACCTTGTTTTTTTATCTCAAGTATTTTCTTGTATGTTATCCAGAACCGTACATATTACTTTCCACCCAAGCTCAGAGGATGAGATAGGTTCCAAAATTATTACCATAACAGTGTATAATAGATCCTTAGATGAAGTATTTCACAGCAAATTAATATCTAAATTGCAAATCATTTTCATATCTCCTATTATGATAAAGCTTTTTTTGCTGTTTCTATTGCTTTATCTTGGGTTATTACAATTTTAATTACTTGCTTTAAAGCTGTGAGTTTTGGTAGTCCAAGGAGACACATTCAATGATAGAAATGGAATTTAGGCTAAAAATAGTTTTAAAAATAGGAAATATTGCTTAAAAGAACTGATTGCAAATGTTATAGCTTGCTTCAGATTTAGTTACTGCTCTGTAATACCTAGCCATAAATACGTATAATCATTTACGATCACAAATAAATAAAAAAGATGCAACCCTCAAAGTTTTCGGGCACCAGAATATGAAGGGAATAATAGTTAAAATAATTATTACAAGAAGTAGATTTACTTACTGCTATGGCAGGCTTCACACCACGATTTTTACCTGTCAGGTTGTGTCCGGTGTTTTGAAGGAGGCACCGGACACAACCTGACAGCCCCCAGGTGCTGAACTACAGCGGCAGCTATTTCAACTGCACTGTCCAGGTGCTGAACGAGCGCAGCCTGATTTCAGAGCAGCTGCTCTTTCAGCACCCGGCGTCCGGGAACCGGATCGCTTTTTTTTGCCGGATCCGGTGCCCATAGACTCCCATGTTATGGGCTCCAGATCGCCCCGGATCTGGGAGGATCCGGTTTTGTTCATTTTTTGCCCCGGACACAAAAAATGCTGCAAGCTCCGATTTTGTGTCCGGGGCAAATAATTAAAACAACCGGATCCTCCCGGACACAAAGCCGGATAGCAAATATCTGCCATCCAGCACCAGAGGAACACATGGGGTAAAACCTGATCAGGTTCTGTCCAGTGCATTGTGCAAAACACCAGACAGAACCTGACAGGTAAAAATCGTGGTGTGAAGGCAGCCTTAGGAGAAGGCTTATTTTTCGCATTCTCTGCATCCAGGTATACTAGTTAAGTAAACCACCAAACTGCAGGCCCTACGTCCACAAGATGCAAGAGATCCATATACCAGACTTACCAACTTGACTTTTTTTATTTTTTTCTGGATAGCTTATTGAAAACTCATGGACAGACAATATTTTTTATGGACACATTGGAAAACCATAATAAATCATTATGATTATAAGTGATCCATATTTACAGCCCATAATTCTGATATGAAGACATTAGCTGGATTCACTGAAAACTGTAAAATGATGGCAACTGCTGTCAAAGTAATTTGTATAAATCTCTATAGCTGAAAAAATCACAGACGCCTTAACTTTTTTTTACGGATATGGCAAAAAGTGACCTAGTGACCTATTTTTACAGACTTTCCTAGAATTTCTGGAGGGTTGGCAACCATGATGTTCAGAATTCTTTTTTATTCCTTTAATAACAAAATATTTAATGGAAACATTACAGCACAGGATTTCAGTTAATTATTGGGGTTATACTTCCTCAGGTAACACACTACACAAACAACTTGCCATATTTAAATATTCAAACTACTGTATTTTTCAGACTATAAAACGCAACGGGCCATAAGACGCACCCAGATGGTAGAGTAAAATATAGGGAAAATAAGAAATTAAGCAAAAAATGTATTTATAATGCACTGTTATAGGGGTATCTGCTGCTGACACTTATGGGGATAATATCCCCACACTGGGCCCCTTACAGGTAATATATGTCCCCATCCTGGTTTATAATCCTTATACTGGATATAGTCTCCCCTTCTGGATAGGGCCCCCATCCTTGATATGGCTTTCCATCCTGGTATTTAGCCCCCATTATGGATATGAACCCCATCCTGGTATAAATCCCCTATCCTGGATACAGCCCTCCATCCTGGTATCTTGCCCCCCCATCTGGGATGTAGCCCCCATCCTGGTATATAGCCCTTAATTCTGGATCTGGCCCCCAACCTGGTATATAGCCATCCATCCCAGGATACAGCCTCCTCATCCTGGGATATAGACCCCTCATACTGGTACATGCTCCCCATCCTGGTATATAGCCCCACGTCCTGGATACAGTCTTTTATCCTGGATATGGCCCCCTATCCTCATGCACACACAAAAATAAGAGGTAACTCACCTTTCATCTCCATCACTTCCAGCTTTCAGCACTTCTGCATTCTCCTGTGTGTGCCGGCATCCAATCACGTGATCGGCACATCAGCAATCAGATTCTGGCACACAGACGCACATGGAAGTGATGCAAACAGGAAGTAAAGGAGGGGTGAGTTACGTCGTTTATTATATTTGTGTGTGCGCTAGGATAGGAGCCATAGCCAGGATGGGGAGACTATATTGAGGATAAGGGTGTGAGTACACTTAGTTTTATGTAATATGCACTACTCCCCCCGCCCACCTCTCAGTGCTGGCTTCAGCACTGAGAGGTGATGGACAGGGGGATGCAGTGCATATTGCATGAGCCTAATGAGTGGCACACATGATTACAAGCTGCCTCTGCAGCCTGTGCCAGCCTCCTCCACCCCACTCTAGAGCCACTGCTCCCCCAGCACAGCCTCACAGTCCTGTATATGCGGACTATAAGATGCACCCCCACTTTCACCCAAAATTTGGGGGAAAAAAGTGTCTTATAGTCCAAAATATACGGTAGGTATCATTCTCTCTGTGATATCACTCTCTTACACAAGAAATGAAGAACAAGGGCATTAACATTAATTGACATTTTTCACTATTCAAAATATGGTACTGCTATTCACTAGCTCTATTCATATAATAGTGTAACGAGTTTGAAGAGCTGTCCACACCCTACAAAGACAATGTGATGTGTTCCAATGTAATACCCTGTTTCCATTGTGGTTAAATGTGTTTAACAGAAGTGGTTTAAAGTTGTGACTGGACTAAATGGGAATAAGTCATATGGGAAGACAAGAGGGTTGCTTCGGTGACAATCTGTTAGTTAGTCAGTTAAACCCAGAGTGTGTGAGTAGTGGAAATTAGGTTGGTGAGTTGCAGATTTTCGATAAATAGGTGTGAGTTGTAATTAGAGACTACAATATAAGAGAAAAGAGCAGAGTGTTTATACGTAGACCCCACAGCACAGTAACTGTGCACAAAAGGTGAGCTCCACTCACCTTTACATCATGTGCAGTACAGGCACAACTCTGCAGAGAGATTCAATGTGCACTCCTCAGACTCCATTGCAAACCGCCGACTCCAAGGCACGCTTCCAGACACTCTGTTAGTCCACATGGTACACTAGCAGCCTGCAATTTGCAAATAGTCAATCAAACAGAACTCCAGACAGTCACGAAAAGTCAAAAGGTACTGCATCTTTCACCAGTCAGCTGCGGCTTGCAGAGCATGGCCACACAGTTGAATGACTGCATGCTTCACAGGCTGGCTATGGTGATCACTGGAGAGGTCAAACAGCTCCCTCACGGGGTCTCAGTGAGAGAGCTGTGGCAAAGCACCAGGAGTGGCACATGTAATGGAGGCGCCACTCCTGGGGTGGCTGAGGCCTACCAATTTTTTTTCAAGATTTTAAAATCTTTTAAGATTTTAGAGATTACGTGAGTTTTCAGTTGTTCAAGTGGATAGATGGATAATTGAAAAAGAGAAAAAAACAGCGCCAAATTGCCTACTGGTGTGGTAATGTTTCGGATATAACAATCCTTTCTGAAGCTTGACTTGAGAAAGGATTGTTATATCCGAAACGTTGCCACGCCACTGGGCAATAAAGGAGTCCACATCACTATTTTGGTGCTGTTTTTTCTCTTTTTTGAATTGTCGATTGGTATGTCTGAAAAAGCGTGCACTGATGCAAGGTAATTTTTTGTGCTGTTCCTATTTTTCACGATAGATAGATAGATAGATAGATAGATAGATAGATATAGATAGATATTAGAAATATATTTATAGATAGATGAATAGAAAGTAGAGAAAAGATTATAGGAAAATGAAAAAAATAGATGGATTTAGAGTTAGAAAGATAGCTGTCAGACAGCTATATAATGTCCCACCTCCCTATATATTGTAAGCTTGCACCCTTTAGTGCCTTTCATGTTGCACTAAATGGTGTTTTAGCCTTGCATTTAGCTAAAAAATAAATAATAATTAAAAAGATGTAGGGTACACACTATTTTTTATTGCAAGCTAGGATACAGCAGACAGCTGGGGTCTAATATTCTCAGGGTGGGAAGTGCCATCTGTCACAGGCCCTCACCATCCTAAAAATAACAGGTTACTGTCATCCAAGAACTGGTGCCTCCATAAAATGAGTCAATCCTGGCGCTTCACCCTGGCTCTTCCCACTGCCCTGGTGGGAAGGCAGTCGGAGTAATAGAATGAGTTAGTGACAAATGAGTATTGTCAGCTGTCATCAACCCCGGAATTGGTAATATTGAAGCATCTATGATACACCATATTACCAATCCAGTGACTAAATAGTTAACAAACATAGATGCAGAGAAAAATCCTTTATTACACAGAAAACACAAGGAGTAAATTACTTTATTGTAAATAAAACACACAGACAACAATCCGCGGTCACAGACACATGGCCATTCACCGGAGGCAGCAGGCTCACACTGACACATGACTGTGCCATAAGAGAGAGTTCATCTGAGGACTCTGCAGAGCCACACATGCTCTGTGCTCAGATGAACTGACTGACGTCATCGCTCAGTTCTGAAAGCCAGCTGCCAGTATCTGAGTGCTACTTCCATTGGGTGGACTTGTCTCCGAACTCTCTGATCATCGAGATGTTACAGTGATAAGATGGTTTATTGCAGGACAACTCGTACCGATTGTGAATTACCATTGGAGGTTATGATTTGTAGGTAATAAAGAGAGAAACATGGATCTGTGTGTTTTGTCCAAATAAATGATTTTTCTCTGTATTGTGTGTTTTTAGTACCAGATGTTTGCATACACTACATAAAAAGACACATATGCAAGTTTTTGTCACTATCTGACATGAAATTAGAATACATCTTTCCCATTTTAGGTCAAATAGGACTAACATAGTTATTAATATTTGCCAAATGCCAGAATAATGAGAAAGATAGAGAGAGAATGTTGTAAGACATTTTTATTACTTTCTGCAAAGTCCCAAGTTTACATACACTAAGGTTACTATGCCTTTAAACTTTTTGGAACAGCCCATATGATGACATTATGTGTTTGGAAGCTTCAGATAGGTTAATTGGCAACATCTGAGTTCATTAGAGACACACCAATGGATGTATTTTAATGCACACCTTAAACACACTACTTCTTTATGTAGCATCATAGGAAAGTTTAGAGAATTCAGCCAAGATATCAGGAAGAGAATTGTGGACTTGCACAAGTCTGGTTCATTCTTGGTTGCACTTTACAGATACTTGAAGAGGCCTTGTTCATCTGTACAAACAATTATACACAAGCACATAAGCCATCATACTTCTCAGGAAGGAGATGGGTTCTGTGTCCCAGAAATGAATGTGCTTTGGTCCGACATGTGCATATCACCCTTGAACAAAAGTAAAATACCTTGTGAAGATGATGGCAGAAGCTGGTAAGTTTGTGTCATTGTCCACTGTGAAATAAGTACTGTATAAACATGGGCTATAAGGCCATTCTGCCAGGAAGAAGCCATTACTCAAAAAGAAACCTATAAAAGCTAGATTAATGTTTGCAAATGCACAGCAACAAAGAGCTACATTTTGGAGACATGTCCTTTGGTCTGACGAAACAAAAATGGAACTTTTTGGCCATAATGACCATTGTAACGTTTGGAGTAAAAAAGGAGAAGCTTGGAAGCCCAAGAACACAATCCCAACTGTGAAACACAGAGATGGCAGAATCATGTTAGGGGTTGTTTTGCTGCAAGAAGGACTGGTGCAGTTCACAAAATAGTGGGCATCATGAGGAAAGAAGATTATGTGGCAATACTGAAGCAACGTCTCAAGACATCAACAAGGAAGCTAAAGCTTGGGCAGAAATGAATCTTCCAAATGTTTCCTTTTTGGGGTCGAGGAGCCAAAATGCTTTTGTAGAGCTTTTGCCTTAGCAGTAACATGGTAGGCCCCTATATTTCCGGTAACAGATGATGGACCTGAGTGAGGACTTGTTTTTTTGTGAGTTGAATGTTATTGGTGTCAATTTGAGTACAGAACATTTTGGATCAGTTCTCCTTTGTTCTGTGTTATATGCTGAACACTAGAGAAAATGGGTAGTCAAGGGCGCAATGGGTTTTATCTGTTTAGTGCAAAGGAGTGTATGCAGTGTATGAACTGCTCACATTATATGGTTGTATGACTCACAACCAGTATGTCAGGCATCAAACAGCTGTTGCAGGATCCCCCACCTCAAAGGATGGTCACATAATCCAACAGGACAAAAAGATAATTTTATCCGCGCTGTTGTATAAAGGACACGTCCTCTGTATGGTTAAACCGATGATCTTTATTCTTAATTCCAAATTAAGAATAAAGATCATCGGTTTACTATACAGAGGACGTGTCCTTTATACAGCAGCGTGGATCAAATTATTTTTTTGTTGTGTTGGCTATGCTGAACTCTAACATTTGATTTCCAACTACATCTCTGGAATATGTCATACATTTACTAACAAGGCAGAAATGTTACCCTGGACACTATTTGCCCTCTGTTTAGTGGTGTCCTTATCCAAGGTGCACAGAATGGTGCACAACTGATATATCCTTGTTATGTAAAGTAAATGGGAACAATCTGGCCAGGAATTATAAAGATGTGACAAACTCAGTATGACCCCCAGACAGATTCTCCCTGCAACACTCCAGTTAACAGGTCTCTCTATTTGTACACACTTGTGGCAGACCATCAATCAACTGGAGTGGGGTGGGGAGAATCCATTCAGGGAACAGACATGACAACTCATCTCTCTCCCTATTGTCTCTGGCCAGCCTTTCAAATTATATATTATCTGAAATGTTGCATCATACCTGGATACAATTGTCATAGGGTAGGGTCACATTGGCGTTTTTTGTTTAAAATCTTGATCCGGTTTTGAGCTTTAAAAAAGCTCAAAACCGGACCAGGAAAGGCTCCTGATAGAAGCCTATGCAAAACACACCGGATGGCTTCACAAGCCATCCGGTGGCCGGATCCGGCACTGCTGCTGCGTTTAAAATCATGCAGGCAGCAGTTTTTCGCAGCGTTTACCGGGACCGCACTGCGGTCACCGGATGGCTCAGGATGTGTAATCCTGAGCCATCCGGTAACTGCAGAGTGTGCGGATCCCGGCTCAGCAAACCTAGTAAAGATTAAATAGCTGCCCTAAATGACTGTTAGAGGTCTGTAGGGGGGCTTAGACCCCCCTACAGACCGGCCGGCCACTTCCATAGTGTTCTTCAACAATGTCTCACTGTGCACGGGCGAGGAGCCCGTGCATGTCATCCAAAGTGCCCCCCCCCCCCGTATCACTATAGAGGGGTGCATACACCCCTCTATTACAATTATGCTTTAATTATGTCATATACAGCAATAAGTGTCCCAATCGTAATGTCAGAATATATTTACATGTGTTCTGAGGCATAGCGAAGGAATTCCATGGGCGGGGCTGTGTGCAGTAGCCTCCGCCCGCTCCTTCTTGATGGCCGCCCCCTCTGGCCGTAATCCAGTCTTGTGAGGGCGGGAACGTCGTTAAAGGGGCGTGGCTAACCGCGGCACTTAGTTAGCCACGCCCCTTTAACGACGTTCCCGCCCTCACAAGACTGGATTACGGCCAGAGGGGGCGGCCATCAAGAAGGAGCGGGCGGAGGCTACTGCACACAGCCCCGCCCATGGAATTCCCTTCGCTATGCCTCAGAACACATGTAAATATATTCTGACATTACGATTGGGACACTTATTGCTGTATATGACATAATTAAAGCATAATTGTAATAGAGGGGTGTATGCACCCCTCTATAGTGATACGGGGGGGGGGGCACTTTGGATGACATGCACGGGCTCCTCACCCGTGCACAGTGAGACATTGTTGAAGAACACTATGGAAGTGGCCGGCCGGTCTGTAGGGGGGTCTAAGCCCCCCTACAGACCTCTAACAGTCATTTAGGGCAGCTATTTAATCTTTACTAGGTTTGCTGAGCCGGGATCCGCACACTCTGCAGTTACCGGATGGCTCAGGATTACACATCCTGAGCCATCGGGTGACCGCAGTGCGGTATTCACCACACATTTTTGAAAAAAAATGTGTGTGCCCGGCATTGCGTTCACCGCATCCGGATCCGGATGCGGTGAATGCAATTTATGTTTTCAATGTGACCCTACCCATACTTCATGCTACATTCTGACTAGACATGCATGACTTCACTTAATTCATTTGTATTTTATGAGGCCATTCACATCTAGATGGAATGGGGCCAGGAGTATGCATATTAAATAGTTGCTGTCAATTGATGGTTTGCACCTAGCATAAGCACCTGACAATCCTGACTGTGTGCCAAGTGAGGAATCACAATTCTGCAATCAAGTGATTGTAGATCTCCATGCAAAACCTTGACAACTCCTTTAATGCTCCTCTATGTATTGGAGCAAAGCTTGCTAAAGCCGTCAATATCAGCAAGGGCTCTTTATATTTCCTTAAGAAGTTATATAATGCAGTGTGAAGTTAAATTTCTGACCTTGTTCTACGGAATTACAATAGAGCTGCCTGGCAGTGTCTTTTTACACTTACCATATTAAGAACACATAAACGCTTCGACAAACCAACCATTCATTTGTATTGCTGTTGTCTTCCAGTAAAACATTATATTGACAGCTACTGTATATACTTTATGGCCATCTTAATAGACAGTACTAGATGTATCAGATAGCACTAATAGGCTATGGTAGGCAAAAACAGTCTGCTGAAGGGGAACTTTACAGATTAGTGTTCTAAACTCATGTAAATATCATTAACATACATATGAATTTGCACTTACTGTGCTTTCAGTTGCTGTTTCTAGCTTCATAATAAATAGGAATCCATTTTACATAGCTTCTTCCATTACTATGTCTAGCATTAAGTAAGACTGTAAATCAGTTCTCTCCTGTGTGTCCTTGCTGCAAACTCAGTCTCTGCCGAAATAGAGGTATATAAAATATCGAGACAGCAAAACATGTTGACTTCAGTCTCATTCTTCATGAAATTAGACAGGATTTTTTTTTCTTTTTCCTATTTTTATGTTGAAGAAAGTTTAATTATTTTTGTCTCATTTTAAACTATGATTTTTTTTAGGAAAGATCTTTTTTGATCTTTCAGGACTAGTTTCTGGCTCTTGTCTTTACCAATTTTTGAATTATGGCATCAAATTTGTTATCTAGAAGTTGTGTGGTACAGAATATAATTTCAAAAGAAATAGTATGTATTTATTATATTTACTGGTGTATACAAGATTTCTTCAGTATAAGTTCTCAATTTTGAGTTTTTAGCTTCATAAAAAAATTAAAGTAATACATTTTTGATAACTGCATGGAAAATGTAATTTTCAATTTATTCATATATAATGCTGCACTAGATTTATGAACTGAGTTCTCGATTCATCAAGACTGGTGTTTTAAGAGTTCATTACTTTCGTATTTTAAGACCCTTTTTTGTTATACATTATGTTGAATTTAGCTGCGGAGTTCAGCCATGTTTTTTCCCAGTAAATTTTTTAACACGTTGTCAGTGGTAGCTGGGACTGCCATTAAATCACCAAAACTCGCAAATTTTGCGCAGCTGTAAATTGAACAAAAATTTTGTGACATTTCATAGTGTTTTACGCCAGAATTCTGGCAAAAACGTTTCATGCAGCAGGGCTTAAATCTATGTATTCCTTAGTTCTAAATGTTATTTTTATGTTTTACAGTTACAGATGCTGGAGATAAAGTAAAGCAGCTTGAAAAAGAAGCTGATCGTTTATTGGATAAATTGAAACCAATTAAGGAGCTTCAAGAAAACCTGGGCAAAAATATCTCTCAAATCAAGGAACTGATAAATCAAGCACGCAAACAAGCTAATTCTGTAAGTCTAGTTTTCTGTAGTATTAAGTGTTGAAAGAACTTGGATATTGTTGTTTACCACTTTACAAATTGGCAACTACTGGGTTGGCATGAACATACTGTAGAACAAGAGTATGTATCAATGACCCAGGGTGTCTTCAGCCACTGATGGAACAAATCAAGACAGATTAAACTGTACGTCAAAATTATTAGGCTTCTTAGAGCTTCCTAAGAGTAGTGGAAATAGATGTCTAATCGGGGACCCTGACATTTCCATTGCTCAAATCTATTTCAATATCTATAAAGAAAATTACAGAAATTTAGAACATTGTCTTCAATTAAAAATTTCCTACTACATGGTGTTTCCAACTATTTCACACATCTTCTGTATTTGTCTCCATGGTGTAGTCTGATCATGCAGTCAAACTTCTTTCCATTTGCCCCTTTTTTCTTAACATACATTTGGTTTAATGATAAGAAGATGGTAACAGAAAAGCATATTGTTAAGCTTGTCACTAACAACAAGTCATGAGGCACGGTGGTCAAGCATCCTGGGGTCAGATACCTATAGAGCATGTCAAGAATTAAGAGGGTAAACAGAGGCATAGTGAGGTCTTGGTCCAGAGTGAGAATACCTGGAGGGTAGTGGATAAGAGCAAAGAGGCTAAACAAAATGAATGCTCAGAATGAGATTTAAGGTCAGGCTGCAATAGATAATTTAAACAGAGGGCAGGAATACAAGCCAAAATTCACAACTGAATAGAATGCTATGACTGGCAGAGTTCTGAAAGAAACTGCTCAGCTAAGTAGCTGGGCAATCACTTGGAACAGGGAACCCCTTAATAACCCAGAATTTCCCAGAATCAGATTAGATGACTGAGTTATCACTCAACACACAGACAGCTCAACCCACCCCTGTACCAGATTCGATTAAAAAGGTAGGGGAAGAAGGATAGCTCCAATGCCTCCTTCAGTCCACATTTGCACTGAAGTAATACACAAATTATCAGTATAGAAAAGGAGAATCTTCTATACCCAGTACCAGACTGGCAAGTGAGCTATCACTCCCTTGATTCCATAGTAACAGCAAATAGTTACTCATTGCATCCTATATTCAATGAGCAGAGGAATCCTAACATATCTAACTATAAGAGTGTCTATTATATTGGATACTTGTAGATCTGCAATGCAACTCTAGAAACAAAATGGGAGGACACTTTTTGTGCTAGTCAACATGCATTGGAGCAACAAAAAGGTACAAGGTATATAACTAATCTAATTGTATTTGTACAATAAATGTAACTTGTGTCCCATGTAGTGGCAGAGAATAGTTACAGTAGATAGATATGTAGATAGATACTTGGATATATTAATAGATTTAAAAAAAATAAGTGTGCAATAATAATGAGCAGGCACTAAAATGCTTGAGGACTTGCTGCTCTAGTCGAGCATGTCAGAATGTTTAGGTGTACAATTCAGGTAACAAATATAATGGTCGTCAATGGGAAATTGAAGCATTGTTCTAGAAAACCATCCTGAGAGGTCTAAGGGGTGCAGGAAAATCGCTGAAATGGATGGAAACAGCACTCGAATGTAATGGGAGAAGCATGAGAAACACGCCTGGATGCATCTCTGACTCCCAGGTTGTTAATGGGAACAATGTTGTCAGAGTACTATGCCACTTTTACAAAGTAACAATAAAAGAAAAAAAAGAAGATAAAATGGATTTTTCAGGACAAAAATTTTCGGAAACATTCTGATATGTATAATTACTTGAATATAAGGCAAAATCACCCCTTAGGCTTATCATTCACTCTATTTTTAATAAAGCATACACACAAATATTATTTCTTATATAACAGTACGATGACTTCTGTCCAGATCTGTATCCCATCACAAGAACCATTCCAGAGTAATCCCTGGAAAATCATCCTCAGTGACAAAGTGAGGAGATACATACCCCCTCACAGTCTCAGGGTATTAACTTTCCTGAGAGTGCTGCTCAAACTGTTGGGATGCAACTGTGTTACCTTATTTTCAGAGATGATTTCCTCCATAGAACTCTCATAAAGCTGAAGAGATCTTTAGTTGATATGGGTAGTCGAGCTGGGCTGTCAACCTCTGTTGCTGTCATTTCATCCTTCCTATGGTTCCAATATGTAAAATATAAACAAAACAAAGTGCAGAGTTATTATCGCCCCAGCCATATCAAAGGTATAAAACCATCTGTAGCCCAAAGGTATAAAACCAAATTGTAACCCATAAAATGAATGTTATTAAAAACATAAAAGAAAGAAAAATGTGGGAAAAAAATTAAAAGATGTATTGAAAAAAAATATGATATCACTAAAAAATGTTCCTTTGTCCTGCTAAGAGACCAATCTTCCTGTCACACTCTGAAGGGGGCCCATGATATCACTCTTGAAGCCAGAAAAATGCAGTCATTTGGATGACAGATAATGTTTCCAGTATATTTCCCAACACTAAAATGTCTACCCCACTGTCCAGTCCCACCTACTCATACATATAGATCACATTATCATCACTCCGATCCTCCTTCCTTCCACCATGGTGAGTCTTGGAGACAGCTGTTTCTACACTCAGACACCAAGTTGAGCAAGTTTTTACATATTGATTCTGATCTCTCACTCTACACATTTTAAGAGGGTCATGAAGAGATTGTGTTTAGTGATGCCCAAATATTTGAGCCCCCATGGTCCAAAGACGATGATGATGGGGAAAGGCAATTAGTGCCTCAAGAGGTGAGTGATAATGAGACACAGTTGTCAATAAGTGATGTCAAAAATGACCAAAGTGCAGTTGCGGAAGACGAGGTTCTGGACGATAAAGTCACTGACGCAACCTGGGAACGAGTCATACATTCAAATCTACCAACACTAAATGCAGCTATCAGCCAGATTAAAAATGAATGTAATAGAAGAGATGTAGGCCGGATATGAACTTTTGATTGTGTATGACAGCACCAAGAACGGTAAGGCAATAATACCTGAATCAATGCCTCTAATAAGATATCCCTTCTTCAGCAGCTAATCCTACATTAATTACACTTAAGAGAAGTATTACTTTAAAATAACATCTATTTTTATTGTCCCTGAAAGGATTTTTGGTTGTATGAGGCAGAACCAAAACTGTAAGGCAATAAATAATCCCTGAATATGTAGATGTCTCTAATATACTTTCTCTTCTACAGCACCTAAATTTGCACTATTTCCAGCTAAGAGCAGTAATATTAGAGAATAGAGTATATTTGAAGTAGCCCTGAAAAGGACTGTTGGTTTAAAGGAAACCTCTCACCTGAATCTAGCCCTCTCTGCTATCACTACCTGTCCTTGTGACTCACCGTGGCCGGCTGACTCCGGTTGATACAGGCGATTCTTCTCCTTCCTTGTCACGGGTGGACCGCGCCTGCCGGTAGTGGGGCCCGGTGTAGTGCAGATCAAAATTGAAGACGTCTTGCGGGAACAGATTAAAAAGGGGTTTAATTTGTTTTATTCGTGACGCCACCTATGAGTAGATTCGGTAAGGGCTACCGACGCTGCGGAACCCCGGGGGATGGACAGCAGCAAGATGTTACGCTCCCCACAGGCTGAGCGGTGATCCCCGGAGGCTGGAGCTGCTCAAGATGTTGTGCGGCAGCGGCGGTTACCTTAGTGTGCGGACGGATAGTTCATAAGGAAGCACGGACACAGATAGTCTCTGCAACGGGTCTTTACTGTAACCAGCAGGCAGTACATGGCTTACAGTGGTTGAGTAGTAGACCGGGTGGACTCAGCAGTGATAGTGTTCCTCAGAGATCCGCAGTGTTCCTCCATTCTACCTACTTAGTTCCTTCTTGCCAGCGTCGCCCAGGAATACCAGGTCGGGTACGGGGAGGCTGCTTCAATGCCCTATCCATGATGTACGTTCTGGATGCTTTGGGGAGCCTTGGATCCCTCAGTGGGTACACCGCTGGTTAGACGACTGGAAACTGGCTGGTGGTGGGGTGCTCCTATAAAGCTGATCCTCCACTCTTCTGGTTCGCGTGGCAGAGGTGAACTGCTGCCAGCTTCGGTACCAGTGAACCGGCTGTGAGTTGTGGGCACGGGAGTCTTTTGGGAACCCGTGTAGATATGCCCAATCCCGGTAGTTAAGGCCTCAGGTGCTGACACCCGACCGGTGACGGCCCAGGGGCCCGCACGGAGTGCGGAGCCCCCGCTCCTCTCCAAGCTCTGTGTTCTAGGTTCTAGATTCCTTCTCTGACGGTGTTCTAACCGTTCTCTCTTTAGATTATTGTGTTTTCTACTCCATTACCCTAACACTCCACCCACCAGGACCTAGGATTGGTCCCCTGTTCTAGGTGTTGCATGTTGGGTTGGATTTCAGAGTTAACTATTTCACTGCTTTGTCAGAGAATATTGCGGCTGCAATACTCCCTTGTGACGCACCCGTTGCGGGGCGCCACACTCCCCCTTGGTTAAATCAGCTTGTCCCCAAGCGTCAAACTACTCACATTACAGAGGTTTTTATACATATAGGACACACTTTTATTAAAATGAAAAACAGGTAAAGGTATGCTTTGGTGACATAAGCAAAGAAACAGGTAATCACTTTGTGCGGACCCGGCGTGCGGTCGGCTGTCCTTTAACTAGAGTCCAGGCTGTAGCCGCAAGATCACACAGTCAGTGATTAACGGGAACAGAGTCATTGAGGAAGTTCAAGTTTTAAAGTCACTGGCTCTGAGGGTGATGGCGCACCCGGATAGCGAACCACCCATCTGCACAAGCGTAGCGCTCGTAGGTGATAATATCGCCCCGGTATAGGTCGCGATCGGGATGTCCTCTTGGCAAATTTGACTCAACGTCCCGGCGCCCCACAAACACCTCCTCATTCAAACCCACCTCCCAAGCGAACCCCCACCCGGTATGTAAGTTAAAGGTGGAAATTCTACCTTCACGGCGGAGTTCATCAGGCAGCGGCGGCTGGCGGCGAGCCTCGGCACGGGCCTGCATGTTGGCGCGTTCTCGGGCTTGCCACTCCTCTCGTCGTCTCTGGCGTACATCTCCGTCGTTACGGCTTGGGGTGTAAAGATGAGTAATGGAGCTGGTGGTTTGGCGGGAAGCTTGAACTTGGCGGGCTGTCTGTATTGGAACCCGGTGGAACGGCACAGGGGAAGGTGTCGGCAGTGCACCCGACCAGTGTACCGAGCTGTATGCCCGGTAGGAAGTTCCTTGTTGTCTCCCCAAGCGAACCCGGTGTCGAAATCCTCAGCGGTGCTGTGGGTCTCGTCGTCATCCTCTCCGACCTCTTCCTCGATGACCACATCAGGCTGCTTGATGATGAGAGATGTTGAAGCTTGTTCCGTTGTACAACAGGGCGGTGGTGCTGCGGATCCTTCCGTAGGGACGTCCTGCAGGGCTTCCAGGCTGCCTGCCTCTTCATCTGTTTCCGCAGGTAAAGGTGTTTCAATCCCGGTTACCAGGTAGGCCTCGGCAATGGCAAGGGAGGCCTCCGGTACGGGGATAAAACAGGCGACAGTCTCTGTACTGGTGAAACATGTCGCGGGTTCCTCAGTGGGAACCTGGTAGAGATCAAGTTCTTCCATGGAGCGTGTTATGAGCTCCGGCTCAAGAACGGGATCGGTTGCGATATTGGTCGCTGGAACGGGTCGAGTTGCGGCCTCCACCGGAATGACACAGTCTATTGGCTCTGGTGATGAAGCTGGACAGGTGGTAGGCGACGGTGAGGCGGTCGAGAAGCTGGTGACGTCGTCTGGGCTTGGAGTAGCGGTACCCGGTCGGCTCTGCTGCATCGCATGGTGTAGTCGTCTGCCTAGGGTCGCGCTCCAGCTGCGGATCGTCCATTCCACTGTCTCTAGTAACCGCACCCGGAGGTCTTGTAGAGCCTCCAGCCAGAAGTCGGGACTGCCGTCTATGGTAAGGGCAGGATCCGGACCCGGTTGGCTGATGGCTGCTCTGGCCTCCGCCTCGACCTCCCGCATCAGGTCTTGGAGTCTCATGCTGGCCATTCTTCTTGGAGGGAAACCACACCCGTTCAACCGGTAAGACGTTCTGGTTGAGCTGGTGAAGAAGTCTTCTCTCTGACTCTGACACTCCCATTTCCTGTGGGCTTTTGTAGTCCAATGGTGGGAAAAGTCTTTGGGGTCCGCCCGCATGGTTGATTCGAGCAATCAGGGCGGACAAAGAGTTTGGCGCCTTTTGTCTTTAGCCCTCCCACGATGAGGGGGGGGTTGACTCACTCCTGGGCTTCACGTGGCGGCTTCTTGTGGCGGGAACGCCATCTTGGGCGCCATCTTGACCCATTGGTGAAAAGGCGGGAAAGTTCTTTTAGGGACGAACAAAGTCCAATTGTACACAATAAAGTCCAGTTTAAGCACATTATACCCGTTGGGTAACGGGCCTGCTCGTATCCTGTTCGTGACGCCATTTTCTGACTCACCGTGGCCGGCTGACTCCGGTTGATACAGGCGATTCTTCTCCTTCCTTGTCACGGGTGGACCGCGCCTGCCAGTAGTGGGGCCCGGTGTAGTGCAGATCAAAATTGAAGACGTCTTGCGGGAACAGATTAAAAAGGGGTTTAATTTGTTTTATTCGTGACGCCACCTATGAGTAGATTCGGTAAGGGCTACCGACGCTGCGGAACCCCGGGGGATGGACAGCAGCAAGATGTTACGCTCCCCACAGGCTGAGCGGTGATCCCGGAGGCTGGAGCTGCTCAAGATGTTGTGCGGCAGCTGCGGTTACCTTAGTGTGCGGACGGATAGTTCATAAGGAAGCACAGACACAGATAGTCTCTGCAACTGGTCTTTACTGTAACCAGGTTAGACGACTGGAAACTGGCTGGTGGTGGGGTGCTCCTATAAAGCTGATCCTCCACTCTTCTGGTTCGCGTGGCAGAGGTGAACTGCTGCCAGCTTCGGTACCAGTGAACCGGCTGTGAGTTGTGGGCACGGGAGTCTTTTGGGAACCCGTGTAGATATGCCCAATCCCGGTAGTTAAGGCCTCAGGTGCTGGACACCCGACCGGTGATGGCCTAGGGGCCCGCACGGAGTGCGGAGCCCCCGCTCCTCTCCAAGCTCTGTGTTCTAGGTTCTAGATTCCTTCTCTGACGGTGTTCTAACCGTTCTCTCTTTAGATTATTGTGTGTTCTACTCCACTACCCTAACACTCCACCCACCAGGACCTAGGATTGGTCCCCTGTTCTAGGTGTTGCATGTTGGGTTGGATCTCAGAGTTAACTATTTCACTGCTTTGTCAGAGAATATTGCGGCTGCAATACTCCCTTGTGACGCACTCGTTGCGGGGCGCCACACTTGCACCTTCCTAGCTGTTCCCTAACCATCCCTCTCTGAGCTAAAGGGGCCCTATAATGATTTAGAAAAATGAATTAGAACTTACATATGGTCCCCATGTAGGAGACTGGAAAGGCGGGCTCCGTGCTCCATGCATCCCCACTTGTGGTGTCCAAGCACTCCCCACTGGGCGTCATCCTTCTTGCTGCTTTGCCACCTCCATTTGAAATCTCCTGCTCTCTCAGCCAGTGTAATGCCCAGGCCGGTACATCATATCTGGCCTTGCACATTATGGGCCTGATCACGTGATCGGCCTGGTGCATTATGGGTCTGATCACGTGATCGGCCTGGCACATTATGGGCCTGATCATGTGATCGGCCCGGCGCATTATGGGCCTGATCACGTGATTGGCCCGGCGCATTATGGGCCTGATCACGTAATCGGCCTGGCGCATTATGGGCCTGATCGGCCCTGTTTCAATATGCGCATTGCGCATGTGCAGAGCCAGGCCGAACACATAATCAGGCCCATAATGCACCAGGCCGATCACTTGATGAAGCCCATAATGCTTCGGGCCAATCACGTGATCAGGCCTATAATGTGCTGGGCCGATCACGTGATCAGGCCCATAATGTGCTTGGCTGATCACATGATCACGCCCATAATGTGCCGGGCCGATCACGTGATCAGGCCCATAATGCATCAGGCCGGACATGACGTTCCAGCCCACGCATTACACTGGTTAAGAGGGTGGGAGATTCTAAATGGATGCGGCAAAGCAGCAAGAAGGATCACGCCCAGCGGGGCATGCTTGGACACCACAAGGAGGGATTCATAGAGCCCGGAGCCTGCCATTCCAGTCTCCTACATGAGGACCATATGTAAGTTCTAATTCATTTTTCTAAATAATTATAGGGCCCCTTTATCTCAGAGAGGGATGGTTAGGGAACAGCTAGGAAGATGCAAGGACAGCTAGTGATAGGAGAGAGGGCTAGATCCAGGTGTCAGGTTCCCTTTAACATATCACCAGCATGAACTGTAAGGCTATAAAACATTGTTCCTTTTCCAGGTACAGTTCATGGAACATGGGGTCACTGGCTCTTATATAGACCCGATGATGATATGCGGCCGGCCAATCACAGAAAAGTCAGTTGCCAACAGCATTACTGTGATTGCCAGGCAATTCCTGAATGTATAGTGGCTGAAAGTCAACCCCGAAACATGCACGGTGAGAAATTGAGCATAGTGCCCAAAAACCTGGATACTCCAACAAGTACAGAGTGTCTTGAACACTCTGATACTCGATCAAAAGCAGTTCTGAGCATGCTAGCACATCACTAATAGGCAACACTCAAATAAATTGCAAAAAAGTGTGGACTTCATTAGCCTTTGCAGCTTGGAAAAGTTCCGGTAGAAGGATTGAAATGTCGCCACATGAGCTAGTAAAGTCCAAATAGCTTTGCAATTTATTTGAGTGCTACCTACTTATATTTTAATATATTTAGTGTACAGAGTGGATATACAGTATGTCTAGAAGACTTTAGTTTTTTTTTTCTTGTGCTGCTTCATTATTAGATAGATACAGACAGACAGATACAGTTGAAACCAGAAGTTTATATACACTCTATAAAAAGACACATGTACATGTTTTTCTTAGCATCTGACAAATAAACCTTTCCCTTTTTAGGTTAATTAGGATTTCCATAATTATTTCTCAATGCCAGAATAATGAGAGAGAGAGAGAGAGAGGGAGAGAGAGACAGAGAGAAAGAGAGAGAGAAAGAAAGAATGTTGTAAGGCACTTTTATTACTTTCTGCAATATCAAATGTTTACATCCACTGAGATTACCTTGCCTTTAAACAATTTGGGACAGCGCACATGATGATGTCATGTGTTTGAAATTTTCTAATGGGAAATGAGAATTTCCAGCCATCATACTGCTCAGGAAGGAGATGGGTTCTGTATCCAAAAGATGAATGGCGTTTGGTTCGACATCTGCATATCATTCCAAGAACAAAAGCTGAAGACCTTGTGAAGATGACAGAGGAAGCTGGTAAGGTTGTGTCATTGTAAAACTATTACTTAAAAAAAAAGCCAAATTAATGTTTGCAAATGCACACAGGAAAAAAAGACCTACACTTTTGGAGACAAAACTAAAATTGAACTATTTGGGCCTAACTACCATCGTTACATTTGGAGGAAAAAAAGAGAAGTTTAAAAGCCTAAGAACATCATCCCAACTGTGAAACAGAGGGGTGGTCGCATTCTGTTGTGGGGTTGTTTTGCTGCAGGAGGGTCTCGTGCACTTCACAAAATAGATAGCATCATGAGGATAGAGGTATAGGTGGCAATACTGAAGCAAAATCTCAAAACATCAGCCCGAAGCAAACTGCCAAACTGGTTACAAAGTGGCTTAGGGATAACAAAGTCAATGTTTTGGAGTGGCCATTACAAAGCCCTGATCTCAATCCTATTGAAATTGTATGGCCAAAACTGAGAAGGCATGTGCAAGCAAGGCGACCTACTAATGTGGCGCAGTTACACCAGTTCTGTCAGGAGGAATGGTCCCAAATTCCTACCAACTTCTGTGAGAAGCTTGTGGAAGGATATCCAAAATGTATGACCCAAGTCATACAGTTTAAGGGTAGTGATACCAAATCCTAATGAAATGTGTGTAATCTTTTGACTTTGCAGAAAGTTATAAAATGCTTTAATATATGACCTCATTATTTTTCTGGCATTTGGCAAATATTAATAATTATGGTAATCCTAATTGCCCTAAAACAGAAAAGGTTTATTCTGATTTCATGTCAGATTGTGAGAAAAGCAATCATACGTGTCTTTTTATATAGTGTATGTAAATTTTTGGCTTCAACTGTAGAGGATGGATGGATAGGTAAGTAGATAGATAAATAAGTAGATTGATCAGATTTATTTCATAACAGCATATGTTTTTGTATTTAGCACATTTTGAGCACCATTATGCTTTGGCATTAAAGGTGTTAATAATTATGTTTTGCATAATGAATCAAAAATGACTCATGAAAGAAATTATTCCAAATTATTTTTCCCCCAAGGGCATTTTACTGTGTCTGAAGTAATGGAGCCTCATTTCTCATGGTTTATAATGTCAGCCAGTCACTGTAAATTATATTATTTCCAGTTACAGTATTTATATCCTCGCCTCTCATAGCCAATATGCAGGGTACAATTTATTCTAGGAGATATTTTATTCTCCTTACTTTCAATTTAGTGGGTATTAACTTCTAATTATTCTGATCAGTTTCAAACATGTGATTTTTTACATCACTCCTCTTAATTATAATTTCCTATGTCAACCATTTTAACCAATTTATACATATTTATAGATTTTTCCTATTATTTCCAAATGTAGCATATTTCTGACTTTATTAAAGAGTACCTCATATTACATGTGCATCATTTAACGTCGTATTTGTGTCAAATTACAGTATATGCTGAAAATGTCTGATAGATGGCTCCCATACAATGGAGCCCATTTCATGCCATCAGGAATGGACGGTGGCTCTCTGCATTCTCTTCTTTGAGAGGTTTCAATCTATAAGCTGGTAAAGAAGAATACCAGTCAGCTGTAGTAATGAATTTGCTTCTCATCACTGATTGATTGATGAATGCTAACATATGCCAATATACACAATGCCATTATTGGTAATGAATAGGAAGAGATGAAAATACACTAGGTGAGAAAGAGGCAATCTCATCATGAATAGGTCATAATGACTTATTATCTATTTGCAACTTTTAATCAAATGCTTAAATACATTTAGAATATTTTCTCATCAGCTGTATAATTACAATAGAGTATTCTAAGTTTAAAGGGAACCTGTCACCTGGATCTAAGCCCCTACACTATCACTACCTGTCCCTGCACCTTCCTAGCTGCTCCCTATCTATCCCTCTCTGAGCTAAATCCGCCCTATAAAGCAGCAGAAAAATAACTTATAACTTACAGAGGCTTTTGACTGAAAAGGCGGGCCCAGGCTCCATTCTGCCCTCCTCGATGCAGCAGCACACGCCCCGCTGGGCGGCGTTATTCTTTCTTCATCGCCGCCTCCTCCATTTGGAATCTCCCACCCACTTTACACTGTAAGGTAGCAGCTAGGATCGGCATGACAGAAGGCAGTGTCTCAGGTATTTACTCACACAGCACACAGTTTAATGGCACAGTTCAGGTATTCACAGACCTCCAGGTTCCGAGGTGCAGCCGAGTACAACCGCATACAATCCCAACAGCTGATATAGAAGCTCTGTACCTTCCCCCGGGTAGACTGTGTTAGGTCAGCACACAACCTTTCTCTCCTCCGTCCGCTCATTAGCCTCATGAACGTCCACTCTGAGAGAGCTCAGTGTTAAATCTTCACACAGCTCTCTACACAGCAGCTCCTGCTGCTGTCCTGACACACTCCACCCCCTCCCCACAGCCCAGGGCAACTCATATTATCTCCTATTCACCCGCACACCTGGGTGTCAGTGCTTTCAATCAGCACTCAGCTCCAATAGCAGCTCACCCTGTGTGTGCTGCTACCGAGCAGATGATACAATCTTCCATATGCTGTGTCCTGGTCAGTGCACAAATCGAGGTTGCATCACCACAACATGATAGGTGTAAAGCAGGCGGGAGATTGAAAATGGAGGAGGCGGCGATGAAGAAAGGATAATGCCGCCCAGTGGGGCGTGTGCTGCTGCATCGAGGAGGGGCAGAATGGAGCCTGGGGCCACCTTTTCAGTCCCCAGCCAAAGGGACTTCTGAAAGTTATAAGTTATTTTTATGCTGTTTTATAGGGCGGATTTAGCTCAGAGAGGGATAGATAGGGAGTAGCTAGGAAGGTGCAGGGACAGGTAGTGATAGTGTAGGGGCTTAGATCCAGGTGACAGGTTCCCTTTAAAGGGAACCTGTCACCCCAAATCACCCTTCTAAGCTCTTAATACATGTCCCTGCAGCATTACAATACATTCCTACACATCCCTTTGTGAGGTTTTTGCCAAATATGAAAGTGCAATAAAGTCGTTTGCAAACTTACTAAATCCTTGGCAGTGGGGCGTTCCCAAGCCTCCTTGTCTGCTAGGCGGGTCCCCTGTGCAGCTGTATTACGCCCTAATGGGCGTCATTTCAAAGTTCCTACGCGCGGGCACGATTTAGAACCTCGCGCCCGCGACGTCACGGTCATGTGATGCCGGGACGCGTCATTTCCGGGCGGCGGGGCGCTGTTGTATGACGCGCACCGGCCGACTTCAGCATGCGATCTGCGCATGCGCTGAAGTTGTCCAGTGCGCGTCCACAGAAAGAGGCAGGTGCGCAGACTCCAGTGAACTCCCCCTCCCTCCCTTTGTCCCCCTCCCTCCCTGTCTCTCGCTCCCGCCTCCCTCACTGTGTACCCCTCCCTGACTGTGACCCCCCCCCCTCCCTCCCTGTCTCTCGCTCTCTGTCTGTGACCCCCTCCCTCCCTGTGTCCCCACTGCTTCATGCAAATTAATAAAACACACATCTAAATATGTATATACACACTATATATGTGTGTGTATATGTATATATATATATATATATATATATATATGCATGCACATATATACTACTATAATACATATATATATGTGTGTGTAAATATGTAATTATGATCACACACATATACATTATTTATATATATATCTATTTATATAATCCGCAGTTTGAGATTTCGGGCGTTGTCGCCGAATCCCAGAATGCTTTGCGGTACTTTTTTGGGGGGGTCCAATACTCTTTTTGGGGGGTCCAATACTTTTTGGGGGGGTCCAATACTTTTTTTGGGGGGTCCAATACTTTTTTTAGGGGGTCCAATACTTTTTGGGGGGGTCCAATACTTTTTTTGGTGGGTCCAATACTTTTTGGGGGGGGTCCAATACTTTTTTTGGGGGGTCCAATACTTTTTGGGGGGGTCCAATACTTTTTTTGGGGCGTGCAATACTTTTTTGGGGGGGTCCAATACTTTTTTTGGGGGGTCCAATACTTTTTGGGGGGGTTGAATACTGATTGGGGCTGAGTGCTCGCAATGGCCGCGAAGCGGGCATTGCGAGTCGCTGGCCGAAAATGGAACCAGAGGCTCGGCCACAAAGTTAGCGATTTACCGCTAAGGCAGCGACTCGCTACCTGAGCGGTAAATCGCTAGCTTTGTGGCCGAGCCTCTGGTTCTATTTTCGGCCAGCGACTCGCAATGGCCGCTTCGCGGCCATTGCTCGCACAAAGCTAGCGACTCGCAATGGCCTCGCGGCCATTGCTCGCGCAGCTAACGACTCGCATTGGCCGCTACGCGGCCAATGCTTCGCCGTGGTGACGTCACAAAAGTGACAAAGCCACGGCGATTTCGGGGTCCGACACGATTTTGCCTACGGCAATTATAGAGTAGATATACATATACACACACATATATAGTGTGTATATACATATTTAGATGTGTGTTTTATTAATTTGCATGAAGCAGTGGGGACACAGGGAGGGAGGGGGTCACAGACAGAGAGCGAGAGACAGGGAGGGAGGGGGGGGGTCACAGTCAGGGAGGGGTACACAGTGAGGGAGGCGGAGCGAGAGACAGAAGGGGGAGGGGGACAAAGGGAGGGAGGGGGAGTTCACTGGAGCCTGCGCACCTGCCTCTTTCTGTGGACGCGCACTGGACAACTTCAGCGCATGCGCAGATCGCATGCTGAAGTCGGCCGTGGCGCGTCATACAACAGCGCCCCGCCGCCCGGAAATGACGCGTCCCGGCATCACATGACCGTGACGTCGCGGGCGCGAGGTTCTAAATCGTGTCCGCGCTAGGAACTTTGAAATGACGCCCATTAGGGCGTAATACAGCTGCACAGGGGACCCGCCTAGCAGACAAGGAGGCTTGGGAACGCCCCACTGCCAAGGATTTAGTAAGTTTGCAAACGACTTTATTGCACTTTCATATTTGGCAAAAACCTCACAAAGGGATGTATAGGAATGTATTGTAATGCTGCAGGGACATGTATTAAGAGCTTAGAAGGGTGATTTGGGGTGACAGGTTCCCTTTAACTACCTGCAACAATATGTTAGAATAGTCTTCAAATGACTTTACAATGATGCTTCAAAAAAGTATTTAAGAATCAGCAACTGCGTGGAGATCATGCAGCTGGAGAAGGAAAAACGCAGTTAAAGACTTCCCATATAAAAGACAGAGATGGTGTATAAACATCTGCGTTTCTCATTGCTTTATACACAGTGCTGAGCAAGCACCTTTCAAACAGTTTATAATGGCTCGGATGTTACCTTATCTTGCCTAAGCAATAATGGGTTTGCTGGAGCCCTGAACAAAGTAGGGGCTGCTGGGTCTTTGTAGACCCAGCGTAAGAAGGTTTATTTGCAGTACAAGAAGGAGGTTTTATTTTGCCATGCAACTAAGATTCTGACTCCCAGATTCAGGGAAAATTAGCAACAATAAAAATGTTTTTCAATCTTGAAATGGCCCTCACTAATAAAAAAAAAAAAGCTAGAAAAAAAGAAAAAGAACCAAACACGTGTCTTTTGTGGTCTTGGAAAAACTGTATAAAACAAACATATACTTATGATACTTCTTGTCTTTACATTTGCCAACAATATTGGCAATATTAATAACAAATCAGAACAGAAAAATGGCCCCATATATCATGAAATAAAAGACGCAAATGTTATTTAAATAATTAAATTAATAATTAGATAAGCACAAAAATTATAGCCCTTAAAATAGTATGTAAACAAAAAAGATTAGCGTGGAAAATGGGCCTGGGTCTTAAACTGCTTAAGTTCAAGACCATAATGTATAAAATGGTTATTTTTACTTAAAAATGTAATGTACAAAATCAATGCTATTTAGGAGTAAATATTAAATCCTCATGTTGCGTGATACAGAATATTTACTATATGGGTACACTGTCAATATGTCTGAAGAAATCGACGTATAGCAGCACATTGTGAGACTACATAGAAAATGACAGGTTTGCTTTCAATGCACATTTGCTAGATTGTTCAGATATTTTCAAGAAATGCACCACAGAACACTATATATTTAAAGCCATGTTTGTATTGTCAAGATTTCCTTTGAGGTTGGCGGATGTTTGTCTTAGAAATTACAAAATGAATGTCTTCGTATACATAGCGAATAGCAGTAGAGGCACATTTACTTGTATAATCTCTGCTGGATGCCACTTCAAAACACCTTTCAGGCATCTGAATATGATTTAAAATGAGAAACTTTATGAAATTTTACTAATCCTCAGAAAAAAATTCTGAAAATGAGTTACTTTGATCACTATTCTTACACCTAAAGGATACATGTACCAAGATTTCCCAGGTGTGTGTTACAATTAACTTTGTTTGTCAATTTTGTACTAAACCTTACAAATAAAGATACAGAACATGTCACATAAAAGCCTCACGTCAATGTCACTTAGTCTGTAATCTTCATGATGTTTTTTATGCTTTCAGATCAAAGTTTCAGTATCATCTGGAGGGGACTGCATACGCACTTATAAGCCTGACATTAAGAAAGGCAGATACAACAGCATTACTTTAAATGTAAAAACAAGCGTTGCTGACAATCTTCTCTTCTATCTCGGAAGCAACAAATTTGTAAGTAAACTGAATAGTTTTAAACATGCGATAGATAGATAGATAGATAGATAGATAGATAGATAGATAGATAGATAGATAGATAGATAGATAGATACTGTAGATGGATAGATAGATAGATAGATAGATAGATAGATAGATAGATAGATAGATAGATAGATAGATAGATAGATAGATAGATAGAAACATACTCATAGCCTAAAGTGTTGGCACCCTTCAAATTGTTCCAGAATATGTATTAACCCAGAGAGTTGTTGCAATTGCACATGTTATGTTTCACATAAGTTTATTTCCTTTATCTGTATTAGAGAAAAACAACAGAGTAAAAAATTATAAATTCATCATAGTTTTACACACAACCCTCCAAGATGGGCCAAACAAAATTTTTGGGACCTTACAAAATTTGAGCGTAAACAACCTTATTTCAAACATTGGGTGCTCATTCAAACTCACCAGGGGCATTAAACAGGCGTGGGCAATATAAAAATCACACCTGAACCCAGATAAAAAGGGCAGAAGTTGACTCAAAATTTGCATTGTGTGTCTGTGTGTGCCACACTGATAAGCAAGGAGTACTGAAAAAGGAGTAGAGAACTATCTAAAGAATTGACAACCAAATTTGTTAAAAAACAACAACATTCTTAATGTTACATGGGCATTTCCAGAGATCTTGATGTTCCTTTGTACATGGTGCGCAATGTAGTCTAGAAGTTTACAACCCAAGGCACTGCAACTAATCTCCCTGGACATGCAAAGCAGAGAAAATTCCCAATCAGGTTCCAAAGAAATTCATACTGTACTACAGGCTCAGTGTCAGTGTAAACTATCAATCAATATTTGAATAAAATTAAATGCTATGCCAAAAGACCCAGGAGGACCTCACTACTGACACAGACATAAAAAGTTAGGGCCCTTTCACATCAGCGTTTTTTGAAATTCGCGGCAGATGCGGTGAAAAAACCGCATCTGCCGCGATTACCGCATACCGGCTGCACTTGCGGCGCGGTTGCGGTAAACGCCATGCAAAGTATAGGCGTACTTGCGGCAAGTGCGGTTTTGCACTTGCGGCAGGTGCGGCCGCGAAAAAAAAACGCGGCTGACCGCGTTTTTTTTCGCGGCCGCACCTGCCGCAAGTGCAAAACCGCACTTGTCGCACCTGCCGCAAGTACGCCTATACTTTGCATGGCGTTTACCGCAACCGCGCCGCAAGTGCAGCCGGTATGCGGTAATCGCGGCAGATGCGGTTTTTTCACCGCATCTGCCGCGAATTTCAAAAAACGCTGATGTGAAAGGGCCCTTAGACTGCAGTTTGCTAAAATGTACATAAGCCAAAATCCTTCTGGGAAAGCAGTTCTCTACAGATGAGACTATGCAAGTTCTTTACAGAAGAGACTATAATAGAGCTTTTTAGTAGAGCATATCATTCTACTGTTTACCAAAAATGAATTGAAGTCTCCAAGAAAAACACAAGAACTACAGTCCAAATATGGTGGAGGGTAAAAGATAGTTTATAATACAATGACTAGAGATGAGCAAACTTTGGCCAAACATGTTCGACAGTTTCAAATCCGGACCGAATTTGGAAATGTTCATTAGGGCCCTCAAACCTGAACATTTGCTGAAAAGTCAGAAATTTGATTTTTGTTCAGTAACTGTTTGGATGTGTGTAGCTTAATATAGAACAGAAAAATTAATGCAAATGCACTAATGCTTCTGTTCTATGTCATACTGCACACACTGACAGACACAGCAGTCTTACTTGTCTCCCATTGCTCACTTACTTCCAGGGCCGCCCATTAAGCTTCCTGCATATTTACTGCACAGACTGGCAATGGCCAAACACAGATACTCACATTCTGTTAGAGAATATGTGATTAGCTGTTGCAATCAGACTGCATTTCAACAATCTGGTTGGTGTCTATGCTTGATTGTCATACACATTAGTGTATGTCAAGCAACTTACTGTCACAATGAGTAAAATAATTTAAAAAAAAAATAGGGCAGCTCAAATCCAAAAACAAAAAGTGGGTACAAAGCAATGCTGCAGGAAAGAGTCTAAAAATCCAAATGATATTCAACATGAAAAGCATGCAGCACTTCAATTCAAAGGTGCAATCTGTGGGTTTTAATGATCCATTCAGCTGAATGAATTATTGAATTTCCACTGATTGCACCTTTGAATTGGAGTGCTGCATGCTTCTCTTTGGTTAAGTGGAATAAATAAATATTTGAAAAAAATGCATAGGGTTTCCCTGTATTTTTCAGTCTAGCACAGATAAAGCAGACAGCTGGGAGCTGCTGCCCTCAGCTGCCTAATTTTACCTTGGCCAGCAAAAAAAATGCGTAGGGCTTTGCCCTATTTTCATTGCCAGCCAAGTTAAAACTAGGCAGCTGGGGCTGGTATTTTCAGGGCATTGAGTGCCCATTATTTGGGTCCCCAGGCTATAGAATAGCAGCCTTCGGCCACCCCAGAAATTGCTGCATTCATAAGTAGTGCCAATTCCTGGTGCTCTACCCGACTCTTCCAGCTGCCATGTAGCTGTTGCAAGCTGGGTAATAAGGGCTTAATGCCAGCTTTGTATTGCCAGCTGGTATTGGGCCCGAGACTCCTAATGCCAGGCCAATGTTAGACCCTGACATTAAGAATCTCAAGTAAATAGTAAAGAAGACACAAAACACATAGAAAAAAACATTTTATCAGACATAGAGTACAGACATATCTGTACTCTATCTTTATTACCCCCTCATACCCATCCTCAATCTTCTGCAATGTCTTCTCTCCCCTGGCTGGGTCAGCAGTGACTCACTAATGTCACCCAAGTATAGCTCGAGTAACCATGGTAAACGCTATGGTTAGCGCTTACCATGGCTACCACAGCTATCATCGGGTGGCCTAATGCAGGCTGTGGTCAGCTGATGTAATTGCCATGTCAGCTGATCCAGTCACCATAATAATCACGTCACGGGGGGGCGATTCCGGACGTTGTACATGTCGGACGCATAATCTGTGATCTCCGGCCCGGCGCCCTTTTCCAGAGCTGTAACGGCACTAACCGGCTCCAGTTTCCACTTCCCGGAGATAGCCCCCGCTCCGTGAATGCCTGGCGATGCCCCGAGGTGGTTCCCGGACCCACAGCATGTCCAAGAGGCTGACGGATTTCTTCCCGCCGGATCGTGTGGCCTCAGATGGCTCCAAGATGGCGCCTGCACCTTCTCAAGCCTCCTCTCTCCGCCGCTCACCTCGTGCGCAGGGACAAAGCCACCGGGAGGAACAGGGGGATGACTCCCCTCCGGTCACACAGCGATACTTGAGGGGTATGCTGGACTCTTTCTGCCAGTCTATCCAGGAGGACCTTAAAGGTATCGTTGGGGACCTGTGGGCTGATATGGCGGCAATGGGAGAACGAACAGGGCACCTGGAGTCGAAAATGTCAGAATTTGCATTAGCACACAATGAGCTTGCCGATGATTATCAACACGTCGTAGCGGAGGTGAATTCTCTGAAAGCTTCGATGTGGGCACTTGACGACAAACAACGCAGGTGCAACTTTAAGATCAGGGGAATGGAGGACGCTGACCCGGATGAAGATTTAACGTCGCTGATCCCTCCGTTCCTTGCACTGGTTCTCCCCGACGCGAAAACATCGGACCTGAGAATCGCTAAGGCGTTCCGTCTACCTCGCTCCCAGCGTATAAAACAGGATCTTCCGAGAGATGTTCTTGTGACTCTGATGGTGCCCTCAGTCAGGGAATCGCTCTTGCGTTCTCTCTGCGACACACCTCTAACGGCCTCTCCCTACTCCTCTTGGGCGATTTATCCGGATCTCTCGCCTGGCACGCTGGCCAGATGTCGGGACATTGCCCCGTACTGCAAGATCCTACTTTCATGCGGCATACAATATACGTGGGGCACCCCTGTCAGCGTAGTTTTTCGATACAAAGGAACTCGCCATACATTTCTGTCCCCCACTAAACTGAAGCGCGCTCTGGCGGACTGAAGGCTACCTCGCCACCCCAAATCGCCTCGCACAAACGATAGTGATCGACATGTAGGGGATTGCCCAGCTCTGGTGACACTGGAGCTTGACGGCTCAGGCTCTGGCGGAGACCGCCTGCTAAGGAGTTTATTGTATCCTTTCTATACCTGGATACCTCCGGACTTATTTCATTGTCTGGAGTTTGTGGTGGTGGGCTGCGAGTCTCCCCTTCCCCCCCTGTTGTTAGGGGAGGCGGACTTGCTATCATTGAGGCGTAGTCTTGCTGCCCACGCCCGCCCCTAGTTGCTCAGACTGAACTGAGCTTTGAATTGTTTACATTTTTGTGTCTTTTAAACATGTCTTTGCCTTCCTTCCAGTCTTTCCTCTCCCCCTTCTACCCTACTTCTTCTCTCACTTTCTTCTACCCTTATCATATCTCCCTCTCCTCTTCTAACTCAGGTTTCTCTACTTCCTCCCTGAGGGAGGGGGGGCACCCTTACATCGTAACGCCATGAGCTTTAAGATCTTGTCCCTTAATGCGCGGGGTTTGAATTCCCCAGCGAAGAGGTCTTTTCTGTGGAGGGTGGTCGCTCAGTCTCGTGCTGAGGTGGTGTGTGTGCAGGAGGCGCATCTACTGAAGGGGGATAACCGTAGACTTCATAATCCCAGGTACCCTAACATTTTCATTGCTAGCAATGCGTCGAAGAAAGCAGGGGTTTGCATAATGACGAGCTCCTCTCTTCAGTTTCAGCTGAAACGAGTTGTCTCGGACTCGGCGAATCGCTATCTCATTGTCAATTGCGAGATTGCAAGCGTGCCGTACACACTGGCGACAGTATATGCCCCTAATGGGGGACAATTCCGGTTCTTAAAGTCGCTTCTGGGTAAGCTGAAAGGGGAATGCAACGGCAGACTCATCATCTGTGGTGACTTCAATGCGGTCATGGAGGCAAGGCTTGACTCCTCGGCTTCGGTGAGGCGCAAACAGAGGGATCTACTCCCTCTATGCAGAAAGCGTCGCCTCCACGACATTTGGCGTTACCTCCATGCGGGAGAGAGGGACTATTTCTTCCTGTTGGACGACCTGTCCCTCGCGGATTGTAGAGGGGCAGAGGGGGGAACCATTACATGGTCTGACCATGCGCCGGTGTCTTTGGAGGTGGCGCTTGGCGGCGGGGGCAGCAGACCTAGGAGGTGGCGACTCTCCCCGTCTCTGCTGATAGACCAACGGATTTTGTCTGAGACTGAATCAGACATCAGACGATTTTTTCAGGAGAACGACACTGGTGATGTGTCTGAAAATGTTTTGTGGGCCTCTCATAAGGCGGTACTCCGCGGTCTCCTTCTTAGGATGGCTGTTCGTAAAAAGAGGATGAGGGATTCTCAGAGAATGGAATGGATAGCGAAGATTCAGGCGCTAGAATTGGAAAACAAAGCCTCTCCTACTCCGGCCTTGTTGGCTGAGATTAACAAGGCCCGCTCACAACTCCGGTTGCTTTTACTTTGCCAATATGAGACAGGGATGCGGAATCTAAAAACCCATTATTATGCCATGGGTGATAGGGCGGGTAAACTCCTGGCTAGGAGACTGAAAACCAGGTCTCTCCTATCGATGACCACTCTCATGCGTGACCCTCAGGGGGGTGAGGTTAGAGACCCTTGACAGATGGTGGAGGTGTTTGCCTCCTACTATAGACGGCTATATAACTTGTCTGGTGATACGGCAACCCCTCAGCCGACGGTCTCTGGCATACGGGATTTATTGGCTTCGGTGGAGCTTCCCAGGGTCTTGCCAGATGTCCTGGCGGAATTAAATTGCCCGTTCTCCACTGTGGAGATCCTTCGGGTCATTGCCTCGTTGAAGTCGGGTACAGCCCCGGGTCCCGACGGCTTTGTCAATTAATATTACAGGGCATTTGGAGACACCTTGGCACCGTTTCTTCTTAGAGTATACAACTCGTGGAGGGAGGCGGGCTCTATCCGTGCTGAGGCTCTAGAGGCAACTGTGACGAAAATACCCAAACCAGGGAAAAACCCGGAATTCTCTGAGAATTACCGCCCAATTTCTCTTCTCAACACAGATCTAAAAATCTACTCCAAGCTTCTAGCGACGCGGCTGGCTGAGGTGATACCCCAACTGGTTCACCCGGACCAGGTGGGTTTTGTGGCTCACAGACAGGCGAGAGATGGGACCCGGAGGATGATTAGCCTGATTGAATTGCCGGAAAAACGGGGGGTCCCCAGTGTATTCCTGTCTCTGGATGCCGAAAAGGCAGGGTGCACTGGGGATACCTCATGGAGGTCCTCAGGAAGTTCCGCTTTTCTGGTCCTATACTTTCCTCTATTATGGGACTATACACCCATCCTACCACCAGGGTTTTCTCCTCGGAGTTCCTCTCTGACCCATTTCAAATAACCAAAGGAACGAGACAGGGTTGTCCCCTCTCTCCTCTGATATATGCCCTTTCGGTGGAGCCTCTTGCTGCGAAGCTTCGGGCTGACTCAGATATACAGGGGATAGGTGTTGGGGGGAGAAGTCACGTGGTGGGATTGTATGCAGATGATATTATTACACACCGCGTTGAGGTGTGTCTTGTCAACTGGGTCCCTGGATCCCTTCCTACCTATTTTCTGGCACAATTTGGATACATTTTATGGGCTGTCTGATACCTGCGAGTAATGGAGAATGTAGGCCTATAGGAGCAAGGAAAGGTGTTACTTATTAGCAATCTTTGCCTGGTTGGAATCAAAATTAACCTCTTCAAGAATAGACTGGAAGGCTGAAATAGTACTGCATCTATTAATGTATGAGTATGGGTTCACCCCTATGTATGTACCATTTCCCACCTAGTTATCCGGTGTCCAAACATTCTATTGCTTTCTGATGTCAGCCTTCCAGTCTATTCTGAAGAGGTTAATTTTGATTCCAACCAGGCAAAGATTGCTAATAAGTAACACCTTTCCTTGCTCTATAGGCCTACATTCTCCATTACTCGCAGGTATCAGACAGCCTATAAAATGTATCCAATTGTGCCAGAAAATAGGTAGGAAGGGATCTAGGGACCCAGTTGACAAGACACACCTCAACGCGGTGACTGGTGGTTTATTAATGCGCATTTATAAAGCTAAGTGTCTTCTTTTACCCTTTTAGCTTAGCTACAATTTTCTTTTTTCATATTTAATCTCTAAATAGTGCTACTTATATTTATATAATTAAACTGTGTTTAAGTGCACTAACACTGATAGAAATAGTACTGCATCTATGAATGGTTGATCCTATCCTGTCTGCCCTTCGGCAGGCGTCGGATGCTCAAATGAATTCCCCACTATCGTGGATGGCGAGGATTCAGACATTCCGAATGATATGGCTGCCGCGTTTTCTGTATCTGTTTCGTTGCGTTCCGCTCTTGTTCTCTTCTAGAATATTGGGGCAACTCCAATCTCAGACCAACAGATTCATATGGGCCTCCAAGCGACAAAGGGTTCAAAGGAGGATGATGTGCCTGGGCTTGCGAGGGGGTGGTATGGGGGTCCCGGACCTGACTTCCTACTACAGAGCTTCCATTTTGGAGACCAGTAAGGTGTGGTGGCTGGGCTTGTCGGACCTGAGGTGGTACCACCTGGAGTCCAGTATGATGGGACACGGCTCTCTCCTCGAGGCGGAATCCTTAGCTCCAGTGCGGTACTCCCACAGTTTGGCGACATGAAAGCCCTATTGCACGTATGGAGACATGCCCCTCGAGCATGGACCAGGCTGCCACCACGCGAGATCTCCGTGAAGGCCCTTTTGTTACATATCCCGTCTTTACGCATAACCGACTGGACTGATGGGGGTTTGGTGTCTCTAGAGAATATTGCCTCTGGCTCTGGGATTATGTCATCGCGCGTCCTAGCTGAGATGCACCCACACCTAGCGCATACCTACTTTCAACTATGTCAGGTGACACACTTCCTCACTGCGCGTGATGTTGGGTTGTCCTTTGGTCCTCTCTCTCCCTCCTCCCTGTGCTCTTTCCTACTATCTCCTCCCGCATGTCGCAAAGGACTCTCGACACTTTATAACGCACTTCTTGAGGAAGGCTTGGCCTCGACCCCTTGATATAGGACTAAGTGGCAGGAAGATTTAGGCTTTGCAGCTGATGAGGAAGATTGGGTAGGAGCTGTGTGTTGTGTTCACAGGGCCACCAAGTGCATTAACCATCTGGAGCAACAGAAAAAAATCCATCTACGATGGTATACGCCACCGTCAGTGATTGCACATTACGACCCCACGGCCTTGCCTTTGTGTTGGAGGCTTTGCGGCCAGAAGGGGACACTTGCTCATATTTGGTGGTCCTGCCCGAAAATCGCTCAGTTTTGGACAGTAGTGGAGGCTCTGATGTCCTCTATTATGGAGGTGAGAATTCCCCTGTCCCCTCAGGCGGCAGTTCTACACCTGGGCTTAGAGGGTCTCCCTCCGGTGCAGCGTCACCTAGCTACGTATGTCCTGATAGTGGCGCGACAATGTATCACGTCGGCGTGGAAAGCTGCCTCCCCCCACGATGAGCGACCTCACTTCCCGCCTCAATCTGATTTTTACATATGAACACGCCCTGGCAATAGACTCCGCCCTGAGGCGGTATGTACGCGAGGCATGGCCTTTATGGGCAGCACATCCATTAGCGGCTCCTCTTCCGTAGTGTGAGGGGTCCCTGTGAGATTGGAGACATTCTCTGCATTCCCCTGGGTGCTTCCCCTCCCTCCCCCCTCCCCCTCATTTTTCCCCTCTCTCCATCTCTGGGCCTCCCCTAATTACTCTTCTTCCTCATTCCAACCTTCCATGCCCGTCACCTTTCCCCCCTCCCCTCTCTTCGTACTCTCCCCCTCTCCTCATTCTCTCTTGCATTGCCTTTGTTCATTTATACACTTTGTTTGATTTGGTCCAATGGGACTTAATTCATGTAGCTCGGAGTGCCATGTTGGTTATATCCGTGTCCCTGTTTTTGTTACTTATATGTTTCTCGGGAAAATATTTTCAATAAAAATCTATTGATGACAAAATAATCACGTCACCTGACCAGATTGGGCCAACTGATCTGGTCATGTGATGGGATTACTATAGTGACCGGATCAATTGACATGGCAATCACAGCTGCTAGAAAAGGAGAATTCGGGGTGACTTCAGTGTGTGAACGCTTACCCAGTCTCAGCTTTTGGTCAGCAGTCAGCTGCTGTGATTGAGAAAAATAAAGTGAAGGTGTGCTCCACCACCCAATATTCACGGACTCCCAGGCTTCCGGATTAATGGTAGGTGACCATCCATATATAGAAAAGGAGAATTCCGGTCCCACCAAGGCGGTTTAAATCCTTTATTATATGGTAAATGTTACAGATGCCCCCCGAAGGGGAGAAACACTAAGTAAAACTCCTTATTCGTTAGTACATCCGTATAAAAAACAGTGTATTATATCTACACATTAAAAACCTAGAGAAACATAAACCTATTAACACTTCAATTGATTATTTTAGGAACATATTAACCCCTAAGTTGTTTATTAAGTGCAATTTAAATACTGTTTGAAGTTTATTTCATTCCTCTTATTATATATATCTATGATTCCTATTATTTTCCTCACCTCTTATTTGATTTTTGAATTGGCTATGCATTATTCATATAACTCTAATGCAATGTCAAATCCCTTTTATCACACTCGGTAAGGAAAAATAGATTATTTTATAATCAGAATATTAGATCTACATGTGGCGCCCCACTATGTAGGTGCCACAAAAGGGGTACTGCACCCAGAAGAGCGGTGTAGTACTCCACTGTAATTGGGAATATGGTCACTAGATGGAACCCTAGAGCTGACACCCACACATTAAAATAGTGGGTGGGAAGGACCCCGGGAGGGTCTTAGCGACCTCTAGAGGGAAGCAAAGAGCTCAGTCAAGTCAGTCAAGTCAGAGAGTCGGAGGAGGGAGTGTGGAAGGAGCCAGGCAGCCAGCCTGAAGGAAACAGGAGGGCCATCTCGGCTGAGAGGCCCAAGAAGTAAAGATTCCAAAGAAGGAGAAAGAAAGCAAGGAAACTCCTAGACGCAGAGTTAACTTGAGTGGGGAAGTGAGTAACGGAAAGAGTTTGCCCCTTTGAAAGTAAACCGGGTACCGGAGTCCGCACCTGTGAGATCCTCTAAGGCTCACAGAATATCCGCTAAACAGGGATACTGTATATACGGCCCTGACTCCCAAGGAGCCCACAAGAGGGAAGCCAGAATCGCAGTAGGCGGCTGCGGCATTCAGTAAAAGGTTAACTCGACGGGTACAAAATGGGAGAGGAGACAGAACAAGAAGCAGCAGGAGGCCAGATCATCTGTAGGAGATCAGGCTTCATAACACTGGGAACAGAAAAGAAGGAAAGGAAAGGAACATAAAGGAGGGTTCCATCTTCAGCCAGAAATCCTAATTGCAGCCTGGAGCATTTGCCAAAATACCATCTGACTACTGCTGAATTGTAAAGTTGAATGAAGGAGTTCAAGTAAAAGTTACCCAGTGAAGCTTTGACTCTGCTGCATCCTTTCTATATAAACTGCTTTATTACAGCATGACTGCCCCGGTGGTCTAGTCCCGCTTGCGGGGACTAATCCATCTAAGCCGCAATTCCATCGACCACCGGAGGACTGTGGTGGCGCTGGTGAGCATCACCAGACTCAGCAGGTGGGGTCAAGAAGACAACAACTTTGTACATAATCCCCTGTAAATAGTTATCCCCATTTTCAGTTGACCCCCAGGGCCACGGCTTCGGGATGGCCACCCGTGACTTCCCGAACTGAACCCGAGCCCGAGAGCCGAGTACCCGAGCCCTGGGTTCGCATCAACTTCTGACATCACGAACAGGATATCGTGCCTGGTACCACCGGGTACTGTGTGCTTTGAATTGGACTTAAAATTGACTTTTATTGACTTTGCACAGTGCCAAGATGGATTCCCGCCATTGCCGTGTGGGGACCCAAGATGGCGCCGACGCCATGAAGTAAACGACATGTGCAGGCCCGGGGGAGTGCCTCAGCCCCTAGAAGAAGGAGGGCCTAGCCAGTGGCGCGAAAAAGTGTGGCCGCCCCGATTGCCATCAATCAGGGGGGGCGGCTCACAGGAAGTTCCAGGGGAATGCCCGACCATGGCTGTACAAGTCGGAAGAGAAGGACAGACGCCATCAGACTCCTTTGTACCCAGCAACATGGCAGCACCCCGATGGAGAGACGTCGTCCGTGAGCTGAAGGAGCAGACCCAAGCCGAGTGAGGCGATTCAGCAGCTGCGTCCCTGCTCACGCTAGAGGGGGATGCGGACTACTGGCTGGAAGTGTTCACCCGGCTCCGGCAGGAGATGGAGCAGACGATGACGTGGGTGTGCCGGCGGTGAAGCGCGGATCGGACCTACGAGCTGTCGGAGGGAAGGACAGCCCGTGAGACGCGGGAGGCAGAGATTGCGGCAAGAGCTGTGGAGCAGTACTGCACCTCCCTTCCACCACCAGCAGATACCCGGGACGAGGGGACACAGAAGGAGCCCCCGACACCACCACGGTCCCAGGCCAGCAGCACTCCCCGGCTGGAGACTGCACCCACATCTGCACCAGAGCCCGCCATACCAGACGTGGAGATAGAGGAGCTCTATGAGGAACCTGAGGAATATAACTACTACGATGACAACTACGAGTAACCGGCTGGAGCCTCAGGAGGAAGCAGCCCGAAAGCGGCGTGGTGGACCACCTGGCAGCAGCACCGCCAAGGACCCCCCCGCCATCTTGAACACTGCGGAGGTATGTGTGATCCCCAGACATCACAGAAGCAGCCCCTCACCGCCCCCATACCAGTCCCTGCACAGCACCCGGCCACTCCAAGAAGAAAGGAGCCAGGTAGCAAGGCACAGGGAAAGGAAGGATTGGTACCAGAGGGAGTGCGCTACTAAGAGACTAAGGGATGAAGCCGCGCCTTACCCCCCACTGCCTATAGAACTGTGTAAAACAGGCACGGTCATCTCAGTGTATCACAAGGACGGTTGGGGTTTCTTGAGGGAGCCCGGCTTGTTAGATGACATTTTCTTTTCCCGGCGGGATGTAGAATCATTCTTAAGAAAAGGACACCCCCGAGAGACTTGTATTGAGGCAAACAAGTGACGTACGAACGCTATCCTGCCCCTTTGGGATGGTTCGCCATCAGGATTTCTCGCATTGACTAATGATGATCTCCATACAATAGACTCCCAAAGTGAGACATTGTTTCCCTGTGAAAAGTCCCCTTTTTGCTTGAAGAACTCCCTGAATGAAGAATGTGTCCCTGGCGACACTGAACTTTTTATTGAACTTTTTCCCCGTTAACCCCTGATATTGTGTGAAGAAGAGCGGCCCAGCAGTGATAACGCACACTGGACAGTGTAGGACTAAAGATTACCACTGGGCCCGCATGCTGAAGTCAGTCCCGTTGGGCCAGAGTGAATATTGTGTGTTTTATATATGTGAAACGTTTTAAGATATGTGCCTTCCCGGACGGGGAAGAAAATCCAAATATTCATGCTAGTATATAGTTTACCCGTTGGTTTGCATAATTATAAAAATGTTTTTCAATTCCCGAAGGGTGAATGTGATGCTCGGGGATGAGTATGTTCAATCAAGGGGGAGTGTGGCGCCCCACTACGTAGGTGCCACAAAAGGGGCACTGCACCCAGAAAAGCGGTGTAGTACTCCACTGCAATTGGGACTATGGTCACTAGATGGAACCCTAGAGCT
This sequence comes from Allobates femoralis, assembly GCA_033576535.1. NCBI lineage: Eukaryota > Metazoa > Chordata > Amphibia > Anura > Aromobatidae > Allobates > Allobates femoralis. The sequence continues at coordinate 352,121,323 of JARQOC010000001.1, forward strand.
GACACCCACACACTAGAATAGTGGGTGGGAGGGACCTCGGGAGAGTCTTAGCAATCTCTAGAGGGAAGCAAAGAGCTCAGTCAAGTCAGTCAAGTCGGAGAGTCGGAGGAGGGAGTGTGGAAGGAGCCAGGCAGCCAGCCTGAAGGAAACAGGAGGGCCATCTCGGCTGAGAGGCCCAAGAAGTAAAGATCCCAAAGAAGGAGAAAGAAAGCAAGGAAACTCCTAGACGCAGAGTTAACTTGAGTGGGGAAGTGAGTAACGGAAAGAGTTTGCCCCATAGAAAGTAAACCGGGTACCGGAGCCCGCACCTGTGAGATCCTCTAAAGCTCACAGAAAATCCGCTAAACAGGGATATTGTATATACGGCCCTGACTCCCAAGGAGCCCACAAGAGGGAAGCCAGAATCGCAGTAGGCGGCTGTGGCATTCAGTGAAAGGTTAACCCGGCGGGTACAAAATGGGAGAGGAGACAGAACAAGAAGCAGCAGGAGGCCACATCATCTGTAGGAGATCAGGCTTCATTACACTGGGAACAGAAAAGAAGGAAAGGAACATAAAGGAGGGTTCCATCTTCAGCCAGAATTCCTAATTGCAGCCTGGAGCATTTGCCAAAATACCATCTGACTATTGCTGAACTGTAAAGTTGAATGAAGGAGTGCAAGTAAAAGTTACCCAGTGAAGTTTTGACTCTGCTGCATCCTTTCTATATAAACTGCTTTATTACTGCATCACTGCCCCGGTGGTCCAGTCCCGCCTGCGGGGACTAATCCATCTAAGCCGCAATACCATCGACCACCGGAGGACTGTGGTGGTGCTGGTGAGCATCACCAGACTCAGCAGGTGGCATCAAGAAGACAACAACTTTGTACATAATCCGCTGTAAATAGTTATCACCATTTTCAGTTGACCCCGGGGCCACGGCTTCGTGATAGCCACCCGTGACTTCCCGGACTGTACCCGAGCCCGAGAGCCGAGTACCCAAGCCCTAGGTGTGCGTCATATACTTCTTTTTTTGTATTTTTTGCTTTTTATTTTTAACTTTTTAATTTTACACCAAAATGTATATGTACAAGCCCTATTATTAATACATATATTTAATATTGCACTTTCTCTTGTTGAACAAACTTAATAAAAATAAATAAATCGCTCTTGAAATTTAGACCACGTGAAATGTGTGCGTCAAGTTGTAAAATCCATATTTTTTCCCTATCATGTAATTTTCTGTCCCAATTTCTTCCACGATATGGCCGAGATACCCTATCTATTCCTTTTATATTTAGATGGCTAAGATCACCTGCATGTACCTCTCTGAAATGCCTGGATAATCGAGATGAGCGAGAATGCTTGTCACTACTCGGTACTCGCACAAATATCTCGGTACTCGGGGTACTCGGCGAGTACCGAGTAATCTCGCGATACTCTTGCTATGATCGGGGTCCACCTCCCTGCATGTTGGTGCTCTTTTCAGAGCCAGCCCGCATGAAGGGATGGGCAGACAGACACTGAAATACCACAGCCATGTTGGTTGTGGCATTACAGTGATTGGCTGGCCGCACGGCGTCATCAGGTCTTTATAAGACCTGACCGCGCTGTGCTCGTCACTCTGCGCCATTAGACAGCCAGTGCAGGGAGAGCTGCTGCTGATTGAGGGACAGATTTGTGGCCTTTGAGCTAGTGTAGGCGCAGGGCTGCCAGTCTAATTACCACAACAGTCCTTCTGAGGACTAATAGAGCAGTATACAGGCAGGCAGGGAGGCAGGGTATATACCAAACTTCGCTGTGCCAGTATACCAGCCTGCATCGCATCTGGGGCAAAAACATGCTTTTAGGGATTTATTTAGCTCACTATAGGAAGGAGTAGGTTTTAGCTCAAATTAGGGTACACCAAAAGCCTTGTGCTAAAAACCAACGCTCGTCTGCACTAATTTTGCATCTAACTGCTGCTACTCTAGGTTGCAGCGTTAATTAGGGTACACCAAAATCCTCGTGCTAAAAATCTACTCTTGTCTGCACTAATTTTGCATCTAAGTGCTGCTACTGTAGCTTGCAGCGTAAATTAGGGTACACCAAAAGCCTTGTGCTAAAAACCTACTCTTGTCTGCACTAATTTTGCATCTAAGTGCTGCTACTGTCAGTTGCAGCGTAAATTAGGGTATGCCAAAAGTCTCGCTATTGTAGTCAGCGTTTGTGTCTGACTAGTCCACCTGCAGGGCCTTAATTTCAAAACTTAGGGTCGTGTAAAAACAATCTTGTCTTCACTAATTTTGCATCTAAGTGCTGCTACTGTAGGGTGCAGCGTTAATTAGGGTACACCAAAAGCCTCATGCTAAAAACCTACCCTTGTCTGCACTAATTTTGCATCTATGTGCTGCTACTGTAGGTTGCAGCATTAATTAGGGTACACCAAAACCTCATGCTAAAAACCAACTCTTGTCTGCACTAATTTTGCATCTAAGTGCTGCTACTGTAGGTTGCAGCGTAAATTAGGATACACCAAAACCTGTGTTAAAAACAACTCTTGTCTGCACTAATTTTGCATCTAAGTGCTGCTACTGTAGGTGCAGCATTAATTAGGGTACACCAAAAGCCTCATGCTAAAAACAACTCTTGTCTGCACTAATTTTGCATCTAAGTGCTGCTACTGTAGGTTGCAGCGTAAATTAGGGTACACCAAAAGCCTCGTGCTGAAAAACACTCTTGTCTGCACTAATTTTGCATCTAAGTGCTGCTACTGTAGGTTGCAGCGTAGGGATGGGCGAATCTACTCGTTACTATCGTACTCGCGAGTAGTGGATTCGCCGACTCGTTACTGGTGAGTAACGGGATTGCCGCACAGTAACGATCCGGTCCCCCCGTCAAGTTAGACTGCTGGGATGCGAGCAGGCAAGGTGGAAAATCCTTTCTCGATTCGCTGTTGTCTCAGTGGCTCGGGTCGCGGTCTAGAGCCGCTCTCCTGGACGACATCTATGTGACACAGAGGTAGTGGCAAGTTGTTCTCAGTTGTCACTCCCTGTGCATGCAGTATATCTATACAGGTTGAAGGTGATCGCGTTTGGTTACGTCGGAGAAGGGATTTTATAAGAGAGTCCTAATGGCTTTTTTTATTAAAAATTTTTCTGTTGTTTTTTTTTAAACAAATATAGAAATTCATGCGGTCATGTCGATATTGGCCTTTTATGCAGGGCATATGGTGCCTCCAAACTTGGCTTCCCTGCCTAGGCAATACTAAAGACCCCCTGCTTCAATGGCACTTTTCTTGAAAAGGCTCTGCACACTATATTGCAGGGACTCTTGGTGCCTCAAACCTTTGCTTCTCTAGGCAATACTTAAAAAGGACACACTTGATTACAATGGGCAATTTTTTATAAAAAGTCCCTATGCACGCCTCTATTCAGTGGCATCTTGGTGCCTACCAAACCTTTGCTTCCTGCTGTAGGGAATATACTTACAGCAGACACACTTGCTTAAATGGCCACATTTTTTTTAAGGCACTCATGCAGCCTCTATCCAGGGGCATATTGGTGTCTCCCAATTTTGTGGGTTCCCTGCCTGGGCAATACTAAAAAAGACCCACTTGTTTACAATGGGCACATTTTTTGAAAAGCCCTCATGCATCCTCTATGCAGGGCATCTTGGTGCCTCCAAACCTTGCCCTTCCCTGTCTAGGGCAATACTTAAAAAGACACACTTGCTTACAATGGGCACTTTTTTTGAAAAGGCCCTCATGCACGCCTCTATGCAGGGGCATATTGGTGTCTCCAAACCTTTGGCTTCCTGCCTAGGGCAATACTAAAAAAGACACACTTGCTTACAATGGGCACTTTTTTGAAAAGGCCCTCATGCACGCCTCTATGCAGGGGCATCTTGGTGCCTCCAAACCTTTGGCTTCCCTCTAGGGCAATACTAAAAAAGATGACACTTGCTTACAATGGCACTTTTTTTGAAAAGGCCCTCATGCACGCCTCTATGCAGGGTATCTTGGTGCCTCCAAACTTCGGCTTCCCTGCCTATGGGCAATACTAAAAAAGACACTTGCTTTACAATGGGCCATTTTTTTTAAAAGGCCCTCATGCATGCCTCTATGCAGGGACATATTGGTGCTCCAACTTTTGGCTTCCCTGCCTAGGGCAATACTAAAAAGACCCACTTACTTGCAATGGGCACTTTTTTGAAAAGGCCCTCATGCATGCCTCTATCAAGGGCATATTGGTGCTCCAAACCTTTGGCTTCCCACCTAGGGCAATACTAAAAAAGATACACTTGCTTACAATGGGCACTTTTTTGAAAAAGCTCTCATGCACGCCTCTATGCAGGGGCATCTTGGTGCCTCCAAACCTTCGGCTTCCCTGCCTAGGGAAATACTACAAGCAGACACACTTGCTTACAATGGGCCCATTTTTTTAAAAGGCCCTCATGCACGCCTCTATCCAGGGGCATATTGGTGTCTCCCAATTTTGGCTTCCCTGCCTAGGGCAATACTAAAAAGACCCACTTGCTTACAATGGGCACTTTTTTGAAAAGGTTTCTCATGCATGCCTCTATGCAAGGGCATCTTGGTGCCTCCAAACCTTTGGCTTCCCTGCCTAGGGAATATATACAGCAGACACACTTGCTTACAATGGGCACTTTTTTTTAAATTGCTCATGCATGCCTCTATCCAGGGCATCTTGGTGCCTCCAAACCTTTGGCTTCCCTGCCTAGGGCAATACTAAAAAAGACACACTTGCTTACAATGGGCACTTTTTTTGAAAAGGTCTCATGCATGCTCTATGCAAGGGCATCTTGGTGCCTCCAAACCTTTGGCTTCCCTGCCTAGGGAAATACTACAGCAACAACACTTGCATTACAATGGCCACATTTTTGTTAAAGGGCCCTCATGCACGCTCTTCCAGGGCTATGGTGTCTCCAATTTTTGCTTACCATGCTTAGGCAATACTAAAAAAAGACCCACTTGCTTGCAATGGGCACTTTTTTTGAAAAGGCCCTCATGCACGCCTCTATGCAAGGGCATCTTGGTGCCTCCAAACCTTTGGCTTTCCTGCCTAGGGAAATACTAAAAAAGATACACTTGCTTACAATGGGCACATTTTTTGAAAAAGCCCTCATGCACGCCTCTATGCAGGGGCATCTTGGTGCCTCCAAACCTTTGGCTTCCCTGCCTAGGGCAATACTAAAAAAGACACACTTGCTTACAATGGGCACTTTTTTGAAAAGGCCCTCATGCACGCCTCTATGCAGGGCATCTTGGTGCCTCCAAACATTTGGCTTCCCTGCCTAGGGCAATACTAAAAAAGACCCACTTGCTTACAATGGGCAAATTTTTTGAAAAAGCCCTCATGCACGCCTCTATCCAGGGGCATATTGGTGTCTCCCAATTTTTGGCTTCCCTGCCTAGGGCAATACTAAAAAAGACCCACTTGCTTACAATGGGCAAATTTTTGGAAAAGGCCCTCATGCACGCCTCTATCCAGGGGCATTGAAGTGCCTCCCAACTTTTGGCTTCCGTGCCTAGGGCAATGCTACAAAACACACCCTTCCTTATAATGAGCACATTATTTAAAGAGGCCTTCATTTACGTCTCTTCCCAGGGGCATGGGAGTGCTACACAATTTAAAAAAAAAAATCTTTCATATAATCCAAAAAACTAACATACACCAACTCTGTCTCACAAGTGGGTATGAGCCCTTAATATTGTTTCCATGAAAATCCGATTTGGTTTCATTTTGTAATGTTTTCTTGACAGTTAGAGATGGGCGAATCCTAAATTACTCGGACTCGCTAGACTGTAACGAGTCTGAGTCCAGGACTCGCTACTCGTTGCGAGTCTAGCGAGTCCAATGTAAATGAATGGGGAGGCGAGTATTGCAGTGATTCCTCTGCTGCCGGACCCTATAAGGGGTCTGGCAGCAGAGGAAAAACCTGCAAATCCCCCTGTTATTCTTTTAAAGCCAGCAGCAAAAAGCCGCTGGCTTTTAAAGAATAATAATAAAAAAAAAAAAGATTGAAGGGGGGAGGGGGGAAGGGGGGGTCAGGGGGGTGAGGGGGGAGAGGGGGGGTGCACCGGCCCGGCCGGCTACTTACCCCTGCCTCCGCCGCCGCTGCCGCCTCAGCCGCAGACTCGCTCCCCGAGTCTCTCTGCTTCTGTTTCCGGAGATTCCCGAATGGTGACAGGAGCAGTGAATAAATTAACTTGCGTCACTGCTCGGGAATCTCCGGAGCAGAGCGAGTCTGGCTGACAGCAGAGTTCAGCTCAGGTCCTAATGCCCTGAGCTGAACTCTGACTGTTTAGTCAGTTCTCAGCTCTGCTACATCCCTGTCTGTCTAAGCACAGACAGGGAAGTAGCAGAGCTGAGATTGCGTTTTGGACTACGTCGGACGGAAGAGGATTTTTAAAATAAAGATGGAGTCCCTAATGGCTTTTTTGTTTTATTTTTAATAAAAAATTTTCTCTGTGTTTTTTTTTTATATTGATTACTGGAAATTCATGGCGGTCATGTCTAATATTGGCGTGACCGCCATAAATTTCGGGCTTAGGGCCAGCTGATAATACAAAGCTGGCCCTAACCTCTTAATTACCCAGTGAGCCATTGCCACCAGGGCCACTGGAAGAGCGGGGTTCAGCGCCAGAGGATGGCGCTTCAATGAACGCGCCATCTTCTGGGGCGGCTGCGGGCTGCAATTTGCAGCGGGGGGTGCCCAGAAAGCTTGGGCATCCCTGCGCTGCGGATTCCAGCCCCCAGCTGCTTAGCTGTACCTGGCTAGACATAGAAATTGCGCGGAGCCCCACGCATTTTTTTTTTAATTATTTCATGAAATTCATGAAATAATAAAAAAAAGGGCTCGCCTATATTCTTGTGTCCGGCCAGGTACAAATAGGCACCTGGGGGTTGGGGGCAGCCCGTTGCTGCCTGCTGGATCTGGCTGGTTCCAGAAATACGGCGAAGCCCACGTGAAATTTTTCTGAAAAATCCATAAAACAATACTAAAAAAGGGACTGCCTCTTTATTAACCCCTCCACCATGGTCGAGGGGTTAGTAAAGATGCAATCCTTTTTTAGGATTGTTTTATAGATTTTTCAAAAAAAAAAAATTACGTGGGCTTCGCCGTATTTTTGTAACCAGCCGGATCCAGCAGGCAGCGACGAGCTGCCCCCAACCCCCAGGTGCCTATTTGTACCTGGCCGGACACAAGAATATAGGCGAGCCCTTTTTTTTATTATTTCATGAATTTCATGAAATAATAAAAAAAAAAATGCGTGGGGCTCCGCGCAATTTCTATGTCTAGCCAGGTACAACTAAGCAGCTGGGGGCTGGAATCCGCAGCGCAGGGATGCCCAAGCTTTCTGGGCACCCCCCGCTGCAAATTGCAGCCCGCAGCCGCCCCAGAAGATGGCGCATTCATTGAAGCGCCATCTTCTGGCGCTGAACCCCGCTCTTCCAGCGGCCCTGGTGGCATTGGCACGCTGGGTAATAAAGAGTTTAGGGCCAGCTTTGTATTATCAGCTGGCCCTAAGCCCGAAATTTATGGCAGTCACGCCAATATTAGACATGACCGCCATGAATTTCCAGTACTCAATATAAAAAAAAAACACAACACAGAGAAAAAATTTTTATTAAAAATAAAACAAAAAAGACATTAGAGACTCCATCTTTACTCCAAAAATCCTCTTCCGTCCGACGTAGTCCAAAAAACGACATCTTCACTGCCACAAACCCTGTGCATACATATACATATCTATGCACAGGGAGTGAGCAGGCTGAGAACTCTCTCAGCTCTGCTACATCTCTGTGTAGGCGGGCTCTAGGACCCTGGAGCTGCCGCAGCCAGCAAGTCCCAGAGCCCAGCACACAGCACATAGCAGAAGCCGGAAGAGAGGTAAGGAGCATTTCTCCCCCCTCTCTTCCTTTCGCTCCCTGCGGACTCGTTACTGACATGTGAGTCATCCCTGAGATTATCCACAGTGTAACGAGTCGGGCGAATCCCTTACTACTCGGCGAGTACCGAGTAGGTAACGAGTTAGATTCGCCATCCCTATTGACAGTCCGTAAAAGTGGCGTAATAGTCTGACAACATTGTTGACATCAGTGACCTTGGGGTCTGAAATGCTTCAAGGGGTCTTCCCCATGCTGTTCCCATATCTTTCAGCACTGCCCTGATACTTTTGTGACATTTTTAGAGTTTTTCCATGCTGCCGGGGGTCATGTCAGAAAAATACTCGTGTCTCCCATAAGATAACATTGGGCTCGTTGCTCGGGCCGAGTACACGAGTATCTTGGGATGCTCGGCCCGAGCTTCGAGCATTTTAGTACTCGCTCATCACTACTGTACAAGTCAGACATTCCAGTTTTCATAGTTGTGGATTGTTCAGATGTTCAGAAATCCTGATTTTTAAAGCCCGGATAGAGCAACCGATGTAATACTTTTTAGATTCAGTACATGTGGCCATATAGACCACATGTGTGGTATTACAATTTATATAACTTTGAATAGGATAATTCTTTTCCTGTCCATAAATTCCTAAGATCAGCTCCAAATCCACATATTTACACATACTGCATTTCATTCCTCCACATTTATACATTCCTTTATGGGTTAACCATATGGGAGATGTATTTGTTTCTCTGAAAACACACTTGGTGAAATGGTACTAGTTATATCTATATATTGCAAGGTGCTATTGGACTAAGGTCCTATATAAGGTAATTGTTGTTATCACACTCCATTGCTTGAGGAAGATAGCTGGTCTATCGAAACGCGTTGCATATTAAAGTGTGGAAGCTTAAAGGGATCCTGTCACCCCCAAAAACCTCTAAACCTATTAAAAGCTGTCCTAGAGCATATTAACACTTTCCTACACTTTTTAGCTCCTAAATGCACATAGTCAAAGTGAATAAAAACGTTATTATAGTACCTCATTACTGATGAAATGAGTGACTATGGTATTCATAGTCACTCATCCAGGCTGCCCCTCTTCATCATATCACGCCTGAATAGGCGTGATCTACATCAGAGATTCAAATTCGCGCCTCCTGCGCGCCTCCGCTCTCCTATTCCGGCCGGCTTCAGTGTGGGGCTGTATGACGCGATCCGCGTCATTCCAGGCGCCGGTGACGTATTTACACCGCGCCGCTGTTAGCTTCAAGTCCCGCACTGCGCATGCGCATGCGCAGTGCGGGACTTGAAGCTAACAGCGGCGTGGTGTAATACGTCACCCGGCGCCGGAATGACGCGGATCGCGTCATACAGCCCACACTGAAGCCCGGCCGAATAGGAGAGCGGGGAGGCGCGCAGGGAGGCGCGAATTTGAATCTCTGATGTAGATCACGCCCATTCAGGCGTGATATGATGAAGAGGGGCAGCCTGGATGAGTGACTATGAATACCATAGTCACTCATTATCATCAGTAATGAGGTACTATAATAACGTTTTTATTCACTTTGACTATGTGCATTTAGGAGCTAAAAGGAGTGTAGGAAAGTGTTAATATGCTCTAGGGACAGCTTTTAATAGGTTTAAAGGTTTTTGGGGGTGACAGGATCCCTTTAATAAAGGTGTGTATTGCTACTAACACCCAGTGCCTTAGCGCTTCTTAATACCGCTGTATTATTTTTTTCATATGGACTAGCTATATCTCGTCCTTTTTGGGATAACTTGCCAGCCCGATCTCAGTATATTCTGTAGTGACTCGTCTTGGTAAAGAATGGGTATATTTTTATTAAAATTCCCTTGATGTTATTAAACTCACTGCAATAAGGTGTAGAAGAGATAAGTTTAGAGGATGTATTGTTTTTCTTATAAGTTTTTCTTGTAGCAAAGATTCTCTATCTTTTCCTTCTACTACGGTTTGGCTCTCTCAATCATCCATTTTTATACCCTCTTTCTCTCAATCTTTTTATCATTATCGTAGTCTCTTTTTCATAGAAGAATAAGGAGTTTTACCTCTGAAACGCGTCTAGTGTTTCTCCCTTCTGGGGCATCTGTAACATTTAACATATAATAAAGGATTTAAACCGCCTTGGTGGCACCGGAATTCTCCTTTCTATATATGGATGGTCGCCAACCATTAATCGGAAGCCTGGGAGTCTATGAGTATTGGGTGGTGAACACCTTCACTTTATTTTTCTCAATCACAGCAGCTGACCGGTGTGGTGCCATTGCTCTAGGGTAAGATAGGGACATGAAACTGAGACACACCATCTTACACCCAACACCATTCCCAACTCCAGACCAGGATATGATGGACGGAAGAAACTCACCTAGAGCAGACACCATCTTCTGGCTGAAGCAAAGAGTAGGCAAAGGGGGAACACAGTAAGAGTTGGAGTTAGAGTGAGGAGGAAGCAGCAGCAACATGGAGTTCTATGGGATGCTGGAGCTGGGGCTGAGAGGACCAGTAGGTAGGTTGCCACGAAACCCCGGGCCAGAGATAACCCTGAGTCTACAGGCAACTTCCAAGTCATGGTAGCAGAATTAGGCAACTGCATGAGGGGACCAGCCTCAATCTAGCGTGAAAACTGTATGTTCAAGCCAGAAAACAGGAGGCTACTGGATGGCACATGCAGTAGCCAACCCCATGTACAATCCCAGGCACAGTGACTACAGAGGCTCAGGAGGACATTCTGACTATCACTCAGCAGGGCCTACAGTCGACTGCCTTGGGACTAGTAACACGAAGGTGCAGGGGAAGGAAGAAGAGAAAATCAGTGCTGAGAGGACAGGAAGCAGAGAAAAGCTTATGAAAGGTGTCTCAGTTGAGTGTTCATGGACTGTTTTAGGCCTGCCAAGCTGCAATCTGGAAGAGCACAGTACCCTTGGCTGGGTCTGCACTGAACCAAACAACAGTAAAGAACCTGGTAAGAACTGCAACCCCTATGTCTGTCGACTCCTTCTGTGCCTCCCTGCACCACAACTACCACCATCATCCATGTTGTATCTTATACCAAACCCTGGGGACCCCTCCGTCCGTGGGGAGTGATACACCTGACTGCAGCAACACCTATTCCCCAGGGTAACAACAAGCAGCGCTGGTCATCCTGACCAGAATCCATGGATGGCGTCACAATAAACCCCCTGTAAATAACCCCTTTCCATGCTCGGTCAGGGCCATGACCACCAGGACTTCCACCGTGACATCCCACTGACTACAGCGGTTGGTCGAGTACCCCAGGTCCTTACGATCGTTGCACTTGCTGCAACACTATTCTTACAAAAAAAGCCATTACTAACCAAAGCAACAAATTACATTACTTGTTTCTCTTTAAATTCCATTAAAAAAAATATAAAGCTGGGACCTACTAGTGCATCAATGAATTTGAATATCATTAAAAATCAATGTAATATTGCCATGTTTCAGGGCATTTCTGGGAGCCCTGAGACACGTTGACTAAGGCTGCTTTCATACTGCAGTTTTTCCTGATCAGATTCCATCTAATTGGTGTTTCAAAACCGGGAGTGTCTCCAAAACTAAGACCAGGTGTCAGTCTTTCAATTATAGTTCTTCTCTGCAAGTTCCTCTCCTGGTTTTGGCACCAGAATCGGATGGAACCTGATTAGGAAAAAAAAAAACTGCAGTGTGAAACCAGCCAAATAAATCAATATTATACGGCAGTGTAGTTTTTAACCCTTCATCCTCCCTACTTTAATTTTCTGAAATAATGACCTTTGGGTTTTCATTGGCTAAAAGCCATAATCATCAACATTAACAGAAAAACCCATTTGAACTAGATCACTCTGGTTATAATGATTCTATATAATACATACATTTCACTTTTTGTATTGAATGACTGAAATTTACTTTTTGATGATATTCTATTTTATTGAGATGCACTAGTAATTGGATATATGGAGTTGTTACGCCCACAGGGCGTGATGATGTAAAGTTGATTCACTGGATCACTGGTGATGCAGTGGTAGCTGAATACCCGATACTTAAGAGACAGGAGAGTGAACTTCATAAAACCAAAGATATTTATGAAGGAAAATTCTACAAATGAGAAAGGTGCCTGAGGGGAGGACCCTCTCGATGGCAACACTGTACGACATAGCGGAGGACCAGGCAAGGTTAACCCCTGTACAGGGATTCCTCCTGTACACCAAGGTGGCCTGAATGCCGCGAATCCAGGACCAGAGGGGCGACGCGACCCGTGCAAACTGTGACTGTGGAATACTAGCTCTTTCTGTAGAAAGGATCCTGAGAGCTCCGTGTAGTCTTGGATAGGCTGGTCCAGCCGGTAGAGGTATTCAAAGGATTCCGTGAGGAAAGGCTTGGCCAGCTCAAAGTAAGATCCGAAGTTTCCAAAGGAATCCAGGACAAGGAACTGCCAGCAGCGGAAAATGTGGAGACAGAGGAATTAGAAACATGCACAGCATCAGTCTTCCTTTCACAGAGTACAACAGGGTGTGACCTGAACAGGCAACTTCATGAGAATAAACAAGTTGCCCAGGCACTTCCCATTGGGGGAAGGGGTCATTCCATGTCAAGTGAACCAATGATTATTACCTCTATATTTTTAATTCTTTTGAGATTTTGTTATTTGATATAGCATGTCAGACAATGCAAAATGTGAAGAGAAATTTTTTTTTAAAAATTTATTTTTTTTTTAAATGATTTTCAAAGTTCGGAAAAAGTGTAAATTTCGCTGTTGCCTGCCTTTACGTTTCTCCTCATAACTCAGGCTAGGAATAAGATAGAGAGACAAAATAAACACCATTCTACTCAGAACTATACAGGCTTTCACCAGATATGTCACAAGAGGATCTTTGTTAATATTTTACCCATGTGATCGCAAGCGCAAAACTTTAAAACGTATTTCCGAAAAATCTTTCAATATTTCAAAAACTGCCCATGTGTCTGCTTTGCTCTTAGCCACATCTGTACCAAATTTCAAGTTGGGATCGCAATGGGATCATATTTTAACATATTTTACTATTAATAGCGTCAATGGGTCATTCCATATCAAGTGATCTAAATATGAATATTTTTTTTTACCTGACGTCTTTAGATTTTTTTTTTTTCCTTTATGAAGTACTACTTTAGTTAATTACAAATTAAAAGTTTGGAATTTTTTTCTTCATCAGTTAATTTTTTACAGATTTTTAAAGTTTAAAAAAAAGGGTGAATTTTGGCCTGGTATGACTTTACATTTTTTTTATCTCGGGCTAGAAATAAGATAGAGAAACAAAATAAACACCATTCTACTCAGAACTGTCCAGGCTTTTACCAGATATGTCACAAGAGTATATTTGTTCATTTTAATTTTTTACCCATGCGAATGCAAACGCAACATTTTGAAACGCATTTCCGAAAAAAACGTTTTAATAAAAATTTTCCAAAACTGCCCATGTGTCTGCTATGCTCTTAGCCACATCTGTACCAAATTTCAAGTTGGGATCGTGATGGGATCATATTTTAAAATATTTAACTATGGTTAATCTCATTTTTATAAAATTTTGAAAAAACATATGAAAGACATACATTCAATCTTTTAACAAAATCTTGAGACATATAAAATATACAAAAAGAGAATTCACAAAGTTATTAGTAACTTTAAGATAAGCTGCAAATTTACTTTTGCGCTTATCTCTGGTGCAATATATACTACAATCTAAATATAATTCCAAACACTCAAGTATACAACCTTTCTCAGGGTTTTGAGATGTTCTGATGTCAAGGGGACAAGCAGCCCCAGCAGAATGATTTTTATCACTTGGCCCCTTCTAACAGGTTGACCACGTAAGTGGGTCATTACCCGTTGAGGCCTAGTTGGAATAGTCTATCGACTGGTGTACCGGAAAGGAAGGCCGAAATATTAATGATCTACTCACAGCTCAGAGTTTCCGATACCTGTCTAATGTTCACTAGAATTCTGAAGGTATAGGTGTAGAAAGGAAATACCTAGACTGAATGTATCAGATGGGAAGAAAAGAGAGATAGAAAAGAAGAGAGAGAGAAGAGAAACAAAAACCATTAGAAAAAGTTATACTGGGAAAGAAAAGTCACGTAAGAAAAAAAGAAAAAAAGGAGGGGGGGGGACGGGTGAGGTATGGGAAGGAGAAAGGGTACTCATCCCACTGGCTCCCCATCAGCCAGAAATCGAGCCATATTATCTGTGCTGGAAAAGATACTCCTAAATTCTGCAGAGTCGTGAAAAAGAATCCATTCAACCCAAATCCCTAAGAATTTGTTCCGAGATCCCGACGCATCAGCTGCGAGCTCCTCCATTCGATATATGTCCATCAATTTTTTGAACCAATCAAGTAGAGATGGAGCCCGGCTTGATTTCCAGAACCTCGGGATCACAGCACGAGCAGCCGAGATGCAAAAGCGGAGAATATCCCTCTTCTGTAGCCCAATAGGACCTGGAAAAATGGATAACATTGCCGATTCTGGGCAGCATTCGGCTTGTTTACCTGTTATCCGGGCGTATGCATTGAAAACCTCAGACCAGAACTGCCGGATTTCCCCACAACTCCACCAAATGTGTATCATTGTACCCTTCTCTTCCCCACAGCGCCAGCAGGTATCAGGGGTTCCAGGGAACATGTTCCGGAGTGTCGTCGGGCACAAGTACCATCTAGTGAGCAGCTTATAGCTTCTTTCTTGTGCAGAACAAGCGCTAGCTAGTGAGTGAGTAAATATAAAGCATTTCTGCCAATTAGCTTCTGAAATGCTACACCCCAATTCCCTCTCCCAAGCACGTTGGAAGTAAAGGGTGCCCTGCTCTCTCATGGACCCTAAGGCCTGGTATAGAACTGATATTTTGCGCCTCGGTGGAGCCTCCAGTTGGAATAACCTCTCCAATACGTTGGGCGTCAATCTTACCCTGCAAGAGTGGTCAGCTGAATATAAGTATGCTCTGTATTGGAGAAATTCGAATCACTTAAGAGGTCTCGTAGGTTCTTTGAGTTGTAGCTCTGCCATCGGGGGCAAACAACCACTGGACAGAGTCTGTCCTACTCGGGTGTCATCCACAATCCACCAACATAAAAATCTCTGCCTGTCAAATCTGGGTGGGAAAGATGGGTTGGAAAAAAGGGGAGTCAAAGGGCTAAGTCTGTCGTTTAAGCGGAGGGTTTTCGTCACTAGGTGCCATACCTTCAAGGTGTTTCTGGTCATGTCTGTCAAAGGTACTATGTCTGTGGAGTCTTTAGGGGAAATCCAAAGCAGGTGTTTCAGCGGAATCCCCAAACCCTCTTGCTCCACCCCTACCCATTTCTTGGAGGACGAATGATAATGCCAATCTAGAGTTCTAACAAGAGAGGAAGCCACAAAGTACGCTCGTATGTTGGGTAGTCCAACCCCTCCTCTGGTCTTGGGCAAGGATAGGATATTCATTCGCAATCTGGACCTCTTGCCCCCCCAGACAAATCTAAGGATCATAGATTGCATTTTGGAGAGGAAGCCTCTATCCAATAGAACAGGAACTGTCTGAAAAGTATATAAGAGTCGGGCAAGACATCCATCTTGACTACGTTTATTCTCCCGAACCAGGATAGCTTTAATTGTCTATAGGAGGTAAATGCCGATTCCGCGTTAGTCAAAAGGGGTTGATAATTTAAATTGAATATTTGTTTAAGATCTTTTGGTATAAGGACTCCCAAGTACTTAATGGCTTCTACTTTCCATTTAAATGGGAACTGTTTAGATAGATGAGAAACCAATTCTCCAGGCAAAGAAATATTGAGTGCCTCAGTTTTGGAGCAATTCACTTTAAAGTTGCTCAATTGTCCGAACCGTTCAAACTCCATTAAGACCGAAGGGATGGAGACCAGGGGCTGGGAGATGTAAAGTAGCAGGTCATCTGCAAATAAGGCTAATTTGTGATGACTCTGTCCCAGCTTGACCCCATGGACGCATTCATTGGACCTAAGTGCAAAATATTTAACTATTATAGTGTCAATTCAAAAATCACCAAGAACACAATCAGTCATTTTTTCACAATTGCCCGTCAATAGTTTGAATTTGATATAAAGAAACATAGTCTTGTAACATATCAAATGAAAGCTGTTACCGTTCTGAGTAAAATGATGCCTCTCCCACTTCATTATCTTATTTCTAGCCTGAGATAAAAAAAATGTAAAGTCATACCAGGCCAAAATTCACCCTTTTTTTAAACTTTAAAAATCTGTAAAAAATTAACTGATGAAGAAAAAAATTCTAAACTTTTAATTTGTAATTAACTAAAGTGGTACTTCATAAAGGAAAAAAAAAAAAAAAATCTAAAGACGTCAGGTAAAAAAAAATATTCATATTTAGATCACTTGATATGGAATGACCTATTGACGCTATTACTAGTAAAATATGTTAAAATATGATCCCATTGCGATCCCAACTTGAAATTTGGTACAGATGTGGCTAAGAGCAAAGCAGACACATGGGTAGTTTTTGAAATATTTAAAGCGCGCCGATTTTTCGTGAAATGCATTTTAAAGTTTTGCGCTTGCGATCACATGGGTAAAATATTAACAAAGATCCTCTTGTGACATATCTGATGAAAGCCTGGACAGTTCTGAGTAGATTGGTGTTTATTTTGTTTCTCTATCTTATTTCTAGCCCGAGATATGATAGAAAATGTAAAGCCATACCAGGCCAAAATTCGCACTTTTTTAAAACTTTAAAAATCTGTAAAAAATTAACTGATAAAGAAAAAAATTCAAAACTTTTTTTTTGTAATTAGATAAAGTTGTTCTTCATATAGAAAAAAAATTTAAAAAATCTGAGGACGTCA
Source organism: Allobates femoralis (assembly GCA_033576535.1). Lineage (NCBI taxonomy): Eukaryota > Metazoa > Chordata > Amphibia > Anura > Aromobatidae > Allobates > Allobates femoralis. Next base: position 352,138,049 of record JARQOC010000001.1, read on the forward strand.
GGGAAAAAAAATATTCATTTTTGGATCACTTGACATGGAATGACCCGAAGTTATCTTTTTTTTAATGGGGGGGAAAGGTGTATTGCTCCTATAAGTGTGTGCAGGATGCCGAGCATGCATCCTAAGAATATTCCCAGGAGGTCTGCCAAGAGAATGGAGACAGACGGTTGCATAGAACCATAAGCAGGGTGAGCAGAACCAATGGGGCTGCGAGGTGAGTGCCGATTTCAATGTCTGGCAGAGACCATGCCCATGGCCGAGGGCATGACAGGAGTATTCACAGGCTGTATGTACAGGATTCTGTACAATTTATAATATTTTTTTTTCAGAATAGTTGTCTATTAAACTTTAATTACTAGAAAATGGATAAACAATTTAATAAAACATTTTTTCTACAAAAGTCTTCCTTTCAATTAATATAAAATCATGTGATCACATTGGCAATTCCATACCTATAGCAGGATGTGAATGGGGATATTATTTTCAATCATGCCTAAATACATCTTGTACATTAATGTTCTCTTAATTACAAACCACTTAAAGAAAAACTGTCCGGCCAAAAATCCATATGTATCTGATGTCATTTTCCAATTCCTTACTCTAAGCTCTCTCTATTCATGTATTTCTATTATTTATACTTCCCTTCTATTCTCTGTAAACTTCAAAATAAAAGAATAATTCCCTCTTTCAATCATAGTGGGTTAAATACTGCCAACTCTGCCCCAAAAAATGAATATTCATGCTTCATTACACTGTCCTGTGGCCTGTCTGCTATGTGACTCATTCACTGCAGACAGAGAAAGGAGGGGGGAGGAGTGATCTTTGCTAAAGCAATGAGCTTTTCATGTCATGCATTGTGTGTGCAGTCTGGGATATTTCTATGTGATTTTAAGAACATTTGATCATTTGCTCTGCAGATACACACATTACATGTATGTGATTCACCCAAGGGCCTATGGAAACTCGGTACCTGGGCGTCGAGTCGCAGGGATGTCACCGGTGACCTGCCTGGACCCGTGGCCTTAGCCTAAGAATTGGGGGAGTTGTGGAAAAGGGAATAAAGTTTAAAGTTTGTCGTGACGCCACCTGCAGATTCTGGAGATTTTCACCAGTGCCGCTGTCAGTCTGACAGGGACGGTGGTATTGCAGCTTGATGGATTAGCTCCATGCAGGCGGAGCAGGTCCCCCGGGGCAGTGATGACATGAAGGCAGAATCAAGACACTGGAGGCTTATGGACTCTGTATGGGTGTCTACTTGTAAAAGTGCATGGATCAGGTTCACAGTTACACAGTTCTTTAGCGGGTAGCTGGCTGAGTAGTCACTGAGGAGAATAACGTCTCTTTGAGGCTCCCAGAGAGTATCCTCTGTTTTCTTTCACTGTCCCATTCTTTTCTTTGCGCCTCCTTACTTCCTTGCGCTGCCCTGCACAGCCCACTTGTCTACCAAGCCCGTCAGGTGCTATGAGGTACCCTTCTTCTCTCTAAGGGGCTCAACCCTGTCTAGTGATCCTGGTGGTATTACTCAGCAGGATATATTTTCTCCCTTATAGGGGATTTCACCCTCTCTATCGGGAAAATGGGTTTAAACAATTTTTTACAGCCAAACTGTTAAGAGGTTAAAACTCAACATTTAATCATAACGTATTTAAAAAGACTAGATTGTCTACACAAATACACACGTGCTCAAGTGTCATATCACAAAATTAAAAAAAACCCTCTATTTTTTCTAGGAGTTTGTAGATAGGTTATGGTATTTAAACAACAAGGGTTATGTTCCCTCTGGTTCCAATCCACCTCAACCTAGTATATGTCAGCCTACAGATGTTTCAAGGTTGTTTCACATATATCTCCTTGATTAGTGCTCCAACATACAGCTAACTGGACTATGCTGGGGACACATACCATCATAAAGGGGGACCTATGAATAGGACCCCACAGAGAACCAAGCCACATATCCCCTGATGAGGACATTAGATCCGAAACGCGTCGGGAGTGGAGCATGGTGGTAATATAAGAAAGTCACTGTGAGTCCAGTACCAGGCAGTCACTAGCAGAAGGACCTCCTGGAGAAGAGAGACTCAGAAAACTCCCTGACTTAGGGGAAGAAAGCCGGTGAGATCCTTCCTTTATAAGGGGGGGGGGGGCTTTTTACTTCCCATATACAAGGGTACATATGCCAGCCTAATCAAGGAGATATATGTGAAACAACCTTGAAACATCTGTAGGCTGACATATACTAGGTTGAGGTGGATTGGAACCAGAGGGAACATAACCCTTGTTGTTTAAATACCATAACCTATCTACAAACTCCTAGAAAAAATAGAGTTTTTTTTTTTAATTTTGTGATATGACACTTGAGCACGTGTGTATTTGTGTAGACAATCTAGTCTTTTTAAATACGTTATGATTAAATGTTGAGTTTTAACCTCTTAACACTTTGGCTGTAAAAAATAGTGATCCTGGTGGGGCTGCATGTTCTGGACGGGGGTCGGGGCTGAGAAGTCAACCTCTCGACTGGCCGGTGTAGACGGCTCAGGGATAAACTCTTCTGTACCGGCACTCCGTTGGTGGACTAGGATTCCCCCAGACCTGTCTGGTGGTCTGGAATTGGGTCTCCTCTTTCTGTCTGGGTCACTGCTTCTTCTGGGTGCCCTCCCTGGAGTGTCCCCAGAAGGGTCCTTATCTGTCTCCACAGATGTTCTGCCTCTCTGCTTCCCACGCTCACACTGCTCTAGCCTGAAACTCCTCCCACCGGGACTGAATCTCTCAGCAAAGGATTTAACCTTGTAGTCCCCTGCTCTACAGTGTGTGGATGCAGGATAAGAGCCTCAGGTTGACGTTACACTCCCCAATGACAGGAATACTGCACACTCAGTCATGGGTGCAGTACCCCTTCTGTGGTGCACTGACCAGTGGGGCGCCACATATGCAGGAAAACCAAAGTTCATATAAACACCCTTAGAAACCTACATAAGGCAATAACCAGAAGAGGGACTAAAAGATAGATCACTAGACATTCAATCTGTAAGCCAGAGGAGGTTTGTATAGACTTAGATAGGGCCCACTCATATTGGATCAATTGTGGATTGTTTGGGATGATATTCCTTTAATCACTGAAATCACTGATGAACCCATTGAAACATTGTTGTATTCTTTAGGGAACACAAAGAAAAGAAAGACAACAGTCTGAGAAGCCTCAACATACTCCCCCTGAACTCCCTTCACCTTGACATTTTGTGGGTCTGGACACTAGACTAATAACATATGGGCCACATTTCACTAGTGACCCTCTTATTTGTTTAACTTTCCAATGCCCTTGATCAACCTCTCAGATATTGGGAGAGGCGAAACGCGTCAGGCGGGGTAATGTTATACCATATCAATGGTACATATTGAAGAACTTTACGGGTTTGCACAACCATAGGAACAGTATATGGGTGGCTTTGAATCACGTATACCACAACATAAAAATGTCATATGGGTTTGCTCAGACAGGTACGTTCTGAAGACAGAGTGTGTTCAGGCGTTACTTGTCCTAAACCATAACACAAAACATAACTGATTGTATATTACTTTTCAAACTGAAAAGAGACCCCCAAGGGACATTCACCGTGCAAGCAGTTGTTTGTCTAATTGTGCTGGGGGTGGGTCTTTATTTTTGTGAGCATCTTATCACTGTTATCACCAATCCACACGGGATTTTTTATTGTACGAATAAAATGAATCTGGAATAAAAAGTTATTTTTATTATTATTTCTATTCATTTCATTATTATTTCGATTCTTTATCATTTCTGATTCCAAAATTGGATAACTTCAAACCAATGTCGCGAAATCCTTCATATATACACATTGAAATCTTACAGACTGCACAGGTGCAGCACAAAACACCTCCTCCCAGCACAGAGCAGAGACGGAAGGGAGTGAACACAGGCTTGGATAGGTGTGGACATTTAAATAACACTTAGGCTAGGGTCACATTTCCATATTTTTTTTCAAAACCTGATCTGGTTTTGATTTTTAAAAAGCTCAAAACTGGATCAGGAAACGCTCCTCATAGGAGCGTATTATAAAAAACGGATTGTTTCACAACAATCCGTTACCGCCTCTGGATCTGCAGCCTGTTTGAAATATCATGCAGGCTGCAGTTTTCGGAGCGGTTCTCTGACCCGCAATGCAGTAACGAATTGCTCAGGATGTGTAATCCTGAGCAATGCGGTTATCGCATATACTTTCTGCCGCCGGGATAAGCAAAGTATTTTCTGTGTTTAAAAACTTTTAATTTTATTAATAAATGTGTGTATACTGTCTCTAAGGGGGTGCCCACCCCCCTAGAGGACCTAGCACCCACTCAGGTGGCCATATAATGATTTAATCTCTTAGGCCACATGCACACATTGAGTATTTGATAAGTTTTTTACCTCAGGATTTGTAGCCAAACCCAGGAGTGGATAATTAAATACAGAAGTGGTGCAGGTGTTTCTATAAGACATTTCCTCTGGATTGATAAGCTTACTCGGTTTGTCACACACTGAGGATAAAAAACAAATAGTGCGTGTTTCTATTCAGACTTTTCCTCTGATTGCTCCACTCCTGGTTTTGTCTACAAATCCTGAGGTAAAAAACTCATCAAATACTCAGCGTGTGCACATGGCCTTATGTGCAGTAGCCAGCTCCTGGCGGCTCTGTACATTTTTATGAATGAAGCCGGCGGCTTCACTGACAGCAGAGCTCATACTATAACTATTTCAGGTATAGTATGTGCACTGTGTGAGGTCCTGAAGGCTTAAACTGTAAGATCTATGGGCACACAAAATGTGTGTGACGGCAATTGTGTTCACCGCATCCGGATCTGGATGCGGTGAACGCAATTTGATTTTTAAGTGTGACCCTAGCCTTATACAGCAACTGGACTATTCCTGGTTTCTTATAATGGAGAGAACTAATGCACAGCTCCCTGGAGGGTCTGACATTGCTGATAACGTGGAAACTAGAAAGGGTACAATAATTATTTTACATGTTTTTAAAAGGTCTGGCCAAGCACTATTCAAGGGTAATATTAGTATCATACTGAAAAATGACCTGACAGTGTCCCTTTAATTGGTGGCAATAATAAAGCATTCTAAATATAAATTTGAATACAATTGTACTATGAAGATTATGTGATGTATGGATAGGAATTCTTTATAACAATAGCTTAAACTAAAAGGTTGTATTGTATGTTAAAAATATGAAAAAGTATCTATTTTCTCACTCAAATTAGAGAATCACATTTAACTTAGTTCTTTAGTTTCATGGTCTGTATCATTGAACTAATTTGTTTTGTTTTTACTATTTCTAGAATGATTTCCTAGCAGTTGAAATGAGAAAAGGAAAGGTGAACTTTCTATGGGATGTTGGATCAGGAGTTGGGCGAGTTGAATATCCGGACTTAAACATCAATGATGAATCTTGGTATAGAGTTGAAGCTTCACGGTAAGTATAATAAAAAAAACACCAGTATTATGAAATAAATACAAGTACTTTCAGAACTGAAACATACATTAAAGAACAATGTTTCTTCTACTTGGGTGTGATTGATAAGGCTGTATCCAATCAGTAACTGCTGATTGGATGCAGCATTTGCGTAACATTGTTTATGTAAAAAAACTGGCAGGGACACAGAACTCAGAGAATACTAGCATTGCCCGTCTGCCTTAAAGGGATCCTGTAATCTCCAAAAAGCCACCTAAGCTACAAAATCATGTCAAGTAGATAAAAACGATTTTATACTCCCTCATTAGGCATTATAATTAGTAGGGGCTATATTCTTTAGCCCTTAGGGCATGTTTGTTTTGCAGGCTCCAGGATCCACCCTCTCTCTCTCTGTGCCGCTGTGCTTGTGCAGGCTTTCCCTCCCTATCTCTGTCACCCACAGAATGCAAATCATTAGTCCTGCCTTCAGCTTCACATCACAACAGCACAGACAGAGAGAGAGGGTGGATCCTGGAGCCTGCAAAACAACACACCCTAAGGGCTAAAGAATATAGCCCCTACTAATTATAATACCTAATAAGGGAGTATAAAATCGTTGTTATCTACTTTGACTGGATGCTTTTAGGAGACAAAAGGAGTGTAATATTAGTGATAGGATGCTGCAGGGACATGCTTTTGTATCTTAGGTGGCTTTTTAGAGGTGACAGGATCCCTTTAAATGTACATTTTTTTAGTTTATGTAGCATATTGGGACAATTATTGGAGTTGTCTAATCATAGGCAACCATTTGAGCACTTTACATACCACTTTCGAGATGCTGATTGATTTTCTGGTTGCTATGGTCTTATATAGAGGCTTATCTGGAATGCACTCTCCATTGTCATCAGTGGTGAGCCAACAGCATTGATTGATCTACCAAACTACAAGTTCTTGTTTGTGAAAAAGAAGTAACTGAGCAGTTAAAGTTAGAAAGTAGATAAGGCAAATTTCAAATCCACATGTTCATGTTAATTTCCTCAGGAATTCTGATTCTCAGAGAAGTCTTTGCACATGTAATGCACCTAATCTGAGGTCCCTTTCCAGACCCCATAGAATAAAAAACAAAAGATGTAAAACTAAAAATATATACCTATACTCACCTCACCACTCAACTCGCTGGCCACTCCCTTCCCCCTTTCGGGTCTTCCATGCCTCTGTTGCTGCAGATCTTTGGTCTGGTGTTGAATTTAGGTTTGGGTTTCTGGATGTGAGTCTCACAGCATGCATGTTAGGCTACGTTCACACGTAGCATTTTTTTTGCGCATTTTTGCGTGGGCGCTTTTTGCAAAAAAGCACCGTAAAAAAAATGCAGTGCGTTCTCACACCACGTTTTGTTACATGTGCACTTCTACCCCAAAGTGCAGGCGAGAAGTGATGTCACGCAGGGGAGGAAGAATCCTGTGTTCCTCCCCTGTGTGATATCTGTGACAGCCCCTTTTTGGTTTTGCAGTGTATTAATATACATTGCGAAACCTAAATAAAAGTAATCAAAATGTATTAAATATAATAAAAATTTAATACTTATCCTCTGCCGGCTGTTCGGGTTACCGGGAGCTGACACAACCACATCTAGTGACCTTCCAGGATCTACCAAGATCTGTGGTTGGCTGCTCGCGGTCATGTGATATCTGACATGCATGTCACATGATCGCGAGCGGCCAACCACAGATCTTCCCAGGCCCTGGAAGGACTACCGGTAAGCTGAACACCCGACGGAGGGCAAGTATTCAATTTTCATTATTTTTAATGCCTTTTGCGTACTTTTATTTAGCTTTCACAGTATATTAATACACTGTGAAAGCCAAAGGGGGCTGTCACAGATGTCACACAGGGGGGGAGGAACACAGGATTCTTCCTCCCCTGTGTGACATCACATCCTGCAGCACCGGCATTATACGTGCTGGAATTGCGCATTGTCTGAACGGCGATGCGTAATTCCAGCAGGTATAATGGACCCTATGGAAGAAAGCATGGGTGCAATTGCTTAAAGAATTGACATGTTGATTCTTTTTACGCCCGCACTTTCTTCCATAAAAGGGCAGCGTATATTTGCACAGTGTCTGCACGGCAAAAGTGAGAGTCCATTCATTTTTCCGGCAGACTCATAAGCAGGTGTGCTTTTTTGAAAAGTATGCGCAAAAACAAGCGCAAAAAAGCGCGAAGTGTGAGCGTAGTTCTAAAGTCCAGGTCCTGTTTGTAGCTGAAAGCTCTATCCTTGGTTGAACACAAAATTGGTAAGTGTGAATGAGACATACAGGACAGGTAAGACTGCAGCAATGGTAACCAGAGAAGTAAGTGGTGAGGTGAATATGTTTTTCTTCTTTTTAGGCTTATCCTGTCTTACTATTGCTTAGTAAGATGGCATCCGCACCAGGTTGCCATATTGCAGACCAAATTATAAAAGAAATACATACTTTCCAGAATGTGGATATTTGTAAAATTCAAGAAAAATTCAATTTTACTGGAAAAAACTTACCAATCTATAGTAAAAGTCTATTATGACATGATTATGTCACAATCACCTTCCATAAATATACTCAACAAGAAATCTAACTTGTCTTCTTTATTAGAGTATATGATGTATAGATGCCTTGAACCAGCGGATATGAGTGTTAGACTGCAGTGTTTCTGTTATTTCTTTACATTTACATTCAACTCTGGTAGCATATTATGTTCAGTCTGGAAATTTCAGTATTGAGAATCTCTTTCTTCTCTTTAGCTTTCATTGGAGTCATCATAGTCATGGGTGGAAATTGATTATCACTGTAATAAAGCTCACATACAAATTGAGATTTGCCATTAGGATGAATTTATAGAATGATAAGCTTTGTACTAAGAAGTGTAATAGGTTTATTTCTTATAAATTTGCTCATCATTCAAACCACAAATGTAGTTTTTGTGACATCTACAGTATTTAATGTATCTTATCAAGCTTGTTGTGCTTTTACATCAAGTCTTTAAGCTACAAATGTTATTGCTTTTTTATCGTTCCCACTTTTTAAACTTACCATCAGCAGCCAAAAACAAAAACCAACACAGCACTTAGCAGGATGCAGTCAGACCCCATTAAACAGAGCAAACCCAGGTGCACGGAGAAGATAAAATCACCATCTACCTACAAAAACATGTGGGAGGTGACTTGTTATGCACATATTAGGTTTGCATAGGGCGCCATTCACATTGATACATATGATATGAAGTGTTCGATAGCTACCTACTGTTCCTGCCGTGAGACACATGTGCTACCCAGTACGATGTCTCCAGACCACTGGATGAGTGGTGCCCCATGGGGCCCAGCTACACCCCACAATAATGATAAAAAAGTAAAAAAAATTTTATGATAGACAAAAAAGCTTTTTATATGGGGTATTGGTTCATGTATTGGAGCCATTCATCAAGTGGTGCGGAGACATTTTACTGGACGGCCCATTTGGTCTGGGGCTGGACCGGTGGGTAGCTATTGGACACTCCACATCATATGTATCAATGTGAATGGCACCTTATGCAAACCTAATATGTGCATAGCAACTCACCTTCTAATTGTCTTTGTAGGTAGAGGGTGATATTATCTGCTCCGTGCACCTGGGTTTGCTCTATTTAATGGGGTCTGAATGCATCCTGCTAAGTGCTGTGTTGGTTTTCGTTTTTGGCTGCTGATGGTAAGTTTTTCTGATGCTGCTCTTTTTTGAGTAGTCTTCGTTCCCACTTGTTACTAATATCAGTCAGCAAAATAGCTAAACGTATGAGCAATAGAAACATTGGGAAGAAATAGACTTGTCTGCTAAAGGGGGTGAATGGCTTCTGCTTAAGTGTCCATATGGGTTTATGTGCCAAAGTACTAATGTAGCAGAGAAGTGTCAGTTCTGTAGCACAGCTTTTAAACTAAACATTTATCAACAGGGTCAAGAAATCCATAGGCGAATATTGCACAAAACATTTCAAGATTGCACAAAAATATGATGAATTTTACTTAACTCAATGAAGAATATTACATACATTTCTCTTCCTCACATCACAATTATGGGCAACCTAACAGTTAATCCAATACTTTCAGCTATAGAGAAGAGACCAGGCACCACTACCTAGATCACTGATAACAGAGGGCAAAATGTGGGTTCAGAGTTGCAATTGGACTGCCAATGCCCAGGAGTTGCACGCTTATGATAAGAAAATCATCATTTTCTCTCAAGCAAGGAAAAAAGTGACACTCACTCAGTGTTGCTCAGTCTCTTTATTTCAAGTCCATGGTTACATTGGTGCAGGGAGGTGGAGTAAAAGCTGTGGACAACAGCACATTAAAATTTTGTCAATTAAAAACAAAACAAATAATGAAAGCAATACATATGACAATATAAATATACATGTACAAGATACATTTGGAGATCTACAATACCATGCATTGATCAAAAACTGAATACCGTATATACTCGTGTATAAGCCGACCCGTGTATAAGCCGACCCCCCTACTTTTGCCCCCAAAACCTGGGAAAACCTATTGACTCGTGTATAAGCCAAGGGTGGACCCCAGCACAAGTATACAGCCCCCAGCAGTGTGGTATACAGCAGCCTCCCCAGTGGTAGTATACAGCAGCAGCCCCAGTGGTATATACAGCAGCAGCACTAGTGGTAGTATACAGCAGCCCCAGAGGTATATACAGCAGCCCCAGTGGTAATATACAGCAGCAGCCCCAGTGGTATATACAGCAGCAGCCCCAGTGGTAGTATACAGCAGCCCCAGAGGTATATACAGCATCCCCAGTGGTAGTAATACAGCAGCCCCAGAGGTATATACAGCAGCCCCAGTGGTAGTATACAGCAGCCCCAGTGGTAGTATACAGCAGCCCCAGTGGTAGTATACAGCAGCCCCAGAGGTATATACAGCAGCCCCAGTGGTAGTATACAGCAGCAGCCCCATTGGTAGTATACAGCAGCAGCCCCAGTGGTATATACAGGCCCCACCCATCAGTATACAGGCCCCCCCTTACTGCCACAATTCTGTAAAAGAATACATTAGTATACTTATCCCTGCCACTGTCCCGCTGCCGCTGTCCCGCTGCCGCCATCGCGCTCCTCCGGCTTCATCCAGCGTCTTCCGGCTTCCTCTTCTGGAGCACAGACAATGACGTCATTGCCTGTGCCCACCGGAGGAAGCCGGAAGAAGCCGAATGAAGCCGGAGGAGCGCGATGGCGGCGGGACAGCGGCAGGGATAAGTATACTAATGTATTCTTTTACAGGATTGCTGCAGTAAGGGGGGGGCCTGTATACTGATGGGAGGGTGACTGTATACTGTATACAGTGTATACAATATACAGTGACTCACGTATAAGCCGAGGGGGGGACTTTTCAGCCCAATATACGGTAATAGAAGAAAACATATTATAAATGAAAACATAAAGATTACTCACAGGAAAAGTACTAGAACATGTTTATCATTTAGTCCTGAAGCACTTTGAGGATTCAATTCTATTATCCGTCTAGCTATCCCATATGATGAGGATATTGTCCATATGCTGTATATGTGCCCACGTAAACGGTTCTATATAGGAAAAACAATTAGACCTACAATTGTACTCATTGTACCCTGGCAGATTTTTTGCTTTCTTGGCCTTTTCTAAGAGAATATGAATGATAACACAAAAACGTTTTTCCACTCATGGTTAGTGGTTGGGTGAAGCCATTTATTGTCAAACTACTGTGTTCTCTCTTTTTTAAATCACAATGACAACCAAAAGCATCCAAATGACCCTGATCAAAAGTTCACATACCCTGGTGATTTTGGCCTGATAACCTGCACAGAAGTTGACATGAATTGATTTGAATGGCTAATAAAGGTAACATCCTCAGCTGTGACCTGTTTGCTTGTAATCAGGGTTTGTGCGAAAACACTGATTGTGATTTTCTGGGATCTGGACAGACTCTTGTATCTTCCATCCAGCCACTGACATTTCTGGATTGTGAGTCATGGGGAAAGTGAAAAAATTGTCAATGGATCTACCGGAAAAGATAGTAAAACTGTATAACACAGGAAATGGATTCAAAAAGATATCCAAGGAATTGTAATGCCAGTCAGCAGTGTTCATATTGTGATTAACAAATGGAAAATCAGGGTTCTGCAAAAATTAAACCACACTCAAAAAGACCAACAAAAATTTCAGCCACCAATACCAGGAAAATAGTTTTGGTTGCAAAGAAAAACCAATAAATAACATCAGCTGAAATACAGGACTCACTGAAACTGGTGGTGTGGTCTTTCAAGATGCACAATAAGTAGGCACTTGAAGAACAATGGGCTGCATGGTCAAGTCATCAGAAGAAAGCAATTACTGCACAAATGCCACAAAGTATCTCACCAAAATCAAACTTTTTAGCCACAACTATAAATATTAAATTTGGAGAGGTGTCAACAAGGCCTATGATGAATGGAACACCATTCCTACTGTAAAGCACGGAGGTGGATCACTGATGATGGGAGTTTGTGTGAGGTAAAATAAATGCAGCACATTATCAGCAAATACTGGAGGCACATTTGCACTCATCAGCCCGGAAGCTGCATATGAGACATACTTGGACATTCCAACATGACAACGATCTAAAATACAAGGCAAGTCAAACTGTCCTTGGCTACAGCAGTACAAAGTGGAGGTTCTGGAGTGGCCTTCTCAGTCTCCTGACCTCAATATCATTGAGCCACTCTAGGGAGAACCCAAACGTGCAGTTCATGGACGAAAGCCCAGGAATTTACACTTCCTCAATAAAGTGACAATTTGCATATTTCCCAGAGGAGCATTGCGGCTATAAGTCTCCTTGATCGGCAGACGTAATGCTCTCCAAAGAAGAATAGTTATTCTCCCAGACCTAGTATTAGCCTCTCATACAGCCAGATCACAATTCCCACACACTGCACTGATTAGGGGCAATCACCCCAAAATGCAGCATCTGAAGTTTGGGGTTCTGTTCTGGCACAAATCCTAAGTCATATTAAAAGGCTTATTAAAGAGTCAGTTATGACTTTTAGGATTGCTACCTCTATTAGGTGGCACTAGACTAGAGTTCGTCTACTTCCTCACTGAAGTGACAATTTGCATATTTCCCAGACAAGCATTGCGGCTATAAGTCTCCTCGGCTGGCTGGCATAATGCTCTCCACAAGGAGAATAGCTATTTCCCCAGACCTTGCCTTACCCTCTCATAGAGCCAGATCCGAATTCCCAAACACTACACTGATGAGGAGCAATCACCCCGAAACGCAGCATTTGCAGTTTGGTATTCTGATCTGGCACAAATCCTATGTCATATTAGAAGGCTTGTTAAAGAGTCAATTATGACTTTTAGGATTGCTACATTTATTAGGTGGCACTAGACTAGAGTTCATCTACTTCCTCATGAAGTAACAATTTGCAGGAATTTACAGGAAGTGAAGGCTTTGTGCCAAGAGGAATGGGCAGCTTTACCATCTGAGAAAACAAAGAACATCATCCACACCTACCTCAAAAGACTGTCATTGATGTTAGAGGGGGCAATACATGGTATTAAGAACTGGGGTAGGAGGTGAACTTTTGATCAGGGTCATTTGGATATTTTTGGGGGTCATTATGATTTAAAAAGAGAAAACACTGTAGTTTGACATTAAATGGCTTCACCCAATTACTAACCATGAGTGGAAAATAATGTTTTTGTGTCATCATTCATATTCTCTGAAAGAAAGGCCAAGAAAGCAAACAATCTGCTGGGGTATGAAAACGTTTGAGTACAACTAAATATTTGAAAGATTTAGGGAATATTTTTAATTTGATAGCTGGAAAGGGCTCTCCTAGTGTGATAAACCACATTAGAGAATATCACGCAGGGAATCCAGAAGTCCTGAAATTGAAATGTCTAGAAAAAGTGTCTCTGTCTCTGCGCGGAGGAGACACACATAGGAACTTACTGTGTAAAGAATCTAGATGGATAATAGAATTGAATGCTCAAGGAGCTTCAGGACTAAATGATAAAAATGATCCAGCAGTTTTGTGAGTAATCTTTGTTTTTATTTATAGTGTATTTTTCTTCTATTTTTCAGTTTTTCATCAATGTATGCTATTGTACTGTATATCAATAACCGTATTTTGTACATGTATATTTGAAGGGTCATATGTATTGCTTTCATTATATGTTTTGATTTAAATTTGACAAAATTTTAATGTGGCAGTAACATCAGCAGGGTTCACCTGCTTAAGAGACAATCTGACGTTACATGCCAGTAAGGACTTGTTGAAATGCTCAGTAGCTCGAAACGGTAAGTTGTTCATCAATCTCACTCTCCCACCCTGCACCAATGTAATCATGGACCGAAAATAAAGAGACTAAGCAGCAGACTTTTGGTTAGCGCCTCTTTCTTCCTTGCATGAGAGATAATCCATTATTTTACTCCTACGTCCATATTGTCTTATTAGCGATGACATATTTCATAAAAAAAAATCAAGGCTAATAGAAAAAGTTTCAAGCAGTACACAGTAAGAGTAGCATGGAACAAAAATATACCAAATGTATTAAATGTGGAAAGAAATATAATGGAAAATATTGTTTTAAATTTCTGCCAGTGACTGGCTGCAATTTGCTCTAGCCAAATGTCATGAATTTTCCAATGGAAATCAGCTGATTGCCACATTGGCTGCCAATTAAAAGGAAATTTTCACTAATGAAACAACATCTTTATTTTCTCGCTACATGTGAGAACATCCATTTTACAGTATTTGATTTTGTAGATTTTATTTTACATCATGAGTCATCTAATTTTTTGCATCTATGTACTTGTACACAATTTTCTTTCAATCTATTGAAAGTTGATAAAATTGGTATAAACAAAACTCTTTAAAAATGGTTACTAAGAATAAAACCTGAAGTATACATTCAAAAATGTAACTAATAAAGAAATAGACTGTAAGCACCATGTTTAGGGACCGTGCTAAAAATATTATAGCTAGTGATGAGCGAGTAACGAAATATTCACATTTGCTATACTCGTAATAACTAGTTTTTAATACTCGCATATTCGTCCGAATAGTGAGTCCAATGATATTCAATTAGTGATTGGCTCTGCCCACATACATCTGGCTATAAACCAGTATTTGCAGGACATCTTTTTTACGTTTCTACTACATAAAATGCTTTGCTGTGCCCCCTAGACAGATCCTAACTAGAGATGAGCCGCCACCCCGGTGTTCGTGTTTGATTCGCCGAATCGACGGGGTGTTCGACGAATGTTCGTCGAATGCTCGACGAACACCGTCGAACATCCCGAAACACGAAAAAAACCGGGCTTGTGGGGCTGTTTCACTTCCACAATGTATATACATACATACATTGTGGAAGTGAAATAAAGTCAAATAAAGTGTAAAAAATAAAAAAATAATGTATGCTCACCTGTCCGCGGTCCACCGAAGCCTCCGGTATGGTCCTGTGTCTTCCAGGACCTGTGGTGACGTCAGTTCTCGCGGGAACTCCGGTCACATGACCGGAGTTCCGCGAGAACGTGACGTCACCACAGGTCCTGGAAGCACCGGACCTTGCCGGAAAGCTTAAAATAGATATTTTTATGATTCGGACCCTTTCTTATACTTAAAGACCGGAGTTCCCGCGAGAACTGACGTCACCACAGGTCCTGGAAGACACAGGACCATACCGGAGGCTTCGGTGGACCGCGGACAAGTGAGCATACATTATTTTTTTATTTTTTACACTTTATTTGAGTTCGGTAATGTTTATTTTGGCTCAAAATGCGGCAGATGCGGTTTTCTGACTGCATCTGCCGCATTTTCGAACCAAAATTGAACATGTTCGATATTCGCCGAATTTGAACCAAATTGTTCGAATTCGGCGAATGATTCGAATAGGGCCAAAATCAACTCAAATTTGAGATTGGTGAACTATTCGAATCGAACATCGCTCATCTCTAATCCTAACATTCAATCTGCTCTTCCCTGGGCTGCCAGCTCACTTTATGTGCTGAGGGGAGGTGTCAATATGTGTCAGATTGCTCAAGATCGACACATCACTCATGTGCACCAGTGACACTCGCCAAGTAATGAGTATCACAAATACCGTACTATCCGTGCGAGTAGCAAATACTACCAATTACACTCGCTCATCACTAATTATAGCATTAGACCAGGTGCACATTGAGTATTTGGTGAGTTTTTTCCCTCAGTATTTGAAAGCTAAAACCAGTAGTGGGTGATAAATACAGAAGTAGTGACTTGTTCCCATTATACTTTTCCTCTGATTTTTCTATTCCTGGTTTTGGATTACAAATACTGAGGTAGAAAACTGACCAAATACTCAATATATGCACGTGGCCTTACTGCATTTGATACGTAAGGCCATGTGTACAAATTGAGTATTTGGTGAGTTTCTGCCTCATAATTTATAAGCCAAAACCAGGAGTGGAACAACACCTTGTCGCAGTGGGATGGCTTTTACGCTTTTTGATCAAACAGTATGAAAGGTTACCTGTCACCTCCGAAAAGCCACCTTGCACCTTGTCCCTGCACCTTCCTATTACCATTATAACTATCCCTCTCTCTGCTAAATGCCTGTTTTTAATGTTCTAAAAATGTTTTTAAACTTACTCCTTAAGATGATAATGAAGTGGGGGCTATATGCAATAGTCCCCCTGAGTGTGTTTGTTTGCAGCCTCCAGCATCCTTTATCATGCCCTCATGGACATGATCGTGAAATTAAATTTCGCGCCCCTAGCCTAGCTCCCTCCACTCTGCTATGCAGCCTTCCTGTGGGAATGATGCTGAACGTGTCGTTTCCGGAACCGCGGGCCCCTTAGCAACCCGATATTTATCTTAGCACAGGTACAGCAATGCTAAGTGGGGCTCCATAGAACCCCGCATAGCAGCGCACACCATTACTACGGTAAACATCAGGTTGCTAATGAGCCATAGTAAGTTTAAAAAGTTTTTTTTAAAACATTAAAAACAGTCATTTAGCAGAGAGAGGAATAGTTATAATGGTAATAGGAAGGAGCAGGAACATGTATTGATAGGTTAGGTAGCTTTTCGGAGGTGACAGGTTCCTTTTAACCAAGGGTTCTATGTTGTTTAAATGTAGTACTATTACTTACATTATTACAGGCTTGTTTTATGTTTTTGTCTGGGTTTTAATAAGAGGAAAATGTAATAGGAATATGTCACCACTTGGGCATTTTTTACCCACTCTTGGTTTTGTCTTACAAATACTGTTGTAAAAAAACTCACCAAATACTGTACGTGTGCATGTGACCAAATGCTTAAGACCTCATTGCGTAAAAAAGGCAAGAATTTAGGGCTCAATAAGGGAAAACACACATTATGAGTATTTGTACAGTTAAAAATCTGCACATTTTTTTTATCTTCCTTTAGGGCCCTATGTTTAAAGTATCTCTAGTATATGTTTCTGATAATGTGCACCAAAGCTATATACGCATCCAGGCTAGGGATGGGTGAATCTACTCGCTAGGACTCGTTACTCGGCGAGTAGTAAGGGACTCGCAGGACTCGGTACTCTGCGAGTTTCCCAGTGATTACTCGCATGAGTCCAATGCAAATCAATATCAATCCTAGTTTTGTCAGAAACGCTGACAAAACTAGGATTGCCATTGTTTGCATTAGACTCGGCTACTGTGCCAGTGATAGCAGGGAAACTCGCAAAGTAACTGCTGTTTCTTTGCGAGCCGAGTCCAGCTGTCTGCTCTGTGCAGCTCCAGGGTCCTAGAGCCCGCCTGCTCACAGACCTGATGTAGCAGTGCTGAGATTGTTCTCAGTCTGCTCATTCCCTGTGCATAGACATCTATCTATGCACAGGGGATGTAGCAGAGAGGACATCGCGTTTTGGACTACGTCGGACGGAAGAGGATTTTTTTAATTAAAGATGGAGTCCCTAATGGCTTTTTTTTTTATTTCAAATAAAAAATTTTCTCTGTGTTGTGGTTTTTTAACCCTTTATTGGAGATTCTTAGTGGCTGGGTCAAACGTGGCCTGACATTAAGAATCTCGGGCTTAATACCAGCTTGTATAACAAAGCTGGTATTAACCCCTTTATTGACCCAGCGTGCTACCGCCACCAGGGCCGCTTGGAAGAGCGGGGTTCAGCGCCAGAGGATGGCGCTTCAATGAACGCGCCATCTTCTGGGGCGGCTGCGGGCTGCAATTTGCAGCAGGGGGTGCCCAGAAAGCTTGGGCATCCCTGCGCTGCGGATTCCAGCCCCCAGCTGCTTAGCTGTACCTGGCTAGACATAGAAATTGCGCGGAGCCCCACGCATTTTTTTTTATTATTTCATGAATTTCAGAGTCAGAGTCTCAGAGTCAGAGTCTCAGAGTCAGAGTCTCAGAGTCAGAGTCAGAATCTCAGAATTTCATGAAATAATTTTAAAAAAATGCGTGGGGCTCCGCGCAATTTCTATGTCTAGCCAGGTACAGCTAAGCAGCTGGGGGCTGGAATCCGCAGCGCAGGGATGTCCAAGCTTTCTGGGCACCCCCCGCTGCAAATTGCAGCCGCAGCCGCCCCAGAAGATGGCGCGTTCATTGAAGCGCCATCCTTTGGCGCTGAACCCCGCTCTTCCAGCGGCCCTGGTAGCGATGGCACGCTGGGTAATAAAAGAGGTTAGGGACCAGCTTTGCATTATCAGCTGGCCCTAAGCCCGAAATTTATGGCGGTCACGCCAATATTAGACATGACCGCCATGAATTTCTATTAAATTGTTTTAAAAAAAACACAACACAAAGAAAATTTTTTATTAGAAATAAAAAAAAAAGCCTTAGGGACTCCATTTTAATTAAAAAAATCCTCTTCCGTCCGACGCAGTCCAAAACGCGATGTCCTCTCTGCTCATCCCTGTGCATAGATATAGATGTCTATGCACAGGGATTGAGCAGACTGAGAACAATCTCAGCTCTGCTACATCATCTCTGTGCACAGACATTCATGTCTGTACACAGGGAATGAGCAGACTGAGAACAATCTCAGCTCTGCTACATCAGGCAGCAGGTGGGCTCTAGGACCCTGGAGCTGGCAGCCAGCACACAGAGAAGACAGTACTCTTATCTGTGCGAGTTTCCCAGCGATTACTTACAAAGTAAACGAGTCCAATGCAAATAAATGACAAAACTAGGATTGCTTCAGGCTGAAGCTTCCGAGACACATCTGCGATTTGTAAATCTCACACTACTCGCTATTACTCGCTTCCCCATTCATTAACATTGGACTCGCTAGACTCGCAACGAGTAGCGAGTCCTGTGCTCGGACTCGCTAGAGTCAAGCGATTCCGAGTAATTTAGGATTCGCCCATCACTAATCCAGGCATTATTCTAGGCAATTATTTCAAGACTGTGTTTAACACAATGTTGACAAATATTACAATTCTGACAAAATTTTGTCATGCTGCCTTTAGATAAGCTAACCATGGATGCCAAATGACCCCCAATTGACTACATATAAATATTTAATGGCTTTTTAACGGCCTGTTTAGACAGGCCAACTTTATTTCTATGTTCACACAATTGAAGAGATGCAAGCTGTTTAGCCTTGTTGATAATCAGGAGACGATTATCGACCTACCTAAATGGGCCCTAAAGCTTACTGCTATGCTTATTATGTAAACAAATATTCTAAAATACTTACCAAATGAAGCATATTTTACTTATCATAGACTATGTTGTGACTTAATAAAAAAGGTATTTCATCACGAACATTTTTTCTATATTTTTTTAGGACCGGAATCAATGGGACAATTTCGGTGCAGGCGTTAGATGGTCCAAAAGCCAGTATTATGCCCAGTATATACAGCTCTACTTCACAACCTGGGTATACTATATTGGATGTTGATGCACATGAACTATTGTTTGTTGGAGGCTTGACAGGACATGTAAAGGTTAGTTGAATGTTATGTATTAAATAGATGTAGAACTTACCAGTACACTACGTAGTGCTAGATGGTTGTAAAAAGCAAGAGCAAGGATCATATTGACAATCTGAGCAGATATAAAAAAGGATTCAAAGACCCTAATTTATCTCAAGGCTTATAGGAAGTGTGTAGAGGAAAAAACTCAAGACCTTGCTGGTAAAAAAGCAAGGGAAGATTTAATTTTGATCTTCATAATGTAAGTTACCATCTTGAGCTAGAGATTAATTTCTGCTCTTCAAAAGTATATTATATTGATGTGGCAAACTACTATCCAGTACATTTGACTAATTGACATTAGTTGACTGCAAAAATATTTAAGGCATTTTACGAGATGATCTGAAAATATGTGTTGCAGATTATATCATAAATGACAGCCAGCAAGCTTTCATGAAAAATACGTTGTTTCTAACCAACATGGTGTGTTTCTATGTGAAGTTTAGTGCAATTCTGGTATTTGGTCATGCTGCTAATGTATAACTGGACTTTGCAAAAGCGTTTGATACTGTGCCACAGAACAGTCTTGTACTAAATCTCCAGAAGCGGGGACAAGGGGAAACTATATGTACATGTAAAAAAAAAGTTTAAGTGAAAGAAAACAAAGAAATGTGGTCAACAGCACTTCCTCTATATGGGATATTGCTAGTAGGGGGCACCACAAGCATCAGTACTAGGCCCAAATCTTTTTATTCTCTTTATTAATGACCTTGTGAATCATTGGATTACTAATAAGTCTTTACTGATAACACAAAAACTATGTAGGATAATAAAAATGGAGCTTAATATTATAATATTGCAGAATGATGTGGATAAAATGTTGGCTTGGGCAAACATGACAGATGAAGTCTAACATAAATGTATAGTAATACACTTATTCTGATAGGCTGGAGTAATCCTTTTGCTGCATATACATTAAATAGGAAAATACTCAGGATTACAGAAAAGGAAAAGGACTTGGATATTCCAATTACAATTAAGATACTGTAAGTGGCAGTACACAATGTTAGGCAGCAGCTGCAAAAACAACAACAATTTAGGGTGTATAAATACAGAGTTTTAAAACCTTGTGATCCCAGTGCAAAACTATGTTTTTCACACGCAAAACGTCCCAGAACATGATCCAATCCATCCGAGCAATATTGAATCCTTCCATTGATCTAGAGTTTTTGGCCATCAGTTGCTCCATCCAATATCTTGAGATGACGGATGGGGCGGCCTAAGAGACAAAACTGTAAAATACCTATTTTGATTAATTTATTACCGTATATACTCGAGTATAAGCCGAGTTTTTCAGCACAAAAAGTCCCCCCTTGGCTTATACCCGAGTCAGTGTCTGTGTGGAGGCGCTGATCGGGAGCTGGAGGAGCAGGAGTAGGCGGGGGACGCTGCAGTAGGAGCGGGAGGTCATGTATATAGTCCCCCCATCCCTGGTATGCAGTACCCCCATCATTGCAGACATTCCCACCATTACTAGTATATAGCGCCCCCCCTCTCCTGATATACAGTGCTTCATTATTATACATTGTATTTGTCCTCCATGCTGCCGCTCACTATGAAATAATAATAAACTGATCTCACCCTCCGGCGATTCTCTTCAGGGTCTGTGCGCCCTCCCTCTGACTTCCTGCTTCTAAAATCATGTGACCGCCACCGCGGTGACATGATTACAAGCAGGAAGACCGGGAGAAAACGCACAGACCCTGAAGAGAATCGCCGGATGGTGAGATCAGTTTTTTATTATTTCATAGTGAACGGCAGCATGGAGGACAAATACAATGTATAATAATGAAGCACTGTATATCAGGAGGAGGGGGGGCGCTATATACTAGTAATGGTGGGAATGTCTGCAATGATGGGGGTACTGCATACCAGGGATTCGGGGGACTATATACAAGTGATGGGGTTGGGGAGGTGCAATTATGGGGGCACTAAATACCAGGGATGGGGGGACTATATACAAGTGATGGTGTTGGGGTGGTGTGCAATGATGGGGTGTGTGCAGTGATGGGGGTGTGCAATGATGGGAGGGTATGTGCAATGATGGAGCGCTCTATACCAAGGCTGGGGGTTTATATACAAGTGATGGGGATGTGTGCAATTATTGGGGTATATACAATGATGGGGAGTATGTACAAAGATTGGGGGCTATGCACCAGGGACGGGTGTGTGTGTGCAATGATGGGGGTCAATGTACCAATGATGGGGGTGCTATATACAGTGATAGGGCTATATACCAGTGATGGGGCCTATATACCAGTAATGGGGCTATATACCAGTAATGGGGCACTGTATACAGTAATGAGGCTATAAACCAGTGATGGGGGTGATATATACAGTGATGGGGCTATATACCAGCGATGGGGACTATAAACCAGTGATGGAGGCGCAGTATACAGTAGTGGGGCTAGATACCAGTGATGTGAGCTATATACCAGTCATGAGGGCTATGTACCAATGATGGAGGAGCTATATACCAGGATGGCGGTCTGCTTCATTTTTCCCCCTAGGCTTATACTCGAGTCAATAGGTTTCCCCAGTTTTTGGGGTAAAATTAGGGGCCTCGGCTTATACTCGGTCGGCTTATACTCGAGTATATATGGTAATAATAATAAATCTTTATTTATATAGTGCCAACATATTCCGCAGCGCTTTACAATACAGTGGTTAATAAACGAAAATACACAATATAATACAGTAAGAAAGTACACAATATAATACAGTAACTCCAGGAGAGAAAGAATACAGTACAATAATAGGAAACAATATAATAAGCATAGAATCAATGTAAAAAATACAATACAATAGATTAAGCAAAAATAAAGGTGACCCTGCTCAAAAGAGCATACAATCTACAACGAGATAGGGGTTACACAAAGTGCAGGGGCTTATTACACTGATGGTCCAGGCATGTTGAGGAAATGGGGGATAGAAATAAAGTTACATGAATGGTCACCAGACAATCTGTGTAGACCTTTTGGGTTTGGTGGAGTTATGTCGAGAGAGATAGTGAATGGGCTATGTACAGTACAACAGAATTTTGTTAGGGAGCATGATAGGCCGCCTTGAAAAGATGTGTTTTTAGTGAGCGTCTGAAGCCATGCAAGTTGTGGATAGTCCTGATTTCTTGAGGTAGAGCATTCCAGAAAATTGGTGCAGCTTGGGAGAAGTCTTGGAGTCGGGAGTAGGAGGATCGGGTTAGTGCAGATGTTAGTCGAAGGTCATTTATAGAACATAGAGAATGGGTGGGGTGATAGACAGTGATTAGGGAAGAGATGTAGGGGGGTGCTGCATTGTGAATAGCTTTGTGGGTGAGAACAAGCAATTTGAACTTGATCCTGTAGTGTATAGGCAG
Source organism: Allobates femoralis (assembly GCA_033576535.1). Lineage (NCBI taxonomy): Eukaryota > Metazoa > Chordata > Amphibia > Anura > Aromobatidae > Allobates > Allobates femoralis. The sequence continues at coordinate 352,160,838 of JARQOC010000001.1, forward strand.
CCAGTGCAATGACTGGCACAGAGCGGAGGCATCTGAGTAATGATTGGCCAGTTAGGTGATCCTGGCTGCTGCATTAAGGATGGACAGAAGAGGGGAAAGTTTAGAGAGGGGAAGGCCAATTAATAGAGAATTGCAATAATCAAAGCGGGAGTGGATTGGAGCCACGGTAAGGGTTTTAGTTGTTTCCATGGTGAGAAAGGGGCAGACACCAGAGATGTTCTTCAGGTGTAAGCGACAAGAGCGGACGAAAGATTGTGTATAGGAGATGAAGGAGAGATCAGTGTCAAACGTGACACCCAGACAGCGAGCCTGCTGCCTATGTGTTATCATGGTACCGCACACTGAGAGAGAGATGTCAGATTTAAGGAGGTTAGTGGAGGGCTGGAGCAAAAGAAGTTCAGTTTTGGAAAGGTTGAGTTTTAAACAGAGAGCCTACATGATGTTGGAAACTGCAGCTAGAGAGTCAGGGGCTGAAGTGTATAATTGTGTATCGTCAACATAGAGATGGTACTAGAAGCCAAATCTGCTGATGGTGTGTCCAATCGGCACCGTGTAGAGAGAGAAGAGAAGAGGTCCAAGGATTGAACCCTGAGGGACCCCAATAGTGAGAGAAAGAGTGAGGGGGGAAGTGGAGCCAGAAAATGATACACTGAAAGAGTGGTCAGAAAGATAGGTGAGAACCAGGAGAGAGCAGTGTCCTTCATACCAATGGAGTGCAACATAGAGAGTAGGAGATGGTGGACAACAGTGTCAAAAGCTGCAGAGAGATCAAGAAGAAGAAACAGTGAGTGGTCACCATTACGTTTTGCTGTCAGTTGGTCATTGGTCACTTTGATGAGGGCAGTTTCTGTAGAGTGAAAGGGGTGGAAGCCAGACTGTAATAGATATAGAAGAGAGTGAGTGGAGAGGAAACGGATGAGGCGGGAGTAGACCAGGCACTCCAGGAATTTAGAGATGAAGGGGAGATTGGAGACTGGTCTGTAGTTATTTGTGCAGGATGGGTCGAGAGAAGCTTTCTTTAATAATGGAGTAATGATAGAGTGTTTGAAGGAGGAGGGGAAGATGCCAGAAGAGAGGGAGAGATTGAAGATTTTGGTTAGGTGAGTGGTGACAATGGGACATAGAGACAGGAGTAGGTGTGAGGGAATGGGGTCAGTGGTGCATGTAGTAGGACGAGAGTAAGAGAGGAGCCTGGCAACTTCTTCTTCTGTAACTGGGTCAAATGTGGTGAGTGAGTCAGAGGAGATGTGGGAAAGAATGGAAGTGGCAGCGCTTGGAGGCTGGGAGCTGATATCCTGGCAGATGTTGTCTATTTTCTCCATAAAGTAAGAGGCCAGATCATCAGCGCAGAGGTCAGTGATGGGGGCCTGCACTTTAGGACTGAGGAGAGAGTGAAAGGTGTCAGAGTTTTTTGGATTATTGGATACTGAGGAAATCAGGGTGGTGAAGTAGGTTTGTTTGGCAAGGTAAAGGGCAGAGTTGTAGGTTTTTAGTATGAATTTATAATGGATAAAGTCTTCTGGTGAGCGAGTTTTCCTTCATAGGCGTTCAGCACTCCTAGAGCATCGCTGGAGGAATCGAGTTTGTGATGTGAGCGAGGGCTGTTTTGTTCTGTTTGGAGGTTCTGAGGATGAGGGGCGCTACTTGGTCCAGGGTGCTTCTGAGAGTGTTATTATAGTGATTTACTGACAGATTTGGACAGGAGAATGAGGAGATTGGGGACAGTGATAAGATGAGAGAGTCTGTGAGTGCATGAGGGTTAATGGCCTGTAGATTTCTGGATGTTTGATAGGTAGGGGTGGGCTGTGGTGGGTGAAGGTTAGTGAGCATGAAGGAGAGAATGTTGTGGTCAGAGAGGGGAAGAGATGAATTATCTAGGGAGGAGGTTGAGCAGAGTCGTGTAAAGACCAGGTCAAGGGTATTACCATCCTTGTGTGTCTCAGAGGTTGAGAGCTGTGAGAGGCTAAGAAACGTGGTTAGAGATAGGAGCTGGGATGCAGATGGGGAGATGGGGCTGTTTATGGGGATGTTAAAATCTCCCAGAATGAGGGCTGGTAATTCTGAAGACATGAAGTTTATCAGCCACTCGGAGACATGGTCAAGGAACTGGGCGGGTGACCCTGGGAAGCGGTATACCACTTCTACTCTGAGGGGAAGGGGATGGAATAGCCTAATGATGTGAACCTCAAAACAAGGGAATGAGAGTGCTGGGGCTGGAGGGATGACCTGGAAAGCACATTATTGGGACAGGAGTAAGCCAACTCCACCACCATGTCTGTTCCTAGGTCTTGGAGAATGGGAGAAGTGTAGGCCACAGTGAGAAATAGCAGCAGGGGAACAGTGTCTGAATCCTGGATCCAGGTTTCAGTGAGGGCCAGGAGATTGAGAGAGTTAGTGAGAAAGTAGTTATGAATGAAGGGAAGTTTGTTTCATACAGACCGTGGATTCCAGAGAGCGCAATTAAAAGAGGGAGATGAAGGTGTGCAGGTAATGCTAATAAGGTTAGTGGGGTTTCTGTGTGTGGTGGGAGAGGGGTTGAAGTTAGTAGAGGGCGGACCAGGGTTGGGAGAGATATCACCTGACAGGAGCAGCAGTAAAAAAAGAAAGAGCAAATAGTGTTTGGATTTAGGACCTGGTTTATTATGATAAAGTTTGGAATCTGATGGGCTGAGTAGATTCAGGGTATACCGACAGCAGGGTCATCTCCGGGGAGCCAACCATCCGTTTCCCTGTTATGATATTGTAGGTCCGTTGAACTCCTTACCAGAAACTCTTGATTTCTGGACAGTCCCACCAGATGTGGAGCATAGTTCCAACATCTGTACCTTGTAGTTCCTCTCCTGGGCTGCGCATATATTTGCCATTTTATGAGAGAACAAGAAGCTTTTCTGCCAATCTACTGTGGGAGTGTTCTCCACAACTCTTTCTCCCAGGCCAACTGGAAAGGACGCTTCCCAACCGCCTTCTCCCCTGCAATAGTACGATGTATTTTGGAAACTGCATGGGAGGGAGGAACAGTTCCTCCAGAGGAAAGAGGATAGATCTCAGCCTGACTGACTGAATTGCAGTGAAGATATAAGATCACAGCTGGAGAAACTCGTACCACCAGAATGGTTGGGATGGTGAGTGCCGCTGCAACAACTCAAAGGAGGCCATTTCACCTTGGTGCAGTATCTGCCCCAGGCGAATATCCTCCACACTCATCCTGCACAAAAAAGAGCTCCTGTTGTTCCCTGATTCAAAGGCTGTGTTCGAAAAGACGGTAGCAAGTGGACCCATTGTTCCACCCACTGGGATTCCTTTGACGTATGACTGCCAGATTTTTAGTGTATCTATGGTAAGGTCAGGTGGGGTACCTATCTGTCTTAGATCTAAGGAATTTATCGAAGAAAGATAATGTAGCGGGTCGCTTATACCTTCCTGTTCCAGAGCCACCCAGAGCTTGGATTGGGATCTGTACTGCCAGTCAAATAATTGTACCATTGATAATGCAAGAAAATAGTTAAAAAATTCAGGTAGTCTCGCTCCTCCCGACTCACTAGGGGCCGTCAAGGTCCGCATGCTCACTCTAGGTCTCCCACCTTTCCATAGGAACCTCCTTGCGATAGATTGAAGTTTAGCAACAAAGCCTCTATTTGGTTTTATGGGGATAGTCTTAAAGACGCATAAAATTTAGGGAGTATTTCCATCCTAATGACGTTTATCCTTCCCATCCAAGACAGTTGGAGTGTTCTATAGAGGATATTTGTGATTTGAGTTGAAATAGAAGGGGTTGGTAATTGAGTAAATAAAGTTTTGATGGGTCAGGTGGGATGTGTACCATCAGATATTTGATGGTCTCTGCTTTCCACTTAAAGGGTAAGTTGGTTTTCAAGGAGGAGACTTCTTTGAGGGCAAGGATATGTTTAACGCCTCTGACATAATGAAGTTTATTGTAAAGTTCCTCAAGGAGCCAAAGATCCCAAACTCCCTCAGCATAGACAGATTAGAGATCCTCGGCTGGGAGATGGATAGCAGCAAGTCGTCTGCGAAGAACGCAAGTTTATGGTGGGACAGATCATGTATAGTCATGTATATTGTCATTTTCACTGTTGGCATTGGCTAAGTGTTCCGTGACTACTATGTAGAGAAGGGGGAAAAGCGAACACCCTTGCCTAGTCCCATTTCTACTGTCGAAGGGAGCCAACAGGGTGCTGTTAAAACAGACCCCAGTAGATGGAGCAGAATAGAGGGAGAATAATTTGTGTAGGAACCTGGGGCCCAGACCAATCTGCACTAGCGCCTCCTACATGAAACCCCAGTGGACCCTGTCAAAGGCCATCTCGGCATCAACTGATAAAAGGCTGAGGGGTATGTTCTGTGGTCTAGCTTTATTGATCAGAAGTAGAGTCTTAATGATCTTGTCCCTAGCTTTTTGACCTTTGACAAAGCCCACCTGGTCCATGTTGATGATAGAGGGGAGTATAGAGGCCAAGCGGTTGGCTAAGATCTTAGAGTACAACTTTATGTCAATGTTCCAGAGGAAAATAGGTCTGTAGTTATCAGCTCCAGTGGGGTCTCTCCAAAGTATGGGTAGGATACTTATATGTGCCTCCAACGATTGAGGGGGGAAATCAGTGCCATCAGAGATGGAGTTGAACGTGGCCAGCATCTGGGGTAGCAATTGTGCCTAGAGAGATTTATAAAAAATTGGAGTGAAGCCATCTGGTCCAGGGCACTTAGAAGGTGAGGTGGATTTAATGGACGCTAGAATCTCATGTTCGGATATCTCAGCTTCAAGGGCTTTAATGTCTAATTCAACCAGGGAAGGAAGCGCCGTAGATATAATACAGTTGCCAATTTTCCGTTGTAGATCGTCAGGTGCCATGTCCAAGACTTGCCCTCTAAGATTATACAGGTCTAATATGACCAGGATACTTCCAATATTTCAGAGGGGAGTCTGTTCTACCAGAGGTCTTAATTAGTGATGAGCGAGCACTAAAATGCTCGGGTGCTCGGTGCTCTGGCCGAGCATCTCAAGATACTCGTGTACCCGGCCAGAGCACCGAGCCCAATGTAAGTCAATGAGTGACAGGCTCCGCCCACAGACTTCCGGTTATAAAACAAGTATTGCTGGGAAAGGGCGGGAGGGCGGGCTTTTTGAAATCGCCGCAACATAGAACACCTTGCTGTGGCCCCCAGAGGTATCCTAACAATGAATCTGCTCCCTGTGTGGTGCCAGCTCACTGTGTGCACTGAAGGGAGCTGTGTATTTGTGTCAGATCGCTTATTATTACCGAGCAGTCCGAGCATCTCGGTGGTACTCGGATACTCGTGCGAGTAACGAGTAGCGCAGAGCATACTCGCTCATCCCTAGTCTTAATCCTAGGATCATACGTGTGGTTTGTCCTTGGGTGAAGTAAACGTGCCAGAGGGCGGTCACATTTATTGGAAACCCTATAATAGTAGCACTTAGTTCTTTCTGTCTTCCGCTTAAAGTTTTGATTCAATATTCCCTTAAGTTCCTGCCATTTTTGGGTGAGGTCCCCATATGTCTGATGTGTCAGCATCTGTTTATGGGCCATCACTAAGCTATGAATTTGGGAGAGTAGGTCTGTAATCTTTTCGGATCTAAGTTTTTTAAGTCGAGCCCTATGTTTTATCAGTGTCCCCCTCAGGCAACACTTCAGGGCTTCCCACTTGAAGGGCTGAGAGGTCGGGTCAAGCTCATGGACCTTGGTAATTGTCTCAATATCGCTTTTCAGCTCCATCAAGCACGTACTGTCTGGCAGGAGGTTACTGTTAAGTCTCCAGGTCCATGGTCTTTGAGAGGTATTTGGCTATATCAGGGTCAGAAATATTGGGGTGTGATCTGATAGAAGAAGGTCCCCAATGTGGGCCAAGGGATCCCAAGAGAGAGTACATTGGCTCACCAAAAACATGTTGATACGCCTGTAAGAATTATGTACATGGGAGTAGTAGGAGTAGGAGGTTTCCCTTGGGGTTTAGAATCCGCCATATATCAATGTTCTGGAGAGTGTGGAGGAATTTCTTGAAAGTCCTTAGTCATTTGGCTGGGCTTGCACCCCTCCCCAATGTGGAGTATATAGAAGGATCAAGAGTAAAGTTGAATTTGCCCCCAATTATCGTTGTCCCCTTGGCAAATTCAGCTAGCTGGGTTAGAAGTGCACTGCTGACTTTTGTTTGGTCGCTGTTGTGTAAGTACCATTTAAAGAGGACATGTCACCTCCCTGCTGCATGGCAAATTAAATGCAGCACTGAGTGCAGCATGTCTGCTGCATTCAGGGAAGGGTTCCCCCATGGCTCTAGCTCCCCTGTAAGCTTTAAAAAAGACATTAGAAACCTTACAGTTAAGAGGTCGCCTGGGTGGGATCTTATTTAGAGGTCATGGCTGCTGGCACAATCCTCCCTGCATCCACCTTGTGTGTTCCGCCCTCTCTGTGTTTGCCACCGCCTCCTCTTCTTCTGGGTCTGCCCTCCTCTTTTGTTCCTGCTCCTTGTGACATCAGGAGCAGAAGAGAAGGGCAGACCCAGCAGAAGAGGAGGTGGTGGCAGACACATAGAGGGGGTGGAACTCACAAGAAGGAGGCAAGGAGGGCTGTGCCAGCAGTGAGGACCTCTTAATAAGATCCCACCCAGATGACCTCTTAACAGTAAGGTTTCTAAAGTCTTTTTAAAGCTTACAGGGGGACTGGAGCCATGAGCAACCCTTTTCCTGGATGCACCAGACATGCTCTATTCAGTGCTGCATTTAGTTTGCCATGCACCAGAGGGTGACAGGTCCTCTTTAACTACAATTAATATTGAATTTCCTAAGCATTTCCTAAGCTAATTTGAGAAAAATGTACCATCCTCCTGGGTTGAGTTCGGAGTCGACTACCAAATGAGTCAGATTTTTGTGAATTGCCATTGACAGTCCTCTTGAACTGGAGTTGCTGCTGGTGCTGCACCACCAAACTGGGTAATATTTGTTGTTGAAGTATGGTATAGACCCAGTTTTAAAGTGGGTCTCTGAGTAACAATATCTGCGTCCGCTTCTTATGCATGTCATAGAGGATCTGCAAACGTTTTTGGAGGGTGCTAAAATTTTTCACATTGAGGGTTCCGATATTTAGGGAAGCCATATTGTGTGATGCCCTATAAGATATCTTATGGAAATCTTAAGTCAAATGGACAGAGCAGGATAAGGTATAGTGTCTGAGGTAGATAATCGGGATTGAATGGACGGGTCTGGATATGGAGGGACAAAAGAGGAAGGACAAGAGAAAGAAAAGGGAAAAGGGGAGATGAGGAGATAGTACAGGAAAGAGGAAGTAGGGGATATAGAGAGGAAAGGAAGGAAGTAGTGGGCAAAAGTGTTCAGAAAGAGGTAAAAACTTACTCTGGATTCCGGTATCAGCTAAGTGTGTGGGGTAGGTACAAAGACTTCCACACCTGCCTGCAGAGTGTGGATCCCACTTGGAGAATGGCCTTTCCAAGCAGAGTAGGGTCTCCCTTCACCTCTACAAAAACACATCATCTAAATAGCAACATCTACTGTATTTAAAAAAGAAAAGAAAAAAAAATCAAAGAAATCTTAAATCAAAACATCGGTTATGTGCATTAATTCCCCTGTGATGGAAAGGGAAATGAAGATCAAGGAGACAGTGATTTGTTACAAATTGGGATATGTATGCCACAATTTGGGATGCAGGCCCATGCTACATTTACCTAGGGACAGTATAAAAAATCAACCATTGCCAAATGGATTAGGGTTCCCCCCTTTTGGCCCCCACCCCTGACGTACCCTCCCCTCTCCCGTCGCCATGATCTTTGCTCCCTCGGAGCCTGAATCTCGTCTCTCAATCCAGGTATGCCCAGCCAGTCAGAGATATTGATGGAGAGGGGTTGAAACCCCAGGTTTTCCAGGAGCGCAGGGATATCTTTCGGGTGGGAAACAAAAAATGATTGACCATCATTGTTGACCTGGAGGCGGAAAGGGAAACCCCATGAGTATGGTATATTATTGTTACAGAGTGCCTCCAGCAGTGGTTTGAGAGCCCTGCGATTTTGTAGCATAGACAAGTCTGAAAAGACAGAGGTTCATGGGATCTGGCTCTGGTTAGTATATCTTCTTTGGCTCTAAAGTTGTGGATCCTGCAAATAATGTCTCTAGGTCTGGCGCCTTCTGGTTGAGGAGGCCCAGGGATCTGTGGGCTCTGTCGAACTCAAGTAGAGCACTCTCTGGCCTATTATGGATGGAATTGAGAAACCCACAGAGTGTGGAGTCTAGGTTCCTTGCCGGGATGGACTCAGGTAGCCCATGGACCCTAACATTATTGCGTCTATCACGGTTCTCCAAGTCTTCCATTAGGTCTGATAAGTGGTCTAAATTAGATGATTGAATGGAGACTTGTCGTTCAAGAGCCCCTAGTTGGCTGGACAGTTCGCCTGTGATAGATTCATTACAGTCGACTCTGCATGCAAGCTGCTAGAATTTTCCCCTAAGTACGGCTGTCTCCACTTTAAGTGATGACTCCACCTGGAGGATGAACCTCTCCATCTCCTCCCTGGTTGGGATCGCTTGTACACGGGCCCTGAGATCATCCTATAGGGCCATTCCATGTCAAGTGAACCAATGATTATTACCTCTATATTTTTAATTCTTTGGAGATTTTGTTATTTGATAATAGCATGTCAGACAATGCAAAATGTGAAGAGAAAATTAAAAAAAATTTTTTTTTTTTTAAATGATTTTCAAAGTTCGAAAAAAGTGCGAATTTCGGTGTTGCCTGCCTTTACATTTCTCCTCATAATTCGGGCTAGAAATAAGATAGAGAGACAAAATAACACCGTTCTACTCATAATTGGACAGGCTTTCACCAGATATGTCACAAGAGGATCTTTGTTAATATTTTACCCATGCGATCACGAACGCAAAATTTTAAAATGCATTTACGAAAAATCAGCATCATTTAAATATTTCAAAAACTGTCCATGTGTCTGCTTTGCTCTTAGCCACATCTGTACCAAATTTCAAGTTGGGATCGCGATGGAATCATATTTTAAAATATTTTACTATTAATAGCGTCAATGGGTCATTCCATATCAAGTGATCTAAATATGAATTTTTTTTTTACCTGACGTCTTTAGATTTTTTACATTTTTTTTTCTATTTGAAGTACTACTTTAGTTAATTACAAATTAAAAAGTTTTGAATTTTTTTCTTAATCAGTTAATTTTTTACAGATATTTAAAGTTTTAAAAAAGTGCGAATTTTGGCCTGGTATGGCTTTACATTTTTTTTATCTCGGGCTAGAAATAAGATAATGAAGCGGGAGAGGCATCATTTTACTAGAACGGTAACAGCTTTCATTTGATATGTCACAAGACTATATTTTTTTATATTTTGTTTGGGAAAAATCAAATTCAAAATTTTGATGCGCAATTGTGAAATAAATGTGAGTTTGAAAATTGTGAAAAAATGCCTCTGTGTTACTTGTGTTCTTGGTTATATTTGTGTAGAGATTCAACTTGGGACCTGTCAAATGTATATATTTTTTATTTTATGGTTGTATGAGTTATTACAACTTATTGAATTTTTATTCAATAAGTTGTAATAACTCATACAACCATAAAATAAAAAATATATAAATTTGACAGGTCCCAAGTTGAATCTCTGCACAAATATACATTTACATGCAACAAAAAAGAAACACAAAAAACAAATCCCATAAGTGCCAGGATAAATATATCTTAATCATCAGAACACAACGCTCAGCATTTTCAACCTGAATGCATTGAACAAACCAAAAGAAAAAAGGTGATCATATCCTCAAGTTTGATTAAACAAGATCAACTAATCAAACAATTAATAGTACGTTTTTAAAGTGGCCTTTTATCATCAATTTGTCCCTTCTAGTGGGTGAAATGTAATCTTGTCCATAAGCGCTTACTAGCAATCGCCATTTCCTTTTGTGTCACAGTATGTACGGCCTGTCACTGTGTTTGACTCCACCTGAGTTATTATCTGACTTTTGTGCACTTTTAAAATGTCTGGCTTTCTTGGATACACAAATGATGGCGCTGGACAGATCTGAATTCAAAATTTTCAAGTTGACACTATAATAGTTAAATATTTTAAAATATGATCCCATCTCGATCCCAACTTGAAATTTGGTACAGATGAGGCTAAGAGCATAGCAGACACATGGGCAGTTTTGGAAAATTTTAAATTATGCCGATTTTTCGAAATGTGTTTTAAAATTTTGAGTTTACGATCGCATGGGTAAAAAATTAACAAAGATACTCTTGTTTCATATCTGGCGAAAGTCTTGACAGTTCTGAGCAGAATGGTGTTTATTTTGTTTCTCTATCTTATTTCTAGCCCGAGATATGATAGAAAATGTAAAGCCATACCAGGCCAAAATTCACGCTTTTTTAAACCTTTAAAAATCTGTAAAAAATTAACTGATAAAGAAAAAAATTCCAAACTTTTTATTAGTAATTAACTAAAGTTGTACTTCATATAGAACACTTCATAAATGACATGTTTAGGGATATAATAGAAAACAAATTTACATGTATAAATATTAACATTTTTGGTTCTTTTAATGTTGTTTAATCAAACTTGAGGATATGATCACCTTTTTTCTTTTGGTTTGTTCAATGCATTCAGGTTGAAAATGCTGAGCGTTGTGTTCTGATGATTAAGATATATTTATCCTGGCACTTACGGGATTTGTGTTTTGTGTTTCTTTTTTGTTGCATATAAATGTTTTATTCAATAAGTTGTAATAACTCATACAACCATAAAATAAAAAATATATAAATTTGACAGGTCTGAAGTTGAATCTCTGCACAAATATAACCAAGAACACAAGTAACACACAGGCATTTTTTCACAATTTTCAAACTAACATTTATTTCACAATTGCACATCAAAATTTTGAATTTGATTTTTCCCAAACAAAATATAAAAAAATATAGTCTTGTGACATATCAAATGAAAGCTGTCACCGTTCTGAGTAAAATGATGCCTCTCTCGCTTCATTATCTTATTTCTAGCCCGAGATAAAAAAAATGTAAAGCCATACCAGGCCAAAATTCGCACTTTTTTAAAACTTTAAATATCTGTAAAAAATTAACTGATTTAGAAAAAAATTCAAAACTTTTAATTTGAAATTCACTAAAGTAGTACTTCAAATAGAAAAAAAATTAAAAGAATCTAAAGACGTCAGGTAAAAAAAAAATTCATATTTAGATCACTTGATATGGAATGACCCATTGACGCTATTAATAGTAAAATATTTTAAAATATGATCCCATCGCGATCCCAACTTGAAATTTAGTAAAGATGTGGCTAAGAGCACAGCAGACATATGAGCAGTTTTCGAAATATTTAAATGATGCTGATTTTTCGTAAATGCGTTTTAAAATTTTGCGTTTGCGATCGCATGGGTAAAATATTAACAAAGATACTCTTGTGACATATCTGTTGAAAGCCTGTACAATTCTGAGTACAACAGTGTTTATTTTGTCTTTCTATCTTATTTCTAGCCCGAGATATGATAGAAAATGTAAAGTCATACCAGGCCAAAATTCGCACTTTTTTAAAATTTAAAAATCTGTAAAAAATTAAGTGATGCAGAAAAAAATTCAAAACTTTTTTTTTGTAATTGACTAAAGTTGTACTTCATATAGAAAAAAAATTAAAAAAATCTGAAGACGTCAGGGAAAAAAAATATTCACTTTTGGATCACTTGACATGGAATGACCCTATAGTCCCCTGGCAGGCACCTGTGCATCAGATGAGGCCCCTTGTGAAGTAGGGTTGCTTATGGTGGTTATATTTGGGCCTTTAGTGTGTCCAGTTAATAGCTGCTCAAAGTAAGCTAGGGCCATATTTGGGTTCTGTTCTGTGTAAAGTAAGGCCATATTTGTGTTTACTCCCAGGATCTCCACACCTCTCTGCTGCCTCTTCAATGAGCTTTAACCCCCAGCAGGGTATGGGTTCAGGGGATTGCAGGGTCTCATTGTCCCTAGTGGTTGTTTTGGGCCTGTGGGGAGGTGCCAGGCTCTAGGAGCCTATTACCTCTGCTATCCGGAAATCTCTTGCGGTGGTCACATCTCCGGAGGATCCTGTGCTGTGCAGGGAGGCTTTCTGGGTCTCTTTGCGCTCAGGGGAGCTGTCGCAAGCTCGAGGGGTACTCTAAGCCTGAGGCGCTGTGGTCAGGGTGCCACTGCAGAGCTGGGACTTGAAACCACTAAGCTGAGATGAGGCAGGTGTGTTCAGACACAGTGACCTTCGCCGTTTCCTTGGGCTCTAGGCCTGGGTGCTCCTCTCTCACTCCTGTGGGTCTGGCTCCTGCCACCTCTGTTGCACCATGTCTCTCCTGCCCATTAGTATCCACCATCTTAGATTCGTGCAGCCTGGAGTGTGCCAGCCTGTGCTCCGCAGATATTGACATTTTGCTGGCATAGGCAGCTGATGCAGCCGTTGATTGCTGTGGTATTTAGGCCAATGGAGGGCGAGGGGAGCAGGAGCTCTGAAATACCCTTCACCATGGCCAGGTCACGACTTGACTTTGTTTTTTTAGTAAAAATAGTCTACACTGTTTTTACAGTAGAACGTATGCTTATTTTATTTTTATCTTAGGTTTTGCATTAGTATTTAGTTGCAATCTGCAGGTAAATCTTATTTAAAAACATGCAGCTGCTCTCTAAGTCAGCTGTGCAGCAATGAGATTGTGAGCACTATGCTCCCTGTACACAGTGAATAGGCTGTAATCACGTCCTCCTCACTTTGACTACCCTTCAATTTAAGCACATATGATGTGTACCAGGATCATAGGGCATGAATACAGTGCTCACTGTATAGAGAACATTGGTCACATCAACTGTCAACTTAACAATTTCTCCCTGCAGTCAAACATCCAGTTAGAGTGCTACAGATGTTTAAGATACAATTTACCTGCATTTCACCACTATGGCTGCAGTTAGCTTCAGTGATTTGATTGATTTTTTTTGTATGACAGAGTCCCTTTAATTATAAAGTTGGGTCTGATGTCTGGATAATATTTTGTGGTTTATTCAAGTCTTGAGCTCTGAATTAATTTTGGTGTCAGGTATTGCATCTAAGTTTACCTTGGAATTTGAACTAGGGTAATATTTCATTTAGAGATGTTGTCTACAGTCAGAACTTATTTTTTATTCTGAAATAGGTCGGATTTCTTATGGGGCCTGGACTCTGTTTAAATTAATTAGAACATGTCATCACAATTACTGCTATTAAACCTTTGCCAGCAAGTGCTTCCAAATTGGAAAATTAGAGATCCATTCCTGTTGCCGCTGTAGTCCGAAATGTCTCTAAGAATGATTTTTACATACCAGTCTCCTTGTCTAGTAATCCGTGCCAAGATGGGTTGCGACCCGTTCATATATTCAAGAACAGTTTGCACAAATAGGACACCTTTTTATTTTGTCCGTAAAAAATAATGAAAGGCATCCATTAATTTTTTTTAAACTGAAGAGATTTATACAGATTATTTCGACCTTAATTATCATCATTTTACATTTCACAGTTAATACAGCTGATGTCTTAATATCAGAATTATGGACTATAGACATGGATCACTTATAATCATAATGATTTAAATGTTTCCAATATATCACTAAATAATATTGTCTCTGTGTTTTTGCTAAGAAAAAATAAACAGTCAAGTTGGGAACCCTGATAACAATTGCTCTGATGTATGGGTACAGACAATCGTCAAGTCTTGCTGAGGGTGCATTATTCCATCCGTTATGCCTTTGAATGACAAATTCAATCAAAGGCAGATTGGCACAGACTGATTGTCTTCTGGAGAGTTTAATATTATTTTTCTAGTTTCCTCTAATTATTTATTAGTAGTGATGAGCGAGCATGCTCGGCGCTACTCGTTACTTGCATGAGTATCCAAGTACTCGGGATGCTTGGCGAGCGCCGAGTACCGCCGAGATGCTTGGACTCTTCACTGATAATTATCGATCTGACACAAATACACAGCTCCCTTCAGTGCACACAGTGAGCCGGCACCTCACACAGAGCAGATTGATTGTTAGATTCCCTCTGGGGGGCACAGCAAGGTGTTGTATGCTGCAATGATTTGAAAAAGCCCCCCCCCCCGCTCTTTCCCAGAAACACTCGTTTTATAGCTGGAAGTGTGTGGGCGGAGCCTGTCACTAATTGACTTACATTGGGCTCGGTGCTCGGTCGAGCACCCGAGCATCTCGAGATGCTCAACCCAAGCATCCAGGCATTTTAGTGCTTGCTCATCACTATTAGGTAAGTCTTACAGATTCTCAAAGGTTGCGCTGTTGTTTTATATTGTTTCTATTACTAGCCTGGTAAACAGGCTTTTGAACATATTTTGAACTAATAAAATCTGGTAAATGCCTGGCTAGCAAAGGAGAATTTAAAAGTTTCCTTTGTGCAGACACTCTTGAATGACTTCCCTTGTTTGCAAATGTTTGCTTTCCAATCTTCGTAAACTTTCTTAAATTATAAGTTAATTTTCTCTTTTATTTTTGCAATTGGCAGAAGCCTGATGCTGTTAAAACAACAACTTTTACTGGGTGCATGGGAGAGACGTTTTTTGATGGCAAGCCAATTGGACTGTGGAATTACAGAGAAAAAGAAGGTGACTGCAAAGGATGCAGTGTCAGGTAATTAATATTATAGTGATGAGCAGACTTGTGGATATTCGGGTTTGCTGGGTTTGACCAGACTGTAAAATAAAGGTTGATTTGGGAACCGAAATTGACCCCAGACTCCAAACCCCATACAAGTCAATAGGGACTCGAACTGTGCTGAAAATGACTGAAAAATGTTTTAGAGCAGAACAGCTGTCCTGCAAACAAATGTGGATAGAGAAATGACTTAAAGGGTTTCTATCACCATTACAATCATGGTTATATAGCAAGTAAATTAATAAACTAAAAATTTTAAGAGTCACCCCACAAAGATGGATTTCAGTGTTTGTTACAGAGTAACAATTTTAATAAAAGTCCCCTATGGAGTATATTTTCAGAGGACCCATACAGCCAAAATTGGCAAAGTTCACCTGTAGACCACCAATTTTAAACATATGCCACTTAAAGAGCCTATTTCCACAGTTGAACCACACAGCCCAAATTGTCAGAGTTTACCAACAAAGCAATAATTTTAAATGAAGGCCCCTACAGAGCCTGTTTTCACAGCTCACCCTACAGAGCCTAAATTTCAGCTCCAAGAAACTAAAGAAGTTAAAGTTAAAAGCTAATCATTGGATTTGGGATTGAGCTAGAATTTTGAATAAAGTCCATTACAGAGCATGTTTACGCAGTTGACCCACAAAGCCAAGGTTTGCAAAGGGTTTAACTGCACAGCAGCAGCAGTTTTAATAAAAAAAAACCTTACATTCCTCAGTTGAGCCAAACAGCCAAGATTGGCAGAGTTCACACTCACAACAACAAGTTTAATAAAAACACTCTTAAAAACCTCTTCCCACAGTTGACGAACACAGCCAAGATTGGCAAATTTTCACCAGCAGAGCATACATTTTAAACATAGGCCCCTACTGAGCCTGTTAAAACAATTGACCCACACAGCCAAGATTGGCAGGGTTTTTTCCATTAAGCGACAATTTTAGCAAAAGGTTCATACAGAGCCATTTTTCAGAGTTGACCCAAAAACAAAAGATTGTCAGAGTTTACTAAGAGAGCTACAATTTTGATAAAGACCTTTACAGAGCCTGTTTACACAATTGAACCCACAACTAGGATTGGTACAGTTCATCTGCATATCAAACAATATTAATGAAAGCCCTCTGAAGAGCCTGTATCCACAGTTGACTCACACATCCAAGAATATCAGACTTTATCAACAGAGCAACAATTTTAAAGAAAGGTCCTCCCTACCGAGTTTTCACAGTTGACCAATAAGCCAAGGAAATTTGAAAAAAATATTCTTTAACTCCTTCATGACCCAGCCTATTTTGACCCTAAAGACCTTGGCATATTTGTCAATTCTGACCAGTGTCCCTTTATGAGGTAATAACTCTGGAACGCTTCAACAGATCCTAGCGATTCTGAGATGGTTTTTTCGTGACATATTGGGCTTCATGTTAGTATTAAATTTAAGTCAATATTTTTGTGTTTATTTGTGAAAAAATAAAAAAATTGGCATAAATTTTGAAATTTCACAATTTTAAAATTTAGAATTTTTATTCTGCTAAACCAGAGAGTTATGTGACACAAAATAGTTAAAGGGATCCTGTCACCCCCAAAACACCTGTAAACCTATTAAAACCTGTCCCTAGAGCATATTAACACTTTCCCTACACTCTTTTTACCTCCTAAAAGCATTAAGTGACATTGAAGAAAAACGTTTTATAAGTACCTGATTACTGATGATAATGAGTGACTATGCTATTCATAGTCACTCATCAAGACTGCCCCTCTGCTTCATATCACGCCTGAATAGGCGTGATCTAGTGCCCAGATTCAAAATCGCGCCTCCCTGCTGTGCCCTGTGTCGTCCGAGGCTGCAGTGTGGCCGGGTGACGCGATCCGCGTCATACCCGGCGCCGGGTGACGTGATCCGCGTCATACCCGGCGCCGGGTGACGTATTTACACCGGCGCCGCGCTTTCGGCTTCGAAATACGCACTGCGCATGCACACTGCGCATGCACACTGGGCATGCGCAGTGCGCATTTTGAAGCCGAAAGCGCAGCGCCGGTGTAAATACGTCACCCGGCGCCGGGTATGACGCGGATCGCGTCACCCGGCCACACTGCAGCCTCGGACGACACAGGGCACAGCAGGGAGGCGCGATTTTGAATCTGGGCACTAGATCACGCCTATTCAGGCGTGATATGAAGCAGAGGGGCAGTCTTGATGAGTGACTATGAATAGCATAGTCACTCATTATCATCAGTAATCAGGTACTTATAAAACGTTTTTCTTCAATGTCACTTAATGCTTTTAGGAGGTAAAAAGAGTGTAGGGAAAGTGTTAATATGCTCTAGGGACAGGTTTTAATAGGTTTACAGGTGTTTTGGGGGTGACAGGATCCCTTTAATAAATAACATTTCCCACATGTCTAGTTTACATTAGCACAATTTTGGAAAAAAACATTTTGGGGTTAGGAAGTTATAAGGGTTCAAAGTTCATCAGCAATTTCTAATTTTTCCTGCAAAATTTACATTATCATTTTTTTAGTGACCACATCACATTTGAAGTCCCTTCGAGGGTTGTAAATGACAGAAAACACCCAATAGTGACACCATTCCAAAAACTGCACCCCTCAAGCTACTCAAAACTACATTCAAGAAAATGATTAATCCTTCAGGTGCTTTACAGGAACTAAAGCAACGTTGAAGAAAAAAATGGACGCTTTAATTTTTCTAACAAAAATGTTTTTTTAGCCTCAATTCTTTCATTTTCACATGGGCAACAGGATAAAATTGATCCTTATATGTGGTCATAAACCACTGTTTGGGTGCACAGCAGGGCTCTGAAGGGAAGGAGCGCCATTTGATTTTTGGAGCTAATTTTCCATTCAAAAAGTGAAATGGCACTCCTTCACTTCTGAGCCCTGCCGTGCGCCCAAACAGTGGTTTATGACCACATTGAGGTATCGGTGTACCAGGAGAAATTGCCCAACAGATTTTAAGATGCATTTTATCCTGTTGCTCATGTGAAAATGAAAAAATTTAGGCTAAAAGAATATTTTTGAGAAAAAAAAGTACATTTTCATTTTACGGATTAATTTGTGAAACATCTGGGGGTTCAAAGTGCTCACCACCCATCTAGATAAGTTCCCTGGGGGGTCTTGTTTCCAAAATGGGGTCACTTGTGGGGGAGTTCCAATGTTTAGGCACACAGGGGATCTCCAAATACGACATGGTGTCCGCTAACAATTTTAGCTAATTTTCCATTCAAATTGTTAGCGGACTCCATGTCGCGTTTGGATAGTCCCTGTGTGCCTAAACATTAGAGCTCCCCCACAAGTGACGCCATTTTGGAAACTAGACCCACCAAGGAACTGATCTAGATGCATAGTGAGCACTTTGAACCCCCGGGTGCTTCACAAATTCATCCGTAAAAATGAAAACATTTTTGTGGACAATAAAGTATTCTTTTTTCATTGTTACAGATTAATTTGCGAAGCACCTGGGGGTTCAAAGTGCTCACTATGCATCTAGATAAGTTCGCTGGGGGGTCTAGTTTCCAAAATGGGGTCAGTTGTGGGGGAGCTCCAATGTTTAGGCACACAGGGCTCTCCATACACATAGTGTCCGCTAACAATTGGAATTGTGTCCCGGGTGCTCATCTACCATAAAAAGTTTTTCAAATCCGGAAGGCAGCCCTCTATGTCCCCGCCTCTATATCCCCGCCAAACACCCATTTTCCTCAAGAAGTAATACAGTTGGGAAACTGCCAACCAGGAGGACTCTCCCTCAGTTCCCTCCTGAAATCCTGCTGTCCAGGGGTCTCCGGATGCCAGAATCTGGTATATCCGGGGGTTGTCAGACCTTTTCCATCCGAGAAAATATTCAATCCCCTTCATTGGGAAGTCAGGGTTGGAAAAAATGGGGGTTAACAGTCCCCACCCCGAGTAAAGGTGACCTGTCCTGTTTTCCATATGCCAGAGCCATAATGCAATACCGCCTAGCTCCATGTCGTTCCTCCCCAGCTACCTCGATACAGAAGCCAGCCATGGGAGAGAACGTAGTGGAATCTCAGACTCCATTTGTTCAATCTTAACCCATTGTTTTGTCTGGTAATGGAAATGCCAATCCAGTAATCTAGGTAGTATGGCTACCTTATAATAACCCATGAAATACAGGAGTCCCACCCCTCCGTCTCCCTTATGCCTACATAGGGTTTGATAGCTTGCTCTAGGTCTATATTTACCCCAGATAAATCTCACAAAGGCTGACTTAAGGCTAGCAAAGAAAGAGGGAGGGAAATAAATCAGCAGAGCCTGAAAGAGGAAGATGAAACGAGGGAGCACGTCCATCTTGAGCGCGTTAATGCGCCCAAACCATGACAGGCTTCTCTTATCATATGTCTTAAGGTCCTTTAGGGTGTTTGCAAGAAGGGGTAAATAATTAAGAGAGTAGAGCTTAGTAAATCGGATGGAATCTTATCACCTAGGTACTTCAGGCAAACCTGTTGCCATCTGAAAGGTAAGTGTTTCCTCAGATGAAGAAACTCTGTGTCCGGTAGTGAGATATTCAGGGCCTCCGACTTGATAAAGTTGACTTTAAAATTGCTCAGTTTGCTAAATTTGTCGAATTCCTTAATAATCGAAGGAAGCGATATTAGAGGTTGGGTGACTAGCAGAAGCAAGTCATCAGCAAAACGTGCTGTTTTGCATTGACCCTGACCTGTCTCGATGCTATGTATGTTAGGGTTTTTCTGCATGGCCACTGCCAAGTGTTTCATGGTAAGATCATAAAGTAGGGGGGACAAGGGGCACCCCTGACAGGTACCATTCCGGATGGCAAAAGAAAGTTGAGAAAACCACATTGGTACAAACTCTGGCAGAGGGACTTCCATATAAAGTGAGGCCGGTCGAAGGCCTTTTCCGTGTCCACCGAGAGGAGACAGGAGGGAATACTTCTAGTCTTGGCTCTAACCATGAGTATTAACAGTTAATTAGTGTTATCCCTGGCCTCCCTCCCTTTAATGAACCCCACTTGAACATTGTGAATAATTCCCGGAAGGAGAAGAGTTAATCTATTAGCGAGGGCCTTTGAGAATAATTTAATATTAACATTGATCAAGGAGATAGGCCTATAGTTGGCCACATCTAAGGGGTCTCTACCAGGCTTAGGGATAACACCAATGTACGCTTCTAGGGATTGTTTTACCCAGAAGAACTCAGTGGAGATCGCGGAGAACACCCTCGCTAAGAAAGGCGTCAGTTGGTCCCCAAGTAACCTATAGAATTTTGGCGTAAAGCCATCTGGGCCTGGACATTTGCCAGCTGGGGATTCCTTGATTATGGTTCGGACTTCCTCAATGGAGAAGTCTCCTTCCAGTATCTCCAAGTCACCTCTGTTGAGCGCGGAGAGCGTTGATATATGTTTTGAGTCTGCGCTCTGTAGCTTCATGGAGTGAATCTTTATAGTGGCCCTAGTGATGGGCGAGTCCTAAATTACTCGGAATCGCTTGACTCTAGCGAGTCCGAGCCCGGGACTCGCTACTCGTTGCGAGTCTAGCGAGTCCAATGTTAATGAATGGGGAAGCGAGTAATAGCGAGTAATGTGCGATTTACAAATCGCAGATGTGTCTCGGAAGCTTCAGGCTCTATCTGCTAGGACTCGTTACTCTGCGAGTTTCCCAGCGTTTACTCGCACAGTAACGAGTCCAATGCAAGTCAATGGCAATCCTAGTTTTGTCAGAGACTCTGACAAAACTAGGATTGCCATTGACTTGCATTGGACTCGTTACTGTGCAAGTAATCACAGGGAAACTCGCACAGTAATGAGTCTGGCTGTCTGCTCTGTGCCCTCGGGTCCTGCAGGCTGCCGCAGCTCCAGGGTCCTAGAGCCCGCCTGCTGCCTGATGTAGCAGAGCTGAGATTGTTCTCAGTCTGCTCATTCCCTGTGCATAGACATCTATATCTATGCACAGGGGATGTAGCAGAGAGGACATCGCGTTTTGGACTATGTCGGACGGAAGAGGATTTTTTTAATTAAAGATGGAGTCCCTAATGGCTTTTTTTTTTTTATTTCTAATAAAAAATTTTCTCTGTGTTGTGTTTTTTTAAACCCTTTATTGGAGATTCTTAGTGGCCGGGTCAAACCTGGCCTGACATTAAAAATCTTGGGCTTAATACCAGCTTGTATAACAAAGCTGGTATTAACCCCTTTATTACCCAGCGTGCCACCGCCACCAGGGCCGCTGGAAGAGCGGGGTTCAGCACCAGAGGATGGCGTTTCAATGAACACGCCATCTTCTGGGGCGGCTGCTGGCTGCAATTTGCAGCGGGGGGTGCCCAGAAAGCTTGGGCCTCCCTGCGCTGCGGATTCCAGACCCCAGCTGTTTAGCTGTACCTGGCTAGACATAGAAATTGCGCGGAGCCCCACACATTTTTTTTTTATTATTTCATGAAATTCATGAAATAATAAAAAAAGAGGGCTCGCCTATATTCTTGTGTCCGGTCACGTACAAATAGGCACCTGGGGGTTGGGGGCAGCCCGTCGCTGCCTGCTGGATCCGGCTGGTTCCAGAAATACGGCGAAGCCCACGTCATTTTTTTTCTGAAAAATCAATAAAACAATCTTAAAAAAGGGACTGCATCTTTATTAACCCCTCGCCCATGGTCCAGGGGTTAATAAAGATGCAGTCCCTTTTATTTACATTGTTTTATGGATTTGTCAGAAAAAAATTTAACGTGGGCTTCGCTGTATTTCTGGAACCAGCCGGATCCAGCAGGCAGCGACGGGCTGCCCCCAACCCCCAGGTGCTTATTTGTACCTGGCCAGACACAAGAATATATGGGAGCCCTTTTTTTTTAATTATTTTATGAATTTCATGAAATAATAAAAGAAAAATGCGTGGGGCTCTGCGCAATTTCTATGTCTAGCCAGGTACAGCTAAGCAGCTGGGGGCTGGAATCCGCAGCGCAGGGAGGCCTAAGCTTTCTGGGCACCCCCCGCTGCAAATTGCAGCCCGCAGCCGCCCCAGAAGATGGCGCGTTCATTGAAGCGCCATCCTCTGGCGCTGAACCCCGCTCTCCCAGTGGCCCTGGTGGCGGTGGCACGCTGGGTAATAAAGGGGTTAATACCAGCTTTGTTATTCAAGCTGGTATTAAGCCCGGGATTCTTAATGTCAGGCCAGGTTTGACCCGGCCACTAAGAATCTCCAATAAAGGGTTAAAAAAAACACAACACAGAGAAAATTTTTTATTAGAAATAAAAAAAAAAAGCTATTAGGGACTCCATCTTTAATTAAAAAAATCCTCTTCCGTCCGACGTAGTCCAAAATGCGATGTCCTCGCTAGGTCGACTAGGATCACTGGGTCTGGGGCCCAAGGTCCTATGTGGTCTGTCCAGCTCTATAACCCTGTGAGAATGCTCCCCCAGGATCCCATTAAAGATGGTCTGCAGGCTCTGGGGGATATCTCTGGATTCCACGGATTCAGGGAGGCCCCGTATTCTGATATTGTATCTCCTCCCTGATTTTCAGCATCGTCCATAGCCTCAACTAAGTATTGAATCTGGTGTGACTGCCTTTCAAGGAGCTGTTGTTGGGCTCGAGAGGTCTCTTCTATTGCCCTGCTTATGGCAGAGAGCTCCTGGCCTTGGACATTGACTCTCTCTACTTGCCCTCGCACATTGGCCAGCTCAGACTTGTAAGCTTGCTCCAGCCTTATGATGTAAGTCTCCATATCTTCCCTTGTGGGGATGGTAGTAATTCTGGCTCGCAGGTCATTAAGTTCAGCCAACACACTCTGGCTCTGGTGAGCTATACAATGTGGCTCTGTAACTCCTGGGGCAGCAGCCCTGTAAGGAAAGGTCGTGTTAGTACTGATCACTGGGAGCGTGTTATACGACTCACCTCTCTGGGCTCATGCTCTGACTCCTGATGTACATATGTAAGGGTCTCCCGGTCCCCCGAACTGGTCCGTGGACGATATCAAGGCTCTGTGACTGAAGATTTTTTGCCCCCTGTTCTTGAGGGCCCGACATTTTTCTGGCCTTTAACCCTTTGGAGCTCTCAGTGTCCTCCTGTATCTCTCTCTCTTGTAGCTCCCCCGCACTGCCTGAGGCCTGCCGTGCATCTGCCGTAGCTCCCCCTGCCACTTTTTCCCCACTGGTCTGCTTACATGTGGAGGCTTGTCCTGTGCTGCGACCTCTGGCTGGAGTCGGGGGATTCCTTTTCTGTCTGCTCCTCTGTGCAGCGGGGGAGCGTGGGGAATCTCTTGCTTCATCCATTATCGTGACTCCTGAGTGCCCGCCCCCTCCAGCCATCTTGGAGCTCAATAAGGATGCCAAGCTCTCTGGACTGCCGCCAGGGAAAAAGTGGCAGATCGCGGCTCCAGGGGTCTCCAGAGACTGGATAACACATCCACGGCCTCCTCCAGTCCTTCTACTACACATGGTCCAGCAGGTAGAAAGAATTGTGGTCGGTGAGGCGCTAAAATTGTGGTCGGGTCCGGGAGCACGTAATGGAGCGTCCTCACCCACTCATGGCTAGGCCACACCTGGTGTTGAATTTTAACACCAACACAGTTAGTTTCTGAAAAGCCTCTTGTCATTTCGACCTTGCTGTGCTGAAGTTGGTTGTGCAGGTGTTATGAGGAGGAGATGGAGAAAGCAGACTAGTAGAAGGAGGCAACACAGAGAAGGAAACATCTAGCAATCCTCAGTGGTGGTAGGGTATACACCAAAACATTTTCTGCCTCAGGCGCAGCCGACACTACATTAACCCCAACAAAGCCTATTTCAAAGTTGTCACCACAACCAAGATTGGAAAACTTTCATCACAGAGCAACAATTTTATAAAGTGGTCATCAGGTGCCAACTGATGCAGGGGACCAATTGTTATTCTGCCTGTTTTAACGGATCCCTCACAGGGCCAAAATTTCAACTCCATTAGAGTACACTACAGCTGCTGCAGCAGGAGTATAGAGATGCTATCCATGTGTAGCACAATGAAGGATGACCAAAGATGATCTGGAGTGCTCAAACCGAAGTCTGCCTGAAGGACATCATGGCCAATAAAAAGAAAAGGAGGTTGGCCCATCCATGGTAGTTAGATTAAAAGTATTTTTTCTTTTATTTAAACATAATTAAAAACAGCATATATGCAGTAAAGCATTTTACTTGTAATCTTACTACCATGGATGTGCACTTCAACAGTTACTTTAAAAAGCTCATAGTTGGATTTGTTATGTTATTGATATAGTCATTCACTGCAAACCATCAGTCCAGGCCATGATCATGGAGTATTCAAAGCAGCACAAAATAGCATACATGTCTCCCTGCCTATATTAACCGAGTTTTCCCACAGAGGACCAATTTTCCAAAAGGCTCTTTAGAGCCTTTATGCAAATTTGCTCACACAGCCAAGCGTGTCAGCGTACCCATACAAAGAAACAGTTTTAGCAAAAAGTCTGCACTGAGCCATTTTTCAGAGATGATCAAGAAAGACAACATTGAAATTTACAGAGCAACAGGTTTAATAAAAACCCCCTTACAAAACCTGCTTCCACAGTTGACCCACACAACCAAGATTGGCAAAATTCACTCTCCCAGCAATAATTTTAAACGTAGGCCCCTGCTAAGCCTATTAAAACATGTGACCCACACAGTAAAGATTGGCAGAGTTCTTCCACAGAGTAACGGAATTAACAAAAGGTCTCTATAGAGGCATTTTTCTGAGTTGACCCAGAAAGACAAAATTGTCTGAGTTTTCCAACAGAGCTAGAATTTTCTTAAAGGCCCTTAGGCTGGCTTCACACTTGCAGATGCATCTGCAGCGTTTTGCAGATGCATCTGCAAGTATCAGCATGCAGACCACGGCCGTGGTGTGAATGCTCTCATTGATTCCTATATGTGAGCCGTAAGCAGGCGTATGCCTGCTTACAGATCACACTCTCCCGCCCGCACTATGGACGCGAGATGTTGCGTCCAAGGTGCGGGGCGGGAGTGTGTGATCTGTCAGCAGGCATACGCCTGCTTACGGCTCACATATAGGAATCAATGAGAGCATTCAGACCGCGGTGCGCCCTATTATAAACATAGGGACCGCGGTCTGCATGCTGATACTTGCAGATGCATCTGCAAAACGCTGCAGATGCATCTGCAAGTGTGAAGGCAGCCTTACAAAGAGTGATTCCACAATTAACTCACACAGCTAAGATTAGCAACATTCACCTGCCACAGGAAAGGTTAAGGAGCAAACTCAGGCATTTTACAATCTACAGATATTATATATATATATATATATACTAGCTGTGAGCCCGATGCAAATGCATCGGGTGTCTAGAATATTTTTTTTTTTTTTTAGATTTTCAAATAATAATCCAATATAGTAGATAGGAATTTTTTATTTTATTATTTATTTTGTTTTGTTTTTTTACTATTTTTATTATTATTAAATGTATTTATTATTTGTTATTTTATGAAAATTTATTTGTATTAAAATTATTTTATTTTATTTAAAAACCGCATCTGCGGCGCGGTTGCGGTAATCCCCATAGAAAGTATAGGGGGACTTGCGGCAGGTGCGGCAAAACCGCACTTGCCGCACCTGCCGCAAGTCCCCCTATACTTTCTAAGGGGATTACCGCAACCGCGCCGCAAGTGCTCGCACTCAGCCAGCGACTCGCAATGCGGCGCGGTTGCGGTAATCCTTATGGGGATTACCGCAACCGCGCCGCAAGTGCTCGCACTCAGCCAGCGACTCGCTGCCGCACCTGCCGCAAGTCCCCCTATACTTTCTATGGGGATTACCGCAACTGCGCCGCAAGTGTAGCGACTCGCAATGGCCTCGCGGCCATTGCTCGCGCTACACAGCGACTCGCAATAGATCCCCATTGAAAGTATAGGGGGGTTGCGGCAGATGCGGCAGCTGAGGTAGCGACTCGCAATGGCCTCGCGGCCATTGCTCGCGCTACCTCAGCGGTAAATCGCTAACTTTGTAGCCGGGCCTCTGGTTCTATTTTCGGCCAGCGACTCGCAATGGCCGCTTCGCGGCCATTGCTCGCGCGTGGTGACGTCACAGCGTGACATAGCCACGGCGTTTTCGGGGTCCGACACAAAAATGCCTACGGCAATTATATAGTAGATAGCTACTTTTTGGGGGAGTCAAATACTTTTTTTGGGGGGTCCAATACTTTTTGGGGGGGGTCCAATACTTATTGGGGCGCGTTCAATGCTTTTTGGGGTGCGTTCAATACTTATTGGGGCGCGTTCAATGCTTTTTGGGGCGCGTTCAATGCTTTTTGGGGCGTGTTCAATACTTTTTGGGGGGCGTTCAATACTTATTGGGGTGTGTTCAATACTTTTTGGGGCGCGTTCAATACTTTTTGGGGCGCGTTCAATACTTATTGGGGTGCGTTCAATACTTTTTTGGGCGCGTTCAATACTTATTGGGGTGTGTTCAATACTTATTGGGACGCGTTCAATACTTTTTGTGGCGCGTTCAATACTTTTTGGGGCGCGTTCAATACTTATTGGGGTGCGTTCAATACTTTTTGGGGCGCGTTCAATACTTATTGGGGTGTGTTCAATACTTATTGGGGTGTGTTCAATACTTATTGGGACGCGTTCAATACTTTTTGGTGCGCGTTCAATACTTATTGTGACGCGTTCAATACTTATTGGGGTGTGTTCAATACTTTTTGGGGCGCGTTCAATACTTTTTGGGGCGCGTTCAATACTTATTGGGGTGCGTTCAATACTTTTTGGGGCGCGTTCAATACTTATTGGGGTGTGTTCAATACTTTTTGGGGCGCGTTCAATACTTATTGTGACGCGTTCAATACTTATTGGGGTGTGTTCAATACTTTTTGGGGCGCGTTCAATACTTTTTGGGGCGCGTTCAATACTTATTGGGGTGCGTTCAATACTTTTTGGGGCGCGTTCAATACTTATTGGGGTGCGTTCAATACTTTTTGGGGCGCGTTCAATACTTATTGGGGTGTGTTCAATACTTTTTGGAGTGCTTTGCTGGGCTAAACCTGAATGGTGCACAGGGGGTTAATCACATGTCAGGTCTGTGTGTGAGTGAAGATGTGCTGATTGACTC
This sequence comes from Allobates femoralis, assembly GCA_033576535.1. NCBI lineage: Eukaryota > Metazoa > Chordata > Amphibia > Anura > Aromobatidae > Allobates > Allobates femoralis. Next base: position 352,187,611 of record JARQOC010000001.1, read on the forward strand.
ACTGGGTTGCAGCTGGGAGTGAGTAGGCTGGATAGGAACCTGCCAGGTGTCTGAGTGAGGAGATGACGATTCAGAAGTTCAGAGGACTGCCATGTGAAGAGGTGCTGGAAGTGATCCGTCCTCAGTGGGTAAGTGATGGGAGCCTACCAGCTGATGTGTGCATGGCAGCCAGTGTCCAAGGGCCAGGCGGTCACAGCTGACTTTGGGACATTGAGGGGGGGGGCTGTGCGGCCATTGAGGGGGGAGGGGGGGGGCTGTGCGGCCATTGAGGGGGGGGCTGGTCTGTGCGGCCATTGGGGGGGGGGGGTCTGTGCGGCCATTGGGGGGGGGTGCGGGGGTGGCCATTGGGGGGGGGGGTCTGTGCGGCCATTGGGGGGGGTGGGCGTGGGTGGGGGGCGGCGGCCATTGGGGGGGGGTCTGTGCGGCCATTGGGGGGGGGTCTGTGCGGCCATTGGGTGGGGGGTCTGTGCGGCCATTGGGGGGGGGTCTGTGCGGCCATTGGGGGGGGGGGTCTGTGCGGCCATTGGGGGGGGGTCTGTGCGGCCAATTGAGGGGGGATGGGTGGGGTGTGTGTGGCTGATCTGGCGTACCCAGGGTTTGGAGTGCTGCGGGGGGTCTGTGCGGCGGCATTGAAGGGTGGTGGGGGTCTGTGCGGCCATTGAAGGGGGGGGTGTGTACTGTAGCGGGCCATTTATTGGGTGGGGGGGGTTCTGTGCGGGTGAGTAAGAGTAGTAGTAGGATGGATGAATGATGATGATGATGATATGATGATGATGATGATGATGGACTCGCAATGCTTGCACTACCCAGCGACTCGCATGGATCCCCATTCAAAGTATAAGGGGACTTGCGGCGGCTGACGTAGCGACTCGCAATGGCCTCGCGGCCATTGCTCGCGCTACCTCAGCGGTAAATCGCTAACTTTGTAGCCGGGCCTCTGGTTCTATTTTCGGCCAGCGACTCGCAATGGACGCTTCGCGGCCATTGCTCGCGCGTGGTGACGTCACAGCGTGACATAGCCACGGCGATTTCGGGGGCCGACACGAAAATGCCTACGGCAATTATAGAGTAGATATATATATAATATCTGTAGATTGTAAAATGTCTGAGTTTGCTCCTTAATATATATATACCTCAATGCCACTGGATATCTGAAATTGCTGCATGATTCAGACATTCAGTGGCATTGAGGATTCCATTGGTGAAGAATAGTCCCACTACCTTTGTACCCCATATACCACACCATACCATCAATTTTTGTCTTCCAACAGTCTTGGAGGGATCTATCCACTGTGGGTTAGTGTCAGACCAATAGTGGTGGTTTTGTTTGCTCCAATAGCGGTGGTTTTGTTTGTTAACTTCACCATTCACAAAAAAGTTTTCCTCATCACTCATCTGAAGGCAATTGTCTATGCTGTGAAGATATGAGATGTGCAGCATCTGAAACAACGGATACTGGAAGCCTGTGCTAGCATTTCTTCTGAGATGTCGCTATCAGTGTGTGAAGAGTGGGAGAAGAGGGATACATTTAAAATCCAACACAATGGGCAGCACTTTGAACACATTTTATAAGTGGTCATAAACTTGTAAATAACTCATGAAAAAATAAAATTATGTTATAACCAAGCACACCATTGTTTTTCTTATGAAATTCTCAATAAGTTTGATGTGTCACGTGACCCTCTTCCCCTTGAAAAAAATAAAGTTGTATCCAAATTGACCAACTTCAAATTGGCCGCCATGGTCACCACCCATCTGGAAAAGTTTTCCCCCTCCCATATAGTAATGTGCCACAAGCAGGAAATTGATGTCTCCAACCATTCCCATTTTATTTAGGTGCATCCATATTAATGGCCCACCCACCTATACATATATATGTATATACTAGCTGTAGTACCCGGCTACGCCCGGGTTAATAAATAACTGCTGTTAGCTATAACAAAATAGAATTTGAATATGTCATATTAATGACCTGTAGGAAAATAGAAGCTGAGCTGTGATTGATTGCTATAGGCAGCTTAATAAATCTCCAGCCAACAGTAAACCCTCCCCCTGGCCGGGCAGTATATGTTACCTCACACATACACATAATAGACAGCTCATGTGACTGACATCTGCCTTAATTCCCTATATGGCACATGTGTTGCACATTGGCTGTTTTTAATCAGATGTTTATGTTTGGAAAATAAAGATAGCACACGTATGAGGCGAGTTGTGTGAGGTGATTTGCGCACATCTGTGTCTGTGTGTGTAGTGTGTGTGTCCCTGGGGTGTGTATATGTGTGTTCCTGTGGGATGGGGTCTGTGTGGTGTGTGTCTCTGTTGTGTGTGTCTCTTTGTGGTGTGTGTGTGTGTCCCTGTGGGGTGAGTGCATGTGCCCCTATAGGGTGTGTATGTGTGTGTCCTTGTGGGGGGGGGTGTGGTGTGTGTCTCTGTTGTGTGTGTCTTTGTGGTGTGTGTGTGTCCCTGTGGGGTGAGTGCATGTGTCCCTATAGGGTGTGAATGTGTGTGTGCCCCTGTGTGGGGGTCTGTGGTGTGTGTGTGTATCTGTGTTGTGTGTGTCTCTTTGTGGTGCGTGTGTGTGTCCCTGTGGGGTGAGTGCATGTGTCCCTATAGGGTGTGTATGTGTGTGTGTGTCCCTGTCGGGGGGGTGTCTGTGTGGGGTGTGTGTGTCTCTGTGCTGTGTGTGTCCCTTTGTGGTGTGTGTCCCTGAGGGGTGAGTGCATGTGTCCCTATAGGGTGTGTATGTGTGTGTGTCCTGTGGGGGGGTCTGTGTGGTGTGTGTGTCTCTTTGTGGTGTGTGTGTCCCTGTGGGGTGAGTGCATGTGTCCCTATAGGGTGGCTATGTGTGTGTATCCCTGTGTGTGGGGGGGGTCTGTGTTATGTGTGTCTCTTTGTGGTGTGTGTGTCCCTGTGGGGTGAGTGCATGTGTCGCTATAGAGTGTGTGTGTGTCCCCTTGGGGGTGTGTGTGTGTGTCTGTGTTGTGTGTGTCTCTTTGTGGTGTGTGATTGTTCGGGTGCGTGGTGAGTATCCAATGTTGGGGCTGCACTTTAGCGACTATACACTTGCTGTTACTCTTTGTGTGTGTGTGGTGTGTATACATGTCCCTGTGTGTGGTGAATATCTCATGTTGGGGCCCCACCTTAGTGACTATATGCTGGTATGTGCTGTTAGTCTTTGGTGCTATCATTAAGCCCCTCTTATTCACAACTGTCAACTGGTAACTGTCACTTTTTCCCCATAAATGTAGATAGGAGCAAAATTGTTTGGTGAATTGGAATGCGCGGGATTAAAATTTCGCTTCACAACATAGCCTATGACGCTCCCGGGGTCCAGACATGTGACTGTGCAAAATTTTGTCTCTATAGCTGACAGCTGTCGATTTTCCTCCCACACGTTTCCTTTCCCTTTTTTACCATTATGTAGATAGGGCCAAAATTGTTTGGTGAACTGGAATGCGCAGGGTTAAAATTTCGCCTCACAACATAGCCTATGACGCTCCCGGGGTCCAGATGTGTGACTGTGCAAAATTTTGTCTCTATAGCTGACAGCTGTCGATTTTCCTCCACACGTTTCCTTTCCCTTTTTTCCCATTATGTAGATAGGGGCAAAATTGTTTGGTGAACTGGAACGCGCAGGGTTAAAATTTCGCCTCACAACATAGCCTATGACGCTCCCGGGGTCCAGATGTGTGACTGTGCAAAATTTTGTCTCTATAGCTGACAGCTGTCGATTTTCCTCCCACACGTTTCCTTTCCCTTTTTTCCCATTATGTAGATAGGGGCAAAATTGTTTGGTGAACTGGAACGCGCAGGGTTAAAATTTCGCCTCACAACATAGCCTATGACGCTCCCGGGGTCCAGACGTGTGACTGTGCAAAATTTTGCGGCTGTAGCTGCGACGGTGTGGATGCCAATCCCGGATATACACACATACATACACACACACATACACACATTCATCTTTATATGTTAGATATGTGTATATATATATATATATATATATATATATATATATATATATATATATACATATACATATAGTAGTAAGGTCACAGACTCTGCTGCACGGTGGTTGCAGTTTTATTTTATTTTAAGATTAGGCTCACACATCCTGGTGCAATCATGAATTATTTTTTCAAAGATTAATCTCACGGATCAAAGTGCAAAGTTTGTGTGTCAATTACTTGGTGTGTTTCATGTACTAAATAAAATGCATTAAAATGATTGTACAAAATTAGAAAAGAATGCTGATGTTTCAAAAAACAGTATTACACGTGGTCTTAGGGTACCGTTGCACGTCACAACATTGCATGCAATTTCACTGGCAATTTGCAGGTTGAAGTGAAATCATGGACACATTTTTCCATTTGTACAGAGCAACAAAATAGAACAATGTGTCCATGATTTCACTGCAGCCAACAAATTGCCAGTGAAATTGCATGCAATGTTGCGACATGAAACGGTACCTTTAGATTGTGAATGGTATTGTAGTTCAACCTTATTCACTTGATACCTTCAGTGGGACACACAGCACAGTAGCAGATGTGGCCCTGACTTTGGAATAGTAAGCAGATGCATTTTTACTATTCTAGAATTCTTCTAATGATATAGAAAGGTCCAAACAAAAGTAACATGTCAAAATTTTCAGTTTTACATTTCATAATTTAATGTATTATCCCAAATTGGACTTCACTTAAATAACATAATTATTTGCTAGGCAAGGTTCAACATCTTGGCATCTTACAATAATAGACTTAGCTTGGGCACTCTGGTGCTCACTGCCTTTTGTTGTCTCTTAATAATATATAGTAATGTATGAATGTGAACACTCATTCTTTGTAAGTGTTCTGCCTTCTGTAAGTTTTACTTTCTTTGCTTATAGCCCACAGATGGCTGATAGTGAAGGTACTGTCCAATTTGATGGAGAAGGATATGCACTGGTCAGCCGACCTGTTCGTTGGAACCCCAATATTTCCACGATAATGTTTAAATTTAAAACATTTTCTTCAAATGCCTTGCTCATGTACCTGGCAACAAATGACTTGGTAAGACACAATTATGTTCTTTTATAACGTGAAGTTTTTTTAATCTGAAGTTTTTTTTTAAATATCTATTCATTTGGGTTGTATGCCCAGTAAAAGAAAACTAATTGTGGACCTATTGCTGGGATCAATGAGTGTCAGCTGTTATTCACCTGATAAATAATTGCTGAATGATCATTTCCCATAATAGAGAGAAAAGAGGGAAATTCAGCGGTTGTTGGGGCACTCAGAAGAAGAGGCAGGAGACAGGTGTTGGAAGTAATCCTTATGTTTTATTGTGTTCAAAGGTCCTCACAATGCGTTTCAGCGGTAAGCTCCACCTTCATGAGGTGATCTTTCCCTCAATAGAAATTAGGTGATATACTAGAATAAAACTATATCCAAACTGGTTCCTTTTTTCTTTTTTGTGCCATTTATTTTTCATTCATTTGAAAAACTGAGGTAAGTAAACTTTCTGAAAACGTTTTTTCCCCTTGTCATTTACCAATTGATTTGTTAAACACAAATGAAAAATAAATGTCTTTAGTGTTTCATCAGCTTTTGATGGATTGCTAAATATCAGCAATGGAAATTCATTTTCATATGTGGCCACATGAGAAACTATGACTTGACTGTTATGGAGGACCAAACCCACAAATTTTGCTTATTATTACACTTGGGAACACAATTTTTTAGGAGTTAGGTCAGACAACTGTTCTTAATTAATTTTTGGATGCTGAATCCAGAAATGTTCTCAGTTTTTCTCTATCACGTCAAGTTTTTGAACTATAGGATTTTTGTCTTCTCAAAAATATGTAAACTACTGTACCTAAAAAGTGTTTTTTTTCTTTTTAAATAGTACAAATATGAACAAAAAATGAAATATATAAGAAATAGGCATGACAAATATGTTTTTTAACACTATCATGTTTTTTAATTGTATCATGTTTTCGAATTGTAATCAGATAACAAGTCTTATTACAGCTCCCAGCTGACAAGTTGTATGTGGCTGGCAAGAAAAAAATGGCATGTGGCTTTGCTGTATTTTCCTTTACTAGCCAGGTACAA